>BLSH010311025.1:2242368-2261391 GCA_018402905.1 Glandirana rugosa
GTATCGGTTTAGAGGGTAGGTCACGAAGTAGCTAGTATCGGTTTAGAGGGTAGGTCACGAAGTAGATAGTGTTTTGGCTATGATCGATGAAGCACTGGATGGGAGATTTGGCTATGATTGATGAAGCACTGGATGGGAAGTTTGGCTGTGATAGATGAAGCACTGGATGGGAGGTTGAGCTATGATAGGTGAAGTGCTGAATGGGAGGTTTGGCTATGATGCGAAGGACTGGGGGGAAGTTTGTTGATGATAAGTGAATCAATGGATGGGAGATATGGCTATGATAGTTGAAGCACTGGATGGGAGGCTTAATGATGAGAGCTGAAGCAGTGGATGGGAGGTTTGTGTATGATAGGTTAAACATTGCCCATATACATACAGTAGTTTGAATCTCACCTGGTCCCATTGAACTATCTATGGCCGGCTTAAGGTGTGGACATAAATGCTTGGATATCTTCTTGACATTCTAGAAACTGAAGAATTGGTTTGGCAAGCTACAAAACGTATTCAACATTACAGAACAAGGTCAGCTGAATGTGACTAACTACTAGAAATACCTTGGTACATGAGAACCTTCACAGACATATTGGATTGTGGACTCTACCTGCTCATAGACACAACATTTATGAAGACAGTTGATACATAAACATACATTCTTTTACTGATTTTACAAGTCTTGTACAGGCACTGCTGGCACCAGCCTCATCTTGAAGGAACAATAGTGTTTGTCCGGGAGATTCTTCACCTGAGATAGGCCAGCCAGCGGTTGTCTGTACAGATCCAATAGTGCTCATAGGCCCCAGTTGTTTCTCCTGCTAATCTCCATCTCACTATAAGTAGAAGTCAGCAGGAAAAACCAGTGAGTTCTATGGATGACTCTGGAGAGCAATTCTACTGAAAGTGTTTATTTCCCTGTCAACTTCATCAGAAAATTTCTCTGGATCAGAGTGGTAATTCGGCTGCAGGAAAAGTATTTACTGTCTTTATTTAAAAGTATGTTAGCTTTGCTTCAGTTACTTTTCTATTGGCACAGGGAAAGTATAGTATATTTCCAGTGAGTACATTTTAAGTTATAATTAAAGAGCTTAAAAATGAATTTCATGTATGACAATTTGTACAGTCCATCCAGCTTGAACCAATGGAAGCATGCATGTGCCATACCCCTGGAATTCCCATGGAAGCTGGAAATCAATGTAGTAGGCACTGCTACCCCAGTGATCTCCACTAACTTCCGGATTCTGTGCTGAGGGACTGCCCTGCTGAGTTTTAGTGCACTTTCTGAAATTGCATTAAAACCACAGGATCTCTTAGAAGTCTATAGGAGAGCGTAGCTTAACAAGGAAATAAACCCAAAATCACAAATGTAATATATTACAGCTTACCAATCATTAGGTGTGGTGGCTGCATTAGTTTTCTTTTATTAGGGTTTTCCCCTCTGTTTTCACCTGGTGATCTGGCCAGTAACACACCACCTGTATTGGAGTACCCCCACTCTGGATAAAGGAGCATAGGGGGTACCTTTGGATAGCAGCATTGTTAGTCTGAGGAAACAGAGTGTTAGATGTACCAGCACTGGGGTCTTCAAACTTTCTAAACAAAAGACCAGATTACTGTCCTTTAGACTATAGGGAGGCCGGACTTTGGCCAGTCAGAGTAGAAAATGCCCCTGTGTAAGTGGGAATAAACAATGCCACGGGCTTGGTTGCCAGTGGGAATAAGAAAATTACATAGCACTTGTGGTCAGTAAGAGGAGGAATAGTGTCCCATCTTTGGTATTGGTAAGAGGAATAGTGCCCCGTAATTGGTGCCAGAGGGACAAATGGTGCCTCATCATTGGTATTAGTGGGAGGAATAATGCCACATCTTGGTGTCGGTGGGAAGAATAGTGCCCATTGTTGGTGTCATTGGGAGAAATGGTGTCTCATCATTGGTATCAGTGGGAAGGAATACTGCCCCATCATTGGTGTCAGTTGGAGGAATAGTGCCCCAAGGGTCACATAAAGGCTAGCAAAGGGCCTCATCTGGCTAGCAGGCTGCAGTTTGGAGACCACTGTACTAGCAGATTTAAACCCACTAACAAATTGAAGCCGAACTCCAGCTTATACTTTGTAATCAGTTACGGCAACATTTTTTTTTCTTTTGGAATAAAGGTTTTATATAAATAAATACAAGCTGAGCATTGTAAGCACCCCCGCCAACGTTAAATGATTTGTCTTATCCCTGTAACTACAAGAGAGCTTGTTCTTTTGAAAAACAGCAGACATATTGGCTGAATCACCAAATGGAAACAGAAGAATGCAAGCCTAAAAGAGAAAACTACTGCAGGCATCACATCTAAGAATTTGTAAGCTGCAGTATAATAAATGATTGCTTTTGGGTTTGAGCCTTGGCTCACACTACTGTGACCCCATGCGATTTCCAGTACAACTTGCTTGCGACTCTCATGCAACATTATAGTCCATGGGACTCTAAGTTGCAATGAATTTGCATCAAAGTAGTGCAGGAACCTTTTTAAAAGTCTCTGCACTACTTTGAGTGGGCTGAAATCGCACTGCACAGAGCTGCATGTAAATCGCACAGGAACCGCATAGCATTCTTGTACAATTCACACGCATTTCCTAGTGTGAATGGGCCCTTAAGACAAATAGCAAACAGTGTTTCAACCCATCCCACTGCCCCCAACAGCAGTCTGCATGCTAAAATGGAGAGTTTTAATGTGTGTGCAGTGTGAACAAGCTATCACACATACAAATGCCCTACTGTCAGCACTCCCACGTGAACTTCACTGCAGGTTACGCAAAGTTGTTGTGGTCATAAAATTTTCACACATATCTTCCAATATGTGCAACTAAGACCTCTGATTTTAAACTTGAAACCACTTAGGCAGGTACTCTTTTTTTCTGATTGCTATAGTGTGTGCTGGGGATTTTTTTGATGTCTGTGCACTTGGTAAATATCTCTTACGTGTGTATTTAAAACTGAAGCAGCCGCCACGCTTTTCATGAACAAAATTTGACAGCCTCCGTGTCAGGGCATCAGTGACAGCCTCCGAGTCAGGGCGTCAGTGACTGCCTTCATTTCAGGGCGTCAGTGACAGCCTCCATTTCAGGGTGTCAGTGACAGCCTCCGAGTCAGGGCATCAGTGCCAGCCTTCATGTCAGGGAATCAGTGGCAGCCTCCATGTCAGGGCATCAGTGACAGCCTCTGAGTCAGGGCGTCAGTGACAGCCTCCATTTCAGGGTGTCAGTGACAGCTTCCGAGTCAGGGCATCAGTGACTGCCTCCATGTCAGGGCATCAGTAACAGCCTCTGCATCAGGGCATCAGTGACAGCCTCCATGTCAGGGCATCAGTGACAGCCTTCATGTCAGGGCATCAGTGGCAGCCTCCATGTCAGGGAATCAGTGGCAGCCTCCATGTCAGGACATTAGTGGCATCCTCCATTTCAGGGCATCAGTGGCAGCCTGCATGTCAGGGCACCAATGGCAGCCTCCATGTCAGGGCACCAGTGTCAGCCTTCATGTCAGGGCATCAGTAACAGCCTCTGCATCAGGGCATCAGTGGCAGCCTCCATGTCAAGGCATCCGTGGTGCCCTCCATCATTCTCTCCTGGCAGCTTTCCTTAAGTACTCATTTGTGTTGGGCAGTTTCTAGAGGTTCTATTATGAGTCTCAGTCCTGGTTTTTGTCCAGCCCGTCTATGACTTGCCATGGTACTGCAGATATCACAGTAGTCCATCAAGTCACCTGTAAGTCATTCTTTCATGTCCTGGCATGGGTCATGTTACTGGAGCACAGATGTCCTGGATTAATCTCTTGCTGACAGGAGGACATGTGCTCCTGATGATCCTGGGTAGGATACCAGGAATGTGGAGAAATGACAGCTTGGTCTAGCTGGGCAGAGTGAATTAACCATCAGAGAGTCTTTGCCCTCTCTGCATGTGATCCCTTCCCCCTCCAGGCTATGGGCTTACTAAGTGTTTAGATAGAAGCCTTGTTGGACCTTCTTAAAATTTCTGGCCTAAGCTTCTGAGCCAATGGGCGTAGAGCGTAATATAAACATATTAGGTGAAGGGGGAGTCAGGGATAAGATTAGAGCAGGGTTAGGGGGGGTGGGCTTGGGGGACAGGGCGACGGTGGAATGTGCAGAAACAGCATTTTTAAGCACAGTGTCATAATGTGAACATATCCATGGGAACACTGTGCCAGGCAGGAGCACTATGGTAACACACTGGTCCAATTACAATGTCCCAGGACCTGCAGCGTCATCCTAAAAATTTGATTATTTTTGGTATAGCACTACTTTTATCCCCTGTATGTTACTGTTCACTTTCTTCTGTGAACATCTATGGCAAAATGTTGCTGTAATGTAATTGCTAAAATAAAACTTCATGTGAAGGAAATACAATTTAAATGAGACTTTTTTTCTACTTAAAATTGTATTAAACCCATAGAGGACAATAGAATAAATATTCCCCAATAAAGTATTTGTTAAACCTCTTATCTCAGCATTTGCAGTTTAACGTTTTTAATGCTGTTTGGACCTGCTCTCTCAGCGCTGCTTCCCTGATCTTCACGGGAAAGAGGAAAGAGGTAACAGTGGATAGGGCAGTCTAGGACCCATCTTTTAGCTTAAAGTGGCTGTAAAGCCGATTATTCACCTTAATACACAATGCTGTCAGCTGAAAACAGGTCACACAATTGCAGAACTAAGTGCACTCCTGTGATCCCCAGAAGTATAGCCAAAGGTGCTTTGGCTATACTTCTCCTTTAAAGAGTAACTCCAATTTTGTTAAGAAAAGAACATTGCCCTCTGGGTGATCACTGTATATTGCAGACAAACTTTGTTGCAGATTCCTACCTTTTGTTATTCCAGAGAAACAGCTGTTTGTGTCCATGTGGAAAGTGAAGAGAACATTTTGGTTGGTATTTTGAGAAAAGGTTAGTTATGTAGCTGGGGGCCAAGTTGCGGATGGCTTTGTAAGTTATTGTTAGCATTTTGAATTTAAATTGTTGGGTGAGTGGCAGCCAATGGAGGGATTGGCAGAGAGGAGTAGCAGACAGAGATCGATTGGTAAGGTGGATGAGTCTGGCAGCAGCATTCATGATGGACTGAATAGGGGATAGCCTTTTTAAAGGTAAGCCAATGAGGAGGGAGTTGCAGTGGTCGAGGTGAGAGATAACCAGGGAGTGAATTAGGAGCTTTGTGATTTCATTGATTCAGTGTTTGCAGATGACACCAAGCTATGCAGTGGAATAACGTCCTTACAGGATGTCTCCAACTTACAAGCAGACCTCAATGCACTGTCTAATTGGGCGACTGTGTGTCAAATGAGGTTAAATATTGATAAATGTAAAGTTATGCATTTGGGGGCTAAGAATATGCATGCACCGTACACACTAAGGGGAGTACAACTGGGGGAATACATAGTGGAGAAGGATCTGGGGGTTCTGGTAGATCATAAGCTTAATAATGGAATGCAATGCCAAGCTGTGGTTTCCAAAGCAAGCAAAATCCTTTCTTGTAGTAAGAGAGGTATGGACTCCAGAGATAGAGACATTATTTTGCCCCTGTACAAATCATAAGTAAGACCTCATCTGGAATATGCAGTTCAGTTTTGGGCACCAGTTCTCAAAAAGTATATCCTGGAACTGGAGAAAGTGCAGAGAAGAGCAACCAAACTGATAAGAGGCATGGAGTTATGAGGAAAGATTAGATGAACAGAATTTATTCTCTCTTGAGAAGAGGAGATTAAGGGGGGAATATGATCAACATGTACAAGTATATAAGTGGTCCATATAGTGAACTTGGTGTGGAGTTATTTACTTTAAAGTCATCACAAAGGACAAGGGGGCATTCTTTACGTCTAGAGGAAAAAAGATTTCATCTCTAAATCTGGAACGGTTTCTTCACAGTAAGAGCTGTGAAAATGTGGAATAGACTCCCTCCAGAGGTAGTTTTGGCCAGCACGGTAGATTGCTTTAAAAAAGGCCTGGATTCTTTCCTTAATGTAAATAATATAACTGGGTACTAACATTTTTAGGTAAAGTTGATCCAGGGTGAATCCATTTGCCTCTCGTGGGGGATCAGGAAGGAATTTTTTTCCCCCGCTATAGCAAATTGGATCACAGTTTGCTGGGGGTTTTTTGCCTTCTTCTGGATCAACTGTGGGTGAAGGATTGTATATGGAATTGTATAGTTATATATAATTTTTCTGTTTTTTTTTTTTTTTGGTTGAACTAGATGGACTTGTGTCTTTTTTCAACCTGACTAACTATGTAACGATGTAAATATTGGTTAGGAATGGGCGTATTTTGGAGATGTTGCGGAGGTTGAGGCGGCAAGCTTTAGAAAGTGATTGGATGTGGGGTTGAAAGCAGAGTTCAGAGTTCAGGATAACACCTAGCAGCCTGGCATGTGGGAATGGGTTGATGGTTGTGCCATTGACCTTGACAAAGAAAGGCACCTTGAGAGGGATTCCCCCTTCATCTCTGACTGTGTTGATGGGGGAACCAAGCCATTATTTTCCTGCAAGCAAAGAAAAAATGCTCCACCTATGCACAGCCTTAGTCAAGGTGGACAACATCTGAGTCTGCCTTATTCAGTGAGCACAAACCCCTTCCGTTACATTAGATAGAATGGAGTGTGTTCAAGGGTGCAAGCACCTTGTATAAGATCAGGTTAAAACTTGAGCTCGTACTTCAATTTTTTTTCTCCTTGTTTTTAAAAGTATGCTATCTTTGAAATCTTAACTTGTTAAAATCTCTTTCCTGTAAATGGGCTTACTCTTGATGCACGTCTAGGTTTTGTCTGGTGTCTCACTCCTTGGGAACAAAAGAATTTTAAAAATCCTCCTCTGTAGAGGCACCACCCTCCTTTTCACCACTACTCCTCAGCTCATTAAAATGCCTGACCCTGCTCCCCTTTTGCATTCACACATCTGCTTCTTGTTAAGGGGTTTCAGGGTGGGATGGTCCACATCTAAGGGGTGACTGCATTGGAATTATACATGACTAAGAGATGTGAGTTTGCCAAAGCTTGGGGGGGGGGGGGGGGGCTGATTGTCTAAATGGCACTATGTTATCAGTCTCATCTACATGATGTGTGTATATTATGTGAAAGATGACGTTGGGGTTTAGATAGCAAAAATGATCTTTGTTGACTCACATTTTCTGGTTTTGCCCTTTACGAACAACATGAAAGTTCTGTAGGATGTTGAAATCTTGGATAAAAATATTGCAATTTATTCAGGAAACCTCTGATCATTAACAAACTGTCCAAAAAGGAGGATGCCCACCTGTTGGCTTACCTATCCTCTTTCTTTTAAAAACACCAATCCTAACGTGCATACTTACCATACAGATTGGAACGTCAACTCCTATTATCTCTATTGTGGGCTTCAAAACAGAGCCAGAGGTAATTGCAATAATATTTGCAAAATGAATGTTAAGTGACAAATGCCATATATTTTGCCAATAATCTGCTGAACAAGTTAATAAAATAACTTTGTTTTTACTAGACTTTCACATATTTGGCAGCCTATAAAGACATTTGAAAGGTTGTGTACCAAGAATGAGAGGTTGACAGTTAAGAAAAACAGACCTGTCCGCTTTTCATGAAAACAGATGAGCAGAGACCTGGCAGAGAGGGGCCGTAGTCTTATTCCTGCCAAGCTCTGTGCACTAACACCTTCATCCATCTATACTTCATCTTACTGGGATATGCTGGTCCACGGTTGATATCCTACAGTAGCTGTCATTAGTGGCATAGGACCCACAAATATGGCCAGGGCCCATGGGATCATGTCTCATATTCCTGCTGCTGCTAACCATTTAACCAGTTCCAGCCTGGGACAATTCTGACATTTCTCTTATACACGTAAAAATCTGCCTTTTATTTTGCCAGAAAATTACTTAGAGCCCCCAACATTTTATATATATATATATTTAACAGAGACCCTTGAGAATAAAATTAATAAAGTGGTTGTTGTTGCAGTTTTTTTTATGTTGCACGATATTTGTGCAGCGGTTTATTAAAGGTAAATTTTCAGGAAATAATACACTTAAATTAATTTTAGTGAACACAACCAAAATATAATACCCAATTTTTTGGTAAAACATTAAAGAGGAAGTGAACCCTGATGGGTTTACTTCCTCTATATTCCCCTGCAAAGTAGAAGCATTATGGGCTACTATGCATCGCACGGAGGCTGTTTCTTCACTGCGCATGTGTCGAATGAAGTCAGCAATGCTAGTACACTGTATATCTATATACCGTGCAGGTTTAGGAGATATGCAGGGCACCTACAGGTAAGCCTTATTATAGGCTTACCTGTAGGTTAAAGTGGTTGTCACGATTTGACAACCACTTTAAATAGTATATAGATACCTAACATGCCATTCTTTAAAACTCTCCATAGGTGACGCTTTAAATGCCCCCTACAGGTTAACCCTGTAGAGTTACATAGGAGGTCTGGTGGTAGTTATCATTGCCCTTGCTCTGACGTTTACGGCGATCCCTCACGTATATAGTGCAATCACGGGACACAGAGTTAGGCTAATATTCATTACCTACTGGGTTATACTTCAGGTGAATGGACACTGGAAGACAAAGTCTTAGACAAGAAGTGATCCCCTATATAACCCCTCCCATACAGGAAGTACTTCAGTTTTTTTACCAGTGTCTGCAAGGCAGATGGGCACATTTGTTGAGCTCTCTGAGCTCCAGGTCTTTAGTCCCAAAAACGGTTCTTAAATGAATCAAAGGATTGACCGGTTAGATCCATTTGAAACAGGCTATATGCTTAGATAAATGGTACTCGAGCCTCGCAAAGAAGACGCAAGGATCCTGCGAGGTTTTGTCTGTAACCTGCGTAGTGAAATCCTGGACACCACAGAGCTAAAGCATTTCTGTACGGTGCTGTACAGGTACAAGTGGGTGGACCCTAAACATGAAAAGGGTAGCTTGCGCACACGGAGCCACGCATACGCTGTAGCCTAATCTGGGCGCAGGAGAGAGATCCGCGTCATAGGCGAATACAGCCCTGCCCGTTCCCCAGGAACACGCACAGCCAGCTTATTTAAGCTGTGTATGCCAAGCATGCGGTGCTTCCAGGGGGCAGCTGTGGGACACAGAGCAGGCTCTGAATCAGGCATTTTCAGCGGTTCACTTCTCCTTAACCAGGTCACGTGAGTCACCAGGTGTTTCTTGACAGGCTAAGGTGCTTAGCAGGATTGTCGCATAGGGCTTGGTGAGCCCTATTAAAGGGTCTCCCTTCTGGGGTATGTAAATACTAAACTTAGGTACTCCCTTTTTGTGGCTTGCAATGGCTTCAAAAAGAGGAGCGGGACTAAAATTACAGGGAAGGGCACATCTATGTTGTCAGTAGATCCTGAGGAGCCTATTTGAAACCCTAGTGTTGCATCCCCTGAAAGATCAGAGGCTTCCAGGCAATCTGAGCCACTGCTCCTGTCTGGTATTGTGCCTACAGTCAATGCTGCTGCTTCACCCTTTATCACCAGGGATGAACTATCCTCGGCCCTAGCCGGGTTAGAGCCCAGGATTGCTGACATGATTGCCACTATCCCGCAGGGTGGCAAGAAGCATGACAGATCCTCCTCCCCTGAGCCTTCTAATTTGGAGCAGGAATGGGTTGAGGAAGGGGAAGAGCTAGATGCTAAGGACTTAGGAGATAGCCCCGCAGATGAGTCTGCTTCTGAGGAATCTGGGCCAGAAGATGTCCAGTTGCTATCATCCTCTCAGTTGCAGAGACTTTTGATCCAAGATGGTTCGTTCTGCCTTTAAGTTACCTCCTGCAGAGCTTTCTGAGCCTCCCTTGTCCTCTTTGGGGTCCCTGAAGCCGCCTCAGGCTGCACAGGCTTTCCCCTTGCACCCGCTGTCCACTGTTGAGGTTTTCCCTTTTATACCCTATGGAGGAAAACTTTGTTAAGAAATGGAGCGTGCCAGCTGTAGATGCGGCAGTCTCTTCCTTAAACAAGAACTTAACTTGTCCAGTGGATAAGGCAGAGGGCTTGAAATTACGGAGTTTTCCCCATCAGAGGTTTCTAAGATCCAGCGTTCCCTCGGATCCTCCAAAGTGAAACTTATTGTTTCAGGCACTAGATCATTTAGTGCATCAGGGAGTGATTATACAGGTTCCTGTATTTGAAAGGGATGCAGGGTTCTATTCAAACCTGTTCACGGTTTAAAAACCAAATGGGGACACAAGGCCCATTTTGAATCTAAGATCCTTGAACCACCATCTATTAATCCAGTCCTTTCGGATGGAGTCTGTCCGTTCAGTAGTAGCCTTGCTCCAGATGGGAGACTTCTTAGCCTCCATCGATATCAAGGATGCGTATTTGCACGTACCTATCTTTCAGCCTCATCAGAGGTTCCTGCGATTTGCCGTAGAGGAATGACATTTCCAGTTTGTGGCACTACCCTTCGAGCTTGCCACAGCACACCAGTGTTTACAAAGATCCTAGCACCTGTACTGGGTCTTTTAAGGACCCAGGGGATCTTGGTGCTCGGATACTTGGACGACCTCCTGCTCAGAGATCACTCACTACAGGCCCTGGAACACAGTGTAGCGTGCACAGTGCGATATTTAGAAAGCTTGGGCTGGGTCATAAATACCAAAAAGACAGCCTTGAGGCTAGCTCAGAGTCTCAAGTATCTAGGTCTGATCCTAGCTACAGTCCGGGCAAGGGTATTTTTGCCACCTGTAAGGATCTGTGCCCTAAAATATCAGGTGCGTCAGATAACCCTCCATTCGGCTCTGTATGAGTCTTCTAGGAAGGACGGTGTCCTCCTTCGAGGCAGTGCCCTATGCCCAGTTCCATTCCAGGCCTATGCAACAAGACATCTTGTCGGCTTGGAACAGGAGAGGGCAAGCCCTGGATTATCCCATGTTCTTATCTCCCTGGGCACGCTTAAGCTTAAGCTGATGGTTTCAGGATCAGAACCTGCAAAAAGGAAGATCCTTCCTCCTGGTGACTGACCACAGATGCCAGTCTCTCTGGCTCTGGGGACCCTAGAGGGGCTCACAGCTCAGGGGAGATGGTCAAGAACAGAGCAGAGCCTGCCCATCAACATCCTGGAATTGCAGGCAGTACGTCTGGCCCTACGATCCTGAACGTTAGAGCTTCAGGACTGCCCTATCAGGGTACAGTTTGACAATGCCACTGCAGTGGCCTATATAAACCACCAGGGCAGTACCAGGAGTCGTTCAGCTCAGAAAGAGGTGAATCACATACTAGCCTGGGCAGAGGGAAATGTGCCAGTTCTATCGGCAGGTCATATCCTGGGGGTAGAGAACTGGAAGGCAGATTATCTCAGCCACCAGCACATCTGCCCGGGGAAATGGTCCCTACACCCGAATGTGTTTGGGGAAATCTGCCAGCGTTGGGGATGGCCAGATGTCGATCTATTGGCATCCAGGTTCAACAACAAGCTACAGCAATTTGTGTCCCAAACAAGGGATCCCCTGGCAATCCCCTGGCAATCGGAGCAGGTGCTCTGGTAGTTCCATGGAGTCAGTACTCCCTGGTTTTGTTTTCTCCCCGATCCCTCTCCCTCACCAGTCATTCTGGTGGCACCAGCCTGGCCCAGAAGGCCCTGGTTCCCGGAGATTGTGAGATTGGCAATAGACCGGCCATGGGCACTTCTGCGCCACCCCTATCTACTTTCTCAAGGTCCTATATTCCACCCCAATTTACAGTCTCTAAATTTGACGCCATGGCTATTGAAGACAGGGTGCTGAAGGATTGTGGCATCTCGGGACTGGTGGTGTGAACCCTAGGGAATGCTAGAAAAGCAGTCACTAGGAAGATCTATCATAAGGTCTGGAAGACTTATATTGCTTGGTATCAACCCAGAAAATGGCATCCTCAGAAGTACGTGATTGGGAGAATTCTCTCTTTTCTACAGTCGGCTGTGGAAATCAGATTGGCCTTGAGTACAATCAGAGGTCAGATTTCGGCCATGTCGGCATTCTCCCAAAGGCCTTTAGCCTCTCATTCGCTGGTCTGAACCTTTATGCAGGGGGCAACTCGTTTGCTTCCCCCCATTAGGTCACCTATGTGTCCTTGGGACTTAAATTTGGTGCTGTCTGTGTTACAGAAACAACCATTTGAGCCTATCAAGGAAATTCCATTAGTCTTGCTGTCACACAAGCTAGCCTTCCTGATGGGCATCACCTCGGCTAGAAGAGTGCCAGAATTGGTGGCCCTTTCATGTAGGGAACTATACCTAGTTCTTCACCATGGCAAGGTGGTGTTGCATCCTATTCCATCCTTCTGGCCAAAGCCTTTCATTTAAATCAGGACATTATTTTGCCTTGTTTTTTCTCTCAGCCTCGTTCGGCAGAAGAGAGACGACTGCACTCCTTGGATGTAGTGCGAGCAGTCAGAGTTTATTTGCCTAGATCTGCGGAGATCCGAGGATCAGGCTCCTTTTTTGTTTTACCAGAAGGACCCAAGAAGGGGCAGGCAGCTTCCAAAGCTTCCATTGCCAATTGGGTCCGCCAGTTGGTCATTCAGGCCTATGGTCTGAAACGTAAAGCTCCTCCCTTCAGGGTGAGAGCGCATTCTACCAGGGGTGTAGTAACCTCCTGGGCTTTTTGGCATTAGGTATCTGTGGCTCAGATTTGTAAGGCTGCTACCTGGTCTTCAGGGCATACATTCACAAAATTTTATCAAGTGGATGTTTGAGCAGTCGAGGATTCAGCTTTCGGCCGCAATGTACTGCGGGCTGCTGTTTAAGTCTGATGGCTATTTTCGTTTGGCAGGGTGTCTCCCTCCCCTCAAGGCTATTGCTCTGGGACATCCCAGTAGGTAATGAATATTAGCCTAACTCTGTGTCCCATGATGTATAATAAAGAAAATATAATTTTTTCGTCATACTTACCTGTAAAATCCTTTTCTTTGAATACATCACGGGACACAGAGGTCCCTCCCCTCTTTTTGAGGATTCAGTGCTTTCTACAAAACTGAAGTGCTTCCTGTATGGGGGGGGGGTTATATAGGGGATCACTTCCTGTCTAAGACTTTGTCTACCAGTGTCCATTCATCTTAAGATGAAGTATAACCCAGTAGTTAATGAATATTAGCCTAACTCTGTGTCCTGTGATGTATTCAAAGAAAAGGATTTTACAGGTACTGTAAGTATGATGAAAAAATCCTATTTTTTTTTTTTTTTTACATTTTATTATTTATTTTATTTATCTTTTTTTACATTGTATTATTTATTTATTTTTATGTTTTTTACACTGTATCTTTTTTTTAACAACTTTATTGCCCTTGTGCATGGGCTGTGAAGGGTCTATATGGAGAGATCTGGGGTATATTAGACTTCAGATCTCTCCTCTGGCCTCCGAAGCATCTGATCAAACCAAGATCACTTCCGGTTTCTGACGTCACACAGTGGAAGAAACAACATTGGTTTCTCTCACTGTGTCCAGGGAAGCCGATGCCACTGGTCACAACCTTACTGGGCTCCCTGATGGAATGGGAGAGCCTGATAAAGGCGGCAGTGGGAAGGGAGGGAGCAACTTCTAGCGCCTGTAAAAGTGATCCAGTGACTGTATAGCCACTCAGATCACTTTTACCTAAAAGAGAATAACGGGATCATGACTAAAGCTGCAGCTATAGCTATAATCGCTTAACCCAAGGCCGTTTGTAAATGGCCTAAGGACAGGAAGTTGTTAAATTACAAACCTAAATCATTTAACTCTGCTTATTCTTCGTATTCAAATCCTCTTACTTTCTAATACTAGTATACATCTCCAATATACTCATTCTGGTCAAAGACCAAACACAAGAACAAATGAGGCACTGGATTCAGATTTTCTGAAATTGTCACTGGGCACATTGGTTTCGGTTCCGCTGCACTCTACAAAACAAGGACTCCCCTCAGGAACCAGGAAATTCTGGCCATAGAGTCCTTGCTGAAAGTTGGAATATACTGCCCTAAAAGTATAACTCACACAACATTTTTTTTTATTATTTGGATTGGTTGATGAGGGGTTAGAAAACTTTTTTTTATTATTTTAATTGGGTAATGAGGGGTTAGAACCATTGTCAGTTTCTTTATTGTTGTCTGTGTCCCTGCTAGGGAGTGCACTCCCTAATTGTTCTTATCATTACCAGTGTCACCAGGAATTTAAGTGAGGCTAACACACAAATTATGAGTTGTCACCAGAACAGGAATAGAGAGGAAATCTTCCCATGACAACGACAATGGGTACAACCAGCCTGTCAAATTTTATATGCGATGATTGCTAGATGTTGTTATAGCCGCTAGCAATAATCACTGTGTTCTTCCAGTGGGGAAGATTTCCCCCCACCCCCGCTGGGAGAACACAATGGCTCTGCGGGAGGGATTCCCTATCAACACTGACTGTGTTGAAGGGGAAATCAAACGATGTGCTTTTCTGCAACCCATGGTTGCAGGAAAGAAAGTCGTTCTTTCTATGGCTGGTTTTACCTTACACCCTGCTCCAGTGTTCTCCTCCTGAGCCCGAAGCTCTGGTCTGTTGGCTAAGCTTCAACATCATCATGTACAATACAGGGTGAAAGGAAGGGGAGAGGGCACTGCAGAGGGTGACATTTTTCACTTTCATGGATTTGGGCTTTAATCTCAGCTTTGTATTGAAAATACTGTCCCCCTTAACCTTATTGATACCCTATATATTTAAAGGTTTTAACCAATGCCCCCCTATCCCTTCTTTCCTCAATACTGTACAAAGTAAATTAACCCACTCTGTCCTTATGTGGTTTCTCCCCCAGGCCTTGCATCTGTTCTATCTTTTTTATATCTTTGTAAGTGAGGTCTCCTGAACTGCACACATTATTCTAAATGGAGGTCTGGAATCAGGAATCAGGACCTCCTACCTCTTGCCGGTGGTCCCTCTAGAGATGTCCCCCAAGAATTCTACTTGTGTTCCATGCAACCTGTCCATGCCATTTGCTCATTTTGTAATCATCTGAAATAAGGCCCAGAAATTATTTTTCTCTATACTTCTGTACCCCCAATATTTAGTGTACATCAGTTTTTGGCAAAGCTGTTCTGTGTGGTCCTACACTGGGAAACTGTCTACTTAGACCTGCTGTGTGACTTGATCATTGTTGTCCTGCAGTGTGACCTAATCATGGTGGTCTTGTAATAAGACCCCCTCAGTCTATGGCTTCCCTTGCCTGGTCAGGACCTCTATAGTTTGTTTTTCTCCTAATCCCCTTGTTGAGTCCCGTGACCATCAAGCGATGTATTAGCTTCTTCTAATCATGTAAAGCTGGCTTTAGGTGGATGCTGAGAAGCAGTGAGAGAGGAAAGGCTGCGTCTGGTGATGTGCACAGTTCCCGCATTCCTCAGGAGCCTCAGCAACCAAAGCCAAGGGCAGGCAATTTTCTGTAGCTTGCAGCTTGTCATGTACACAAGGCACAAAAAAATGCAACTTCTAATATACAGTATGTGTGTGTGTATATATATATTTGTTTTCTATTTTAAACTGTTATTCCTTTACTTTCACCTGGTGATTTTTGCTAGTAACACACCTTCAGCCTTCAGCCTTAGGAGGACAGCTGTTCTAGAAATCACAATTCCTGAGAATGTGATTGGATCTGTGGGCTGGGTTGTGTTAGCCATTAATTTTGGGAATCGCAAATCATGCTGTGCTGAATAATGACATGACCAAATTGTGCACACATGAAGGGTTTAAAGAGGAAGTAAACCCAGATAGGGTTAGGGTTTACTTCCTCTATATTCCCCTGCAAAGTAGATGCATAACGGGCTACTATGCATCGCATAGTAGCCCATTATGTGTCACCTACCTGCAAACGAAGCCTGCAACGTCCAGCGATGTCGCCTGTGCAGGCAGCGTCCATCTTCAGCCCCTCTTCCTTCTGGGGCCGCGACTCTGGCTCTGTGAGTTTCGTGATGTCACTCCTGTGCATGTGCGTGGGAGCCGCCAGTCACAGAACGATCTCAGTGAAGAAACGGCATGGAGGCCGTTTCTTCACTGCGCATGTGCCAAAATGACGTTGGCACATCTAGTACACTGTATATCTCCTGAACCGTGCAGGTTTGGGAGATATGCAGGGAACCTACAGGTAAGCCTGATTGTAGGCTTACCTGTAGGTTAAAGTGGTTGTCACAGGTTGACAACCACTTTAAAGAATAGGTCTGGAACACTGGAAAGAAACCGGTGCATTGCCTACACAGCACTCCTCCCTGTATTCCTCCTCTCCAGGCAGCCAGCCAGTCAGTGCAAAGCGCAGCATGCGTGGCTCACAAGAATGATGTCATGCCTTCTGCCTGTAGGTTTACAAAAATTACAGGCTAGCGGCCAGCGGAAGAGTCTGGTAATAGCTTGGAAACCAGTTCCCCATTCTGGAATTACCTGGTCAATTCCAGTAAGATCCCAGTTATGGCAATAGGTTCCCTTTATTGCCCCCTCCACAGCAGAACATGCTTTTTCCTTCTCTTTCCCACCCCACTGTATAGTTCTGTGCTTTATATATGTCCATTATTTTTATACACATTGGGCTCAATTCATGAAACTGTATTACTGCTTTAAGATTAGTAGTAAAATATTGTTTTTCCAAAAAAATGTTTGCCATTCATCAAAAAAAGATCCTAAAATAAGGCATGCGTTATTCCTTTGAAATGTGCAGTATTTATCTCATGAAAACGACCAGTATTTAAACGCATGACGTCATCATATCTAGCTGGTGTTACTTCTTTTCCGGCGGACACTTCTGAGGAACCTTGCAGAGGAAGGATGGATGGCGGACAGTCTGGAGGAAAAGCCCAATGTCCTGGATCTTTTAGAACAAATGGCTATTTTTTTAAACACTACCATGCCCTACCCATTGGGGTGTGGTATCTTCTTACCAAACAAATTTCATATTTTCTCAAAATATCGCATGCCTGGACCACTACTCATTGAGGTAAATACCGCATAAGGGATAGTGAATTGACATTTTCATTATCATATGAGATATTTGGAAAACATTTGTCACGTAACCCACATATCACATGTAATATCCTTTTGAGAACTGAGCCCTGTATCTCTTTTTTTTGGTGAAATGGGACTTAAAGAGGAGTTCCACTCATTTTTATGTTTATTAAAATAAACACACACACTTACCTGTCCCACGGTCTAGCGATGCGGCCACCCTCACCTTGCTTCTCTCCCTCGCCTCTCCACGGCGCTGGCATTGCAAGTGTGGGCGCCCGGCTGTGACAGCTTGTGGCTTCGCAGCCGGGTGCGCTCTGCGCATGCATGAGTCGCGCAGCACCTCCCTATTGGTTGGGCAATCTTCTGGGACCTGTGACCTGTTCTAGAAGATTGCAAGGAGGGAGGGGAGAGGAAAACTTCAGCTCGAGCCTCAGCCGCCTAGGCGGCTCAAGGGGAGGTGGGAGCAGGTACCTTTCAAAACTAGGGATGGGAGGAGTGCCCATTCAGAATCTACGTGGTATGCTGGCTTTCTCTTCATTGCAGGACTCTGTAAGCTTCCACAGTACACACACAAACCACCATACAGACTCTGTTCTGTACCACCGTAAAGCCAAGCACCCACCCTTCACAAGGGTTTTCTATGGATATCTGTATTATGGTTTGATAAATTGTCTCTGTATAGCTGCATGGAGAAAAAGAAAGACAGCCCAAGTAAGCTCTGAGTTGTTCTAGTTGGAGCTTGCAGGTGTGAGTGGGTCATATTCTAGTACTGACAGGCTCGGACTGGGACAAAAAACAGGCCTGGGCATTGCAGACTGAGCAGCCAATTCCTCCAGAGACCACCCAACTAACAACTACCACTGATAGACGCTCAACGCCCACTGACAGACCCTCAACCCCCACAACTACTGCCCTTCCACCCTCCCCACCAACCACCACCCCCTCCCTCCACTAACAGACCCTCAATACCCCTAAATCCCGCCCCCTCTCTCCACTGAGAGATTCCCCCCCTCAGCCAATATACAGCCGCTGTGAAATCCTGTATCCCCGGTGTATCCCCACTGTTAATAATGATGACTAGTGACTGTGTATCCACTCATCTGTCAAGGTGCCCGAGGCAACGCTGAATCTTGGCCTAGGCCAACAAGGCCCAGGCCTAGGGCGGCACTTTGCAGGGGGCAGCACGAAAAGAGTCCCTGCCGGCTTGCACTACACTTTTAGTGTAGTGCCAGTCTTATGGGGCAGACTGGACTGGTAGACAAACTGGACTGGCACTCCCATAAAGCAGTTGCACTTGCTGCTGGTATGATAATATCGGCAGGGCCACCATCGGGGGGGACAGCCCATACATATGTAGGGGACCCAGGTGCCCCATGGGGCCCAGGCAGGATTTGTTGTGCTGCCCCATAACCAAACAGAAAGTGGAGGAAATCTCTTAAGGGAATCCATTGCCCCCCCACCCACAAGGCCCTCAGAACTAGTGTCCCCACTGGAAAATTTCAGGATGGGTCTTAAACAGGAAGGGGTGTGGCTTTGACAGGAAGGGGTGGCTCATATTTAAATTAGGGGGTGCATGACTTTAGTTAGGCCTAGGGCAGCACAAAACCTAAATACACTACTGGCCCGAGGTTGTGTCGTGCCTGTGTCCCCGCTGAACATTTGGCACATAAGTGATTGTGCTTGTGTCCCGCCATCCATTTGGCATGTAACGAGTTAACTGTGGAGAGGAGACGTGTCCGTGCTGTGTTGGAGCCCGGTCATCACATAAATCCAAAACACGACGGGATCCGGATTGATTTCAGTACGTGGGGGATTAAATTTATACTCGGTGGGGAAGGACAGTTTCGGTGTGGGGAAGGACAAATTCTGGGTAGGACTTTAAAAGGTCACCCCTGTGATCAAGACTCCCGGAACACCCACCCCCCCGTTACCTAAGGGAATTCTCTAAAGGAGGTGAAAGACAAACCAATACCCCGTCGTGTTGTTTAGGACGGACCCGGGGTACCCCGTGGACCCAGGGGATGTATACATACCCGACAGGGGGGGCTACCACCGGGACGGCTAT
>BLSH010311025.1:2273273-2296931 GCA_018402905.1 Glandirana rugosa
CCTTTACAATTTCTGGTGTCGTCAGACAGCTCCTTTGTCTTTACCATTGTCACACATGAAGAGGGAATAATAGGTGGCTTTTTATAAAACCAAAATGTTCATTTATTGGCTAATTTGGGTCACATGGGTGGAGGCAATTCATCACAGGTGATCCTCATTTGAGATCTGCAACAGGTGAGCCAAATTGGGTTTCCATACTGATTTGCAGCAAAGGGTGCCAATACCACTGACAAGGCAAGCATTATGGTTTTCTCTGTTTTCCTCATAATGTTTATCTTTTTAAATGTTATTTATCATTTACAGTTTTTTGTCAAACACAAGCTATCTGTAGTAATATGTTGGTTAATTTGATACATTTCCTTCAGTAGATATTCCACAATATGTACATAAACTTCATGGGTGCCAATAATGGTGAGCAGGACTGTAAGCAAATAAAAATGTTCACTTGTTCATGCGTGTTTAACACATTTTATGATGCACATTGATGTACATTTTGCACACTCACAAAAGAGGAAAAATCATATATTATATCACATCAAATCCTGATCCACTGTGGCATCAAGTGACCTGACTCACTAATGCATTTCAGGGGACGCACCCCCTACTTCAGAGCTATCAGGTCTGAAGAAGGGGGTGCATCCCCCGAAACGTGTCAGCTTGCTCACACTGTGATGCATGAGTCAGGTCACTTGATGCCACACTGGATCATGATTTGATGTGATATAATGTATGAATTTGCCTCTTTTGTGAGTATGGATTTGGCTTTTCGTTAATTTAATTAATAAATCTTGTGGTAAGGCACTAGGTGTTCGAGTCTACCTGTGTGATTTTTTAAACAGTTATCCCAGTCCGAATCCTCCCCTTTTTATAAAAGCCTTGGAAAGGGAACTGGGTAAATAGCTGCATGAATTGGATCTCCTACAGATATTCATTTTTACTTACAAGACAAGAGCGGAGTTATAAATTCCTGAGCTGCTGGTAATATCCCTACGATATTCAGAGAATTTTCCTTTGTGCTTCTGACTGTTGGTGCTGTAAGAGAGAAGGATAATGATTATGTGACATACATGGTGGCCTTGTCCCTGGATCAGACTTTTTTGGTTCCTTGTCTTTACCACATATATGGCGGTGAGGGGCTCGGACATCCCTATGACTCTGGAAATGGCCCTTCTCTCTGTGTACCTGGGCTATACCTCTACAGCCAAGAATGGCCTTCTCCTCTTTTCATGTTGGCCCCTGGGGCAGTTATCTCTAAAACTGGAAGACCACATATGGTATTGGAAGATATAAGAAGATATCATATCAGATTAGAAGATCACATTTAACCACACACAGTATGACCTCATACGGAGGAATTGACTACGATCAACACTGCTTATAGATATACCTGGACCTCCTCATCATTCTAAGATACCTTGACATCTTTGTAACGCGTTAGGGCTGAAGACCACGCTGGACTGACTCAATCAGTTACTGATCATGGGTGGGTGATAGTGTGGGCAAGCAGGAAGAACTCCCTTCCAGTGGTTTGTGCCCAGTTTGTGGATGGTGGTGGTGAGCCCTCTTGGGGCGTTTAGTATGTAGAATATAGAACCGTAGGTGGAGAAAGACACGCATGGTGTCCAATATCATGCAAGTTGAAAGGTGAGTTAGAAGGCGCTTATTGAAAATAGAAACAAGTACATCGAGCCACTGTGTTTCGGGGGGAACAAGGACTACCCCTTCTTCAGGGCTGTTGCTACATGCTAAAAGATGGGGAAGGTTTCCAATCGGGTGCATTAATAGCAAAGGATTCAAAGGTGCAGAGGCAGCAACCAAAGCCACTTCCTGTTCCTGTATTAGACTGCCTCCACTCTGGATGAAGGAGCACAGGGGCACCTTTGGAAAGCAACATTCTCAGTTTTGTGGGAGAAGGGAGTGTTGAATGTACTAACAGGTTTAAATGCACTAACAAATTGAAGCCAAACTCCAGCTCACTCTTTATAATCAGTTACAGCAACATTTTTTTTTTCCTTTTGGTTTAAAGGTTTTTACATAAATAAATAAACCTGATTTTTCTAAGTACCCCGCCAGTGTTGAATAGTGTGTCCCATCCTTGTAAACTGATACATCAGGAAGAGAGCTTGTTCTTTAAAAAAATAAATAAATAAAATAACAGACTTTACTGGCTGGATCGCCAGATGAAAATAAAAGAAAGAGAAAGCCTAAAAAAGAAAATGAATGCAGCCATCACATCTTAGAATTAGTAAGCTACAATATAATATATCTTTGGTTTAGCGTTTAACCACTTCCGGACCGCCCGCCGTCATTATACGGCGGGACTTTGCTGTTGAATACTGTTGTTATGGTAGCAGATAGCTACCATAACTCCGGTATTTTTTTAAACAGAGGGTGGTTCGCTTTCAGATAAAAGTGGTCTCTGTGGCGGATTTGCGCGTGATCACTTTTATCGGGGGTGGGAGAGTGGGCCCCCACTGCCACTTTTCCGTCGTCTCCGCCGCTTACCGGACCCACCAGTAGCAGCGGAGATGATCGGGTCCTCTTGTCACAATGCCTGGATGCCGAGTGAGCGGAAGATGGCCCCCACTCGGCTCCATAGGATTGAAGGGCGGAAGCGACATCACACGTCACTTCCACCCAATGCTCTTAAATGAAAACATTTTTTATTTTTTTTAAATGACATTTGATTATTTTCTTTTTTTTATATTGCATTTTAGTGTAAATATGAGATCTGAGGTCTTTTTGACCACAGATCTCATATTTAAGAGGTCCTGGCTTGCTTTTTTTATTACAAGGAATGTTTACATTTATTGTAATAGGAATAAAAGTGACCCATTTTTTTTTTTAAATAGACCATGTAAAAATAAAAATTAGAATAAATAATAATAAAAAAAAAAATTCAAGCACCCCGTCCCTCCGAGCTCACGCGCAGAAGCAAACGCATACGTAAGTCGCGCCCGCATATGAAAACGGTATTCAAACCACACATGTGAGGTATTGCCATGATCAGTGGAGAGGAAGCAATAATTCTGGCATTAGACCTCATCTGTCACTCAAAACAGGTAACCTGTAGAAATTTTAAACTTCGCCGATGGAGATTTCTAAGTGCCAAAGTTTGTCGCCATTCCACGAGCGAGAGCAATTTTGAAGCATGACATCAGTTTATCTCATCAGTATCAGTTTACTCAGCATAACATTATCTTTCACAATGTAGAAAAAAAATTGGCTAACTTTACTGATGTCTTATTTTTTAACCAGTTGCCGACCGCCTGCCGTGGATTGATGGCGGCAAAGTGGTCCGATATCGCAAAAGGCCGTCACAGGATGGCAGCCGCAAGATTGTGGATCGTGAGCGTGCACATGCCACCGGAGGTGCGCTCGCACGCTCACTGTGTTCCGGGGGAGTCAGAGAGCGTGTAGGGCAGACTCGATATTCGCCGGCCACCTGCGATTCCTCCCCCGCAGTGACAGAACGGAGGTCCATTTATGTAAACACGGATCTCCGTTCTGATAGGGGGAAGGAATGTGATCGCAGGCTTCCTGTATATGGGAGCTGCGATCACTCCCCTCCCCCAGCCAGCCCAGCCCCTATACAGTTAGAACACACACAGGGAACACAGCTAACCCCTTAGAGCAGGGGTGTCAAACTGGCGGCCCTCCAGCTGTTGTGGAACTACAAGTCCCATCATGCCTTTGCCTGTGGGAGTCATGCTTGTAATGGTCATCCGTGCAATGCCTCATGGGACTTGTAGTTTCGCAACAGCTGGAGGGCCGCCAGTTTGACACCTGTGCCTTAGAGTGTCCCCTGCAGGTTAACCCCTTCCCTGCCAGTGACATTTATATAGTAATCAGTGCATTTTCATAGCACTGATTGCTGTATAAATGCCAATGATCCCGAAAAATGTCAAAATGGTCCGACATGTCCGCTGCAATATCGCAGTCCTAATAAAAATCACAGATTGCCGCCATTACCAGTAAAAAATAAAATAAAAACCCCATAAATTAATTCTCATCATTCGTAAACGCAGCAACTTTTGCGCAAACCAATCAATGTACGCCGATTGCGAATTTTTATTTACCAAAAATATGAGGAAAAAATATAAATCGGCCAAAACCAATGAAAAAAACAGTTTTTTTATTTTTTTTTGGATTTGTATTTTAGCAAAAAGTAAGAAATATTGTTTTTTTGCAAAATTGTTGCTCTTTTTTTGTTTATAGCGGTGATCAGAATTGACGCAGAGGTGATCAAATACCACCAAAAGTAAGCTCTATATGTGGGAAAAAAAGGATGCAAATTTAGTTTGGGTACAACGTCGCACGACCACGCAATTGTCAGTTAAAGTGACGCAGTTATGAATCGCAAAAAGTGCTCTGGTCCTAAAGAAATTCTTCCGGGGCTGAAGTGGTTAATTCAAAAATGTGATTTTTTTTCCGCTTGTAAGACCGCTGCGCAAATACGGTGTGACATAAAGTATTGCAACGACTACCATTTTTTTCTCTAGGGTGTTAGAAAACAAATATATAATGTTTGGGGGTTCTAAGTAATTTTATAGCAAAAAAACCCTGATTTTAACTTGTAAACATGGAATCTCAAAAGACAAAATCTCTTAAAGCGGAGTTCCACCCAAATTTGGCACCTTTCAGGGGGAGGGGGAAGAGGACACTTGTTTTTAGACAGGTGTCCTTTTCCACACATCCGGGAGCTCGGGTCGGCGGCCGCTGACGTCAGCAGCCCGGCTCCCTCCTCCCTCTTCGCTCTGCTACTGGCCGTCTGGCATGCGCTGTAAGGTGCCCGGCGTGAAGCTGTAATGCTACATGTCCGGGTTCCCTTACCCCGCAATGGACGCGGCTGCACCCGACTCCCGATCCGAAGATCGGCAGCAGGTGCCGACATCTCTGGGCTCCAGGACAGTTAAGTGTCCTATTATTAAAAGTCAGCAGCTACTGTATGTGTAGCTTCTGACTTTTAATTTTTGTTTTCAGGCAGACTCCTGCTTTAAGTAGTTGATACCACTTTAACACAACACATAAATAGGCCCTAACACAAACTCACATACTTGTGTATTATATTGTTACGGCCGCTTACTGTACTGTATAATAATTGTATAAAATAGATAAAACTCAAGAACCATGGTACTAACATTTTTTGATAAACACGAGCGCCGTTTATTTGATCTTGTGTCTGTGATGACCTGTTAGTGTGTTTGCTATGCTAAAAATGAAAAGAATCATGCTTCCATTAGCTTAGAGCAGTGGTCTCCAAACTTTGGCCCAGGGGCCGAATGTGGCCCTTTGCTTGCTTTTATCTGGCCCTTGGGGTACTATTTTATTCACTGCAGGGGCACAATTCCTTCCAATGACATCAGTGATGTGGCACTATTCCTACCCATGACACCAACAATGGGGCACAGTTCCTCCAAATGACACCAATGATGGGACACAATTCCTACAATGACGCCAACAAGGGGGCACAGTTCCTCCAAATGATGCCAATGATGGGGCACAGTTCCTACCATTGACACCAACGATGGGGCACAGTTCCCCCCAATGATGCCAACGATGGGGCACAGTTCCTCCCAATGACGCCAACGATGGGGCAAAGTTCCTCCCAATGATGCCAACGATGGGACACAGTTCCTACCAATGACGCCAACCATGGGACACAGTTCCTACCAGTGACACCAATGATGGGGCCCAGTGACAACAGTGATGGGGCACAATAATTCCCAACAACACAAAGTCCTCTCACTGACACCAAAGATGAGGCCTTTTTTACTCCCACTGATGTTGGTCATTTTCTGTTTCTGATGACCACAGTTCAGCCCCCCTAAAGCCTGAAGGACAGTAAACTGGCCTTTTGTTTATCCGCTTCCACACCGCGCGCAGTATATTTACTGCGGCAGTGTGGATGCGTCCCGCGAATTGCCGTAAATAAACGGCAGTTTGCGGAGTGGCCGCTAGGGGGCTCGTGCGCGCCCGCCGTACTCCGGAGGAGTGTGCCACAGCAAAAGAACGTGGGAACCGCCAATGTAAACACGGCGGTTCCCCATTCTGACAGCGGGGACATAAGAGATCTACTGATCCCTGTCACTGGGATCAGTTAGATCTCTTTTGCCCATAACAGCCCAGCCCCCCCCCCCCCCCACAGTTAGAACACGCCTAGGGAACACAGTTAACCCCTAGATCTCCCCCTGCAGGTTAACCCCTTCACTGCCAATGACATTTATACAGTAATCAGTGGATATTTAAATTTCTGATCGCTGTATAAATGTCATTGGTCCCAAAAAAGTGGCAAAATGTCCGACATGTCTGCCGCAATATCGCAGTGCCGCTAAAAATCACAGATCGCTGCCATTATTAGTAAAAAATAAAAAAATTAAAACCCCAGAAATTAATTCTCATCATCCGTAAACGTGGCCACTTTTGCGCAAACCAATCAATAGACACTGATTGCGATTTTTTTTTTTACCAAAAATATGAGGAAGAATATAAATCGGCCAAAAAAATGTTTTTTCATATTTTTTTGGGGATTTGGATTTTAGCAAAAAGTAAGAAAAACTGTTTTTTTTTTTTTTGCAAAATTGTTGCTTTTTTTTTGTTTATGGTGGCGATCAGAAATGACGCAGAGGTGATCAAATACCACCAAAAGAAAGCTCTATTTGTGGGAAAAAAAGGATGCAAATTTTGTTTGGGTACAACGTCGCACGATCGCGCAATTGTCAGTTAAAGCGGTGCAGTGCCGAATCGCAAAAAGTGCTCTGGTCCTAACGTGGGAAATCCTTCCGGGGCTGAAGTGGTTATAACGTTTGGAGACTCGTGGCTTAGAGCATTCAGCTTGACAAAATGCAAATCTGATCAGTTGTTCTGGTTAATTGCACATCACTGTTGTTAGAAGTTAGTTTAGTTTTTTTTTTTGTATTTTTAAATTATCTCATTAGATATATTTGATATATCAAAACCTACCTTCTACCTATATACATGCATACATACCTACCTATCTATATCTCCCTCTCTTTCTCTCTCTCTATATATATATAAAATATACACACACACACATACAGCATGCATATCCTCAGATATAAAGGATGTATGCTGGTGATTGAATTTTATCTACCGTTCTGCACTTAGAAGCTGCCCTCTAGTGGTCAATCTAACATTCTGCAGTTAGACTGTGCACTTTTAAAATACTGTCTAGGCAAAAAAACACATTATTACCTGTTTAGCACTCCTCTTCTGGTATTCCGTGAGCAGCTGTTATCTCTACGTGTTTACAGAGGTGTAACTGTGCAGTGTCAAGAGGGTAAGTCAATATGCTTTTCACCCCTATAGAATATTTATATCACTATGGGAGAGTATAGGTCATAGCGTGTGTAGCCTTGCATAAGTGTATAGATTTATTTTCATCAGCTAGCTTTGCAGTGTGTATACAGTTTGCTCAGAACTGTTGACTTACTATGAATTAGGGCACTTTGTCACCAAAGCAGTGCAGTAACACATGCGGTAGTGCACCATGCATGGTATTATCTATTGCGATTCATTCCTTCATATTAAATGGCACCCTAATGCACTTAAAGGGGAACTTCACCCCCTCCTCTATCATATTTGGAATTTTTTTGGGGGGGAAGGATGGATACTTAGGTGATTGGAGTAAAATTCCCATTCCCCCACCCACAACCACCTCTTGGGGTGCAGTAGGGAGCTGGCTGTGAAGCTGTAAGTAATCAAAGCCGACTGCTCATAGTAAACATGCCAGCACCAGAGACCTGAAGCAGTGGCGGCTGGTGGCATATTTTGGGGGGTGGGGTCAACCGACACCACTCATCACACGCCCTCCCCCCCCCCCGGTCAGTCGGACAGGGCAGTGGCTTCACCCTGCGTCTCCCCCTCCTCAGCTTCATGGCGGCTTCCCCTGCATCTCCTCCTCGGCGGCCAATAGGATTGCTTCTCCTCTGAGACAGTCGGGTGACTGGACACACAACTGGATGGGCTCACCCTTTTTTGAAGCCAATTAGAGCATCAGGCTCTTATCATGTGCTTCTAAAAAAATCCCCATTGGAATCCATGCGCCTGGCTCCCCACATTTAGATTAGGGGCCGGGCACATGGATTATGGGGGAGGCGCCCTGTATGGATGGGCCGCCACTGACCTGAAGACTGGCGAAGAGCTGGCCCAGGTGAGGATGGCACTGGTTCCTTGGACAGTTAAGTGTTCTTTAATTAAAAGTCTGCTGCTACAGTACAACAAACATATTTAAGGAATGTATCTCCATCCAACCTACATTGCAGCACGCTACAACCGAAGAAGAGGAGGGGGAAAGGAGAGAGAACAAAAAAAGAGAGAAGTAAAACAACTGAGAAGTGAAAGGCAGGAGTGGTTCCCCAAAAAAAAAGATGGGAAATAGAGGGAAGGGTAAAGAGAAGGGTTCCTGCAGGCCTGGGTGGTAAAATCATCAATTATAAGATGCCCAGACAGGTTGGATGCAGGTCGGGGAGAGCATACAACCACCAGGGAGCCTACACTTCCAGAAATTTAGCGTGGGAATCATGTAAAATACTGGACATTTTTTTGTTAATCGTCATGTTGGTCAGGTTGCTTTTCACCACTGCAAATGATACAGAAGGTGTCTTCCAGACCTTAGCAATAAAACGTTTGGCAGCAAGGAACAAGTAAGTTGCAAACTTCTGCTAATAGAAGAATAGGCCCTGAATCGGGCAATGCAGTAGGGCAAATTTAGCATCTTTACGGATAGGTACATAGAATAGGGTGTATAGGAGCCCAAAGACCCTGGGCCAAAACCCCGTTAGATGTGGGCAGTGCCACCAGTTATGAAGTGCATCACCGCATTGGCCACATCACTAGGGTAGTTCAGAGCACACCTTATTAATCTAAATTTCCCAACCACATTCTCCAAAACTCCACCCTTCTGTAACCTCCTCCTTGCAATAATCACACTACTCTTTTGTGGAGTTAAAATGGCAGACACGGCCTTTTATTAAACAACAAGATTTTAACCCACATAACATAATCCAGTTAAACTTGGTTGCAGGTCCTTGACAGTACCAAATTACTAAGCGCCGCCTCGGGGGGCTGCCCCAGTTGACCTCAGACACCCACCTCTACCAATTAGAGGATGCCATACCCTGGATGGCTCCCCACCGTTTTACCAAATCAGACCAGCTTTTAGACCCCTGTTAAGGACCCCAAACCCCAATAGCATACCAAAGAAGATAATAACTCGGAGTTCCTTGAACCATAAGGGCGAGAGGGAGGGACGTTCTTCCAACAATTGCAGATCTGAGAGTGAGCCAAAAAACCCTCCTCCCCTGCAACCATACTCTCCAGCTCCACCCCATCACCCCGTCTGCTCGGCCAATCAGGTAAGGGTCAGTCACTGATCACCGACTCTAAACGAGTTAAAGCGGTAGTAAACCCATGCATTTAACAGGTTAAAAACCAGTCACATTTCCGGCATGTGCCGGAAATGTAACACTCCCATTGGTTGTGCTCTAAACCAAACTGTCAAACCATCCAATGGCTGTTGTCCTAGCTGATCACATGTGCAGCATCATGGCAGTTGTAGATTAAACAGAGGCCGATATGGCAGCTTCCTTGGCTGAAAATGATAGGAGGGTTTACTACCACTTTAACCACCCCAGCTTGGTTCCCATTCTATCCAGTCATGTATGCCCTCTCCTTAATTCGTTCCTCACTAGCGCCGGGCATGTCTGCCCCTAAAGCGGCTATTTTTCACCAGTATCTAATGCATTTTTAGCCAATTTTTGTGGCACTTGCCTTTTCTGATTCAATATGGAGGTTGCAGACACCTTTCTAGGCTGAGTGCCCTGCATCTGAAGTGGCTGATTACTACTTGGAGATGTTAGTTTGGATACACGTTCTAATTTAATAAATGCTTGAAATATTCTACTACTCAGATGTCTGAGAAAACTGCAAGCGAATACCATGAGCAAGAATTTAGTGTCCCACAATCTATGTACAGAATACACTCAAAAATCTGCTGCCATAGGAGAATTCTAATTATTTTGGCATTTTATTTAACATCTTAACTCTTCAGAATGTTGCTGGCTTCATAGCAGCTAAGAGGAAATCATGGATCTAAAGCTGGTCATACATTATACACTCTAATTGTACATTTTCACTATAATCTCACTTTTGATGTTACCAAAGCTATGTAATATGAGGATAACCCTAAATAAAAAATTCAATGATATCAAATCTGGCAGGCCCTTCAACTACATAGTCGATGGATGATCTAAAAGCGATTGTACAATCAGATTGTATAGTTTATTGTCATCCTAAGAAGCATCTATAAGGTATAGTTGGCATGTTAAGACACAGCAGCAGACTTCATCTTCTATCATCATCAAGAACTGTTTGATGCATACACATATATGCTACAGCTGCAAGATTCTGGTCAAAATGAGAATCACAATTTTTTTTTGCTTAGAATAAAGATCACGATTCTCGTGGCTTAACATCTTACATATAAAAAAATTGGGCTAACAGCACTGTTTAGATTTTTTTTTTTTTGAAAGCGTAATTTTCCCCCAAAAAATTGCGTTCGAAAGACCGCTGCGCGAACACCATGTGACATAGAATATTGCAACAACCGCCATTTTATTCTCTAGGGTCTCTGCTAAAAATATATATATATATATATATATATATATATATATATATATATATATATATAATGTTTGGGGGTTCTAAGTAATTTTCTAGCAAAAAATGCAGGATTTTTAATTGTAAGCAACAAATGTCAGAAAAGATTTAGTCTTTAAATGGTTAAACCAAACTCTTCTATACACGGAGTTCAACCCTTTGATAACTAGAAACATTGTATCTCTTTGCTTCTTTTATCAACAATGATTTCAGACTTGGTAGTCTGCCCAGATAGGAGAGACTCAAGTTGTTCCGAATTAGAAAAAGGTTCCTGGGGAGACTTCAGGCGACTTGCATTGACTTCTACTTACAGTCAATTCGTGCTGAGTCCCCCCGAAAGTCGGACTCCATTAACTGCACTGAAAATCGCGGTAATGTGTGATGGAGATCACGGGGGAGGGGGGGAGAATTGAGATCGCAATTTTATTATGATTATTCGTACAGCTCTAATATATGCAGGGGCATACGTACAGGGGCCGCCACTGGGACCCGGCCTAATGCTCCAGGGGGCTTGAGTGGCCCCACTACCCCACTATATGCCTGGACAGGAGGGAGGCAGCATGTAAAGGAACTGATCCCTCCACATAGCCACTAAATTCCCACTTCTCCTCCTCTCCTTCCCACAAGCATTCAGCGGCTGCATGTAGGGCGTCAGTTCCTCCTCGTGCCTCCTACTCCTGCCTCCTCCCTATCCCTTTCCTGCTGCCTGGGTCCCTGTGTACTTCCCTGGCCACCCAAAGCACCCCCCCCCCCCCCCCCCACGCAGTGCTGCCGGGTTTCCACCTCCTGACGGCTGCTCCAGGGGGAATCTGTCTGGATGGGGAGTGTCATTTACCTGCCCCCTCCTTGTCTTAATGAACAGAGTCAGTGAGCGGTACCAATCACTGACCCTTGTTTTTTTTTTGTTTTTTTTTATATACAGTATCTCACAAAAGTGAGTACACTCCTCACATTTTTGTACATATTTTATTATATCTTTTCATGTGACAACACTGAAGAAATTACATTTTGCTACAATGTAAAGTAGTGAGTGTACAGCTTGTATAACAGTGTAAATTTGCTGTCCCCTCAAAAAAACTCAACACACAGCCATTAATGTCTAAACCGCTGGCAATAAAAGAGAGTACGCCCCTAAGTGAAAATGTCCAAATTGGGCCCAATTAGCCATTTTCCCTCCCTGGTGTCATGTAACTCATTAGTGTTACAAGGTCTCAGGTGTGAATGGGGAGCAGGTGTGTTAAATTTGGTGTTATCACTCTCACACATGGGTCCCTAGAAGTTCAACATGGCACGTCATGGCAAAGAACTCTCTGAGGATCTGAAAAAAATAATTGTTGCTCTACATAAAGATGGCCTAGGCTATAAGAAGATTGCCAAGATCCTGAAACTGAGCTGCAGCATGGTGGCCAAGACCATACAGCGGTTTAACAGAACAGGTTCCACTCAGAACAGGCCTCACCATGGTCGACCAAAGCAGTTGAGTGCACGTGCTCAGCGTCATATCCAGAGGTTGTCTTTGGGAAATAGACGTATGAGTGCTGCCTGCATTGCTCAGAGGTTGAAGGGGTGGGGGGTCAGCCTGTCAGTGCTCAGACCATACGCCGCGCACTGCATCAAATTGGTCTGCATGGCTGTCATCCCAGAAGGAAGCCTCTTCTAAAGATGATACACAAGAAAGCATGCAAACAGTTTGCGAAAGACAAGCAGACTAAGGACATGGATTACTGGAACCATGACCTGTGGTCTGATGAGACCAAAATAAATGTATTTGGTTCAGATGGTGTCAAGCGTGTGTGGCGGCAACCAGGTGAGGAGTACAAAGACAAGTGTGTCTTGCCTACAGTCAAGCATGGTGGTGGGAGTGTCATGGTCTGGGACTGCATGAGTGCTGCCGGCACTGGGGAGCTTCAGTTCATTGAGGGAACCATGAATGTCAACATGTAATGTTACATACTGAAGCAGAGCATGATCCACTCCCTTCAGAGACTGGGCCGCAGGGCAGTATTCCAACATGATAACGACTCCAAACACACTTCCAAGACGACCACTGCCTTGCTGAAGGAGCTGAGGGTAAAGGTGATGGACTGGCCAAGCATGTCTCCAGACCTAAACCCTACTGAGCATCTGTGGGGCATCCTCAAATGGAAGGTGGAGGAGCGCAAGGTCTATAACATCCACCAGCTCTGTGATGTCGTCATGGAGGATTGGAAGAGGACTCCAGTGGCAACCTGTGAAGCTCTGGTGAACTCCATGCCCAAGAGGGTTAAGGCAGTGCTGGAAAATAATGGTGGCCACACAAAATATAGACACTTTGGGCCCAATTTGGACATTTTCACTTAGGGGTGTACTCACGTTTGTTGTTTGCCAGAGGTTTAGACATTAATGGCTGTGTGTTGAGTTATTTTGAGGGAACAGCAAATTTACACTGTTATACAAGCTGTACACTCACTACTTTATATTGTAGCAAAGTGTCATTTCTTCAGTGTTGTCACATGAAAAGATAGAATAAAATATTTACAAAAATGTAAGGGGTGTACTCACATTTGTGACATACTGTATATTTATTGATAGCTGGGTCATAGTAAACTGTGTTTACTATGCCTCGGTTTGTGAATGAATGGAATGCTCTGTACAGAGCTATTCCTGTTCATTCATTCTGTGCTGCTACAGGAATCTGTCCTAAGCCCCTTTCTCTGCCTCAATAGTGAGACGTCAGGGGTTTGTTTAGATGGGGGGGGGGGGGGGTTCCTAAAAAAAATATGTTGGAAATAATAAAAATAAAATTGTAAAAAAAGAATAATAAAGTAATTAAAATGGTAAAAAATAATAAAAAAATATAATAACTAACTAATAACTAATAAATAAAAAACTACCGACCCCAGTGTCAGAACTACCAAGGTAGCAAAAGTCCTACTTGCGACTGGGCTCTGGCATTCCGCCACCATTGGCGGACCCCAAGATGGCAGGAAGGTGGCATGTTGCGGGATCATAATAAAGGGTCCCACAATGGGTTATGGTGGATGTACTCTTCAATCAATAGTGGGGTGTGTGAGTACTCACAACCTCAGGAGCTGGTCACTATTTGCAAAACGGTGCTGTCTGTATTTTGATGCTTGTGGGATGTTCTGCAGGAATGTGGAGTCAATATGAAGGTATCTGGAGGTGCCTTGTCAGTGTTTAGTGATTGTATAGCTTTATTATATCCACATGTACACGTTAAGAGCAATCTGATGTAATATCACTGTGGCAAATGTGGTTTGAAGTTGTAACTTGGGACAGATGTTGTGCTGTCCACAGAATAGCTTTCATTGAGATATAGGTAATTTATATGTATATATACAGTATATGCTATATATATTTAACTTGTGACTTTTTTTTCTTTTACTGTTTGTTTACAGCTGTTTTTCAGATATCCCTCCCTCTTCCAACTATGCAAACCAAGGTCAGCCCTGTACTTCTGCTGTAGCCCACTTACCTGCTGTTATCTCCAATGTTGGCCATGTCGGAACATCCAGCTCAGGTGGCGTTCTTCATATGGGACAGCAAATGCCAGTACGGCCTGGTATGGGTGGCACATGTGCAGGCCCACCTTTCCAATCACATGCTAATTGCAGTAACAGCAACGCCATGCTTAATCCCAAAGGATACCCTGGCCCTGCTATGTGCATGAGCGGACCTGGTCTTCCCATCAAAGCAGAACCTAAAACCAGCTATGCAGCCAGGTAAGTTAAAGTAGAAGTTGATAAGAAGGAGTGGAGGAAAGCGTTGACGATTTTTGATTGGCAGCTCTGGCATTCATCGCTGTCACCAGTGGTGGGACAAAGTCCACAAGTCCTGTGTAAGCTGTAAGTCACCACTTATACAGAGCTTTCCCCCCAGTGTCCGAACAGACCTGGGAAGGTGGAAGTTAAAGTGTTTCTAAAGGTTCTTTTTAAAAAAAAACAAGCAAGTTATACTTACCTGCTCTGTGTAATGGTTTTGCACAGAGCAGAGCCGATCCTCTTTGTCTCAGGTCTCCTGCTGGTGCTATTGGCTCCTCCCCCTTGACCAGTGCCCCCAATAGCAAGCCACTTGCTATGGGAGTACTGGTTTGTGCTCGCTCTCGAGCCCCACTCTATGCATCCATAAGACAGATGGAGGCACGACCCTCTCCTCTTCTCATTGGCTCACTGGCTTTGATTACTAGCAGTGGGAGCCAATCGCTCCCATTGCTGTGTCTCTGCCAATGAGAAGAGAGAGACCTGGGCCAGCCACGACTCCCGTGCACATAGCTGGATTGAGATGGGGCTCAGGTGAATATCAGGGAGGGGCTGTGGGGGAGCAGCACACAGAAGGTTTTTTTATCTTCATGCGTAAAATGCATGAAGGTAAAAAAAGCCTACAGCTTTTACAACCACTTTCAAGCTAAACTCCAGGTGTAGACCCAGCTTGTTTGGCTGTACTTCTCCTGTGGATCACAGGAGTGCAGTAAATTCTGCAATCATGTGACCCGGGTTCAGCTGAAGCCTGCTGTCGGCTGACGTCACAGAACCAGTCCAGGCTTGGGCAAGGTGGCAACAATGAAGTCAGGATCCACCCACATGCCTGCACCGGCACCCAGCTCAGCCTCCCAGTGAATCGCAGAGAGCCTAAGCCAGCCGTTCCCTCCCCCTCCACAGCCCAGCGCTCCAGTGAACAAGGGTGGGGTGCAGAGCAGAGAGCCAGTGACTGACAGTCACCACCTCTCTGCTCTGGGAGTCCTGAGAACCGAACAATCGGCGGTGCTTGATCGCTCGGTTCTCAGTGTTAGAGACGCCGATGTTGCATCCACCTAGAAATGTATGATTCTCCAGAAAAAAACAAACCCCATACTTCTCCTTTAAAGGTGTGTACAGGCACCAATCACTGCCTGTATATAGCGCTGGTGGCTGTCAGTACTGCTTGTATACTTATAGGTTTGCTTTTGGTTTATGTGACCTGCATTATAACAGACTGTTATAACACGACTTGCTGTTACAGTAAATCCAACTTCAGTTAAAATAAACTCTTTTGAATGTTTACTGCTTTTGTGCCCCCACTCAGGAATTCTCAACTCTCATCCAGTCCTGGTTACAGGGACAGGAATTGAGGGGAAATATCCCTTATGGGCACAAACAACAATTTAAAAAATGTATTGAGGTGAAATGCAAAAATGCCCCCGCACTGCAAGGGTTAAATGCTCATTTAGGTCTTTGGTACCAGAAAAAGCAGTCTTCCCCTGGGCAGTCGTCGCTCTCTTCTTCTCTCTTATATTCTGGCAGTGCACTGCCCCTCAATTTTGAGGCGTCCAATGCAGGGCTTTGGGCAGTCTTACAGCCTGGAAAAAGCCTGCGGAAGTGGAGGATCCGGTAACAAAAAGTTATTTTTCCAGTACCTTAGACATAAGCAGACATTAAATCCTTGCAGTGTGAGGGCAGCATTTGGGTTGAGCTTTAGGTTTACACATCTTTTAATATAAGAAAGTATAATGCTTGTTTCAGAAGCTTCATATTGTAATGATAGATTTCCCATGGCAGCCAGAGAGCTGACCCCCAACAGGTCATGTTTTCAGGCTTTCCATTATTTTGCAAAGGTGATTTGATCAGTTTCACTGCCTTAGTAATTACCACAGCTATTTCATCTGAGGAAAATCCTGAAAACATGACCTGGGGGTCTTTGAGGACTGAAGTTGGGAAACACTGCGTTAAACAAAAGGTCCTGCTTGTTGCATCTGTGATGCTTTTTTTAAAAAATGCACTTTATGTGGAGTTCAATGATAACGCATCAAACATGCAATAAAGACAAACCACACAGATGTGAACCGAGTCTAAAGCCCCGTACACACTGCGATGGTCGTATGAAAACGGTCGTACGACCGCTTGTTGTACGAGCATCCGACCGTTAGTACGCGCAATTAGAACAGCCGACGTGCGACGTTCGTACAACAGAAGTTGGATGAGCAGACTAGAAAACTTTGGTTGTACAACAAGCGGTCATACGGCCGTTGTATCGTGTGTACATTGAAGTTGGTCCAACAAGTTGTACGTGCAAAACACGCATGCTCAGAAGTCAGTAACGCCCGAAAGTGTCCGTTCGTGTAAACCTACGTTCCTAATTCACAAATCACATTCACCTGAACTTCCTCTTTATACGCTCGTAACGCATCACCACGTTAGGCTTGGTCGTACGATCGCTTAGTGCATGCCAGTACGTGAGATACAACAGCCAACATGCAATTTGGGCCGTTTGGTCGTACGACCGTTACACCGTGTGTACGAGGCTTTAGGGAAGGTTAACCACTTCAGCCCCGGAAGGATTTCCCCCTTTAGGACCAGAGCCCTTTTTGCGATTCGGCACTGCGTCGCTTTAACTGAAAATTGTGCGGTCGTCCGACGTTGTACCCAAACTAAATTTGCGTCCTTTTTTTCCCACAAATAGAGCTTTCTTTTGGTGGTATTTGATCACCGCTGCGTCATTTCTGATCGCTGCTATAAACAAAAGAAGAGCGACAATTTTGCAAAAAAACACAAATTTCTTACTTTTTGCTAAAATACAAATCCAAAAAAAAAAATATAAAAAAAATTTTTTTTTCATCGGTTTTGGCCAATTTATATTCTTCCTCATATTTGCGATTAAAAAAAATCGCAATTGGCGTTTATTGATTGGTTTGCGCAAAAGTGGTCGCGTTTACGGATGATGAGAATTAATTTCTGGGGTTTTTATTTTTTTTTTATTTTTTACTAGTAATGGCGGCGATCTGCGATTTTTAGCGGTACTGCGATATTTCAGCGGACATGTCGGAACATTTTGACATTTTATTGGGACCATTGGCATTTATACAGCGATCAGTGCTATAAAAATGCACTGATTACTGTGTAAATGCCCTTCCCCCCTCACAGAACGGAGATCCGTGTTTACTTACACGGACCTCCGTTCTTTCACTCCGGGGGGGGGGCATCGAGGGTAGCCAGCGGCAATCGAAGCCGCCGCACCCGCTCCCTGGCCCTCCCCGGACACAGTGAGTGCGCGGGGGCCTCCGGCGGCGCGCGCGCGCTCACTGGGCGCGATCTCGCAGCCGCCGTCATATGACGGCGATTTGCGCAGGAGCGCCACCTTGTCGCCGTCAGATGCCGATCGGCGGTCGGCAAGAGGTTAAACACCTGTCAGCTTTCCTTGGGATCTGTGTCCCATTGGAGAGATCACTTCCCGTCCCACAGCCAAAACAGGACATGGGGGGAAATCCCTCTTAAGCTGGATACACACTAGCCAATTGTCTGAACATGTTTTTCCTTCAGATTTACCACAACCTTCATGCACATGGTCATAAAAAAATTACTGATCATAAATTCAGAATTTTGCTGGCAGAAAGATCCTGCCTAAAATACACAGTATGGTCCTTAAAATGCATGTGTTTATGTGCATACAGGCTCGTAAACATGTGCATGCTAAACGCATACATGTAAGACAACATTCACACGGCCATATAAAAATGTTACTTATCATATAGGCAAGGTTTTTCTAGAATACTAATTACTGCATAAATGATCAGTAAATACTTGCTTTTAGATCTGCTGTCCTTTTTTTTCAATAACAGAATGAATTTTTTGCATCTGGTATACAGGGCGTCTCAAAAAATGTATACGCAATTTGAATGGTTATAAAGTCAGCATTTTTTATTATACAGTTCACTTTCAAATTTTAAAATAAAATACATAAATGTACTGTTTTATGCTTAGCGCTTGGTTCAATTAACCGCCAAATTGCATTTACTGGGCACTTCAGAATCCGCACATTATGGAGGAACATCATGGTTACCAGGAGTGACGGTGTTTTGCGGTTTGCCAGTGCATGGATTCATTGGACCATTCTTTTTTTATGGCACTGTAACTGGTGCCATTTACTTGAACTTGCTGCTGGAATCTGTAATGCCACGTATTCAAGATTTTGGAGATGAGGTTTTTATTTTCAACAAGATGAGGCGCCATGATGAGACTCTGCCAAACAGATGGATTGGGTACAGAGGTTCAGTAGAATACCCTCTGTGTTCACCAGACCTCACACCACTAGACTTTTTCTTATGGGGATTTCTAAAAGATAAAGCTTAAGCTACAAACTGGCAACCATTGACGGATGGTTCTAAAGGCAGAAGGCTTTTTACCTTAAGGCCTCATACAAGCGGACGTTTTTTACCACCATGTTTTTTAGAATTTTTTGCAGCTCTCCATGTTATTCATTGGCCCCATACCAACGCTGACGGTTTTGAGCCGTAGATGGCATCTGCACTCTTAAGCTGTAAATCGAACGCAGGACCCACGCGTTCCGAGGCTGTAGCGTTATGCCGTTTTTGACGCTGAGCCGGCAAAATGCTCACTAACGCGCATTAATGCCGTAGCGACGTTAACCGCCATGCCATTTTTAGCGCCAGTGTTTTCACTCCGATTGGTGGCAATTTTTGCCGACGTTTTGCTATTACGCCCATGTGTATGAGGCCTAATGCATTCAATGTATAATGGTAAAAATCTTCTGCATGCTGCTCCCCCCCCCCCCCCCCCAAATACTTATGTGAGCTCAATCTCGATCCAGCGATACGCCTGAGAGCAGAGCTCTTGTCTCTCTCCCTCCTTATTGGCTCATACACAGCAGTGGGAGCGAATGGCCCCCGCTACTGTCAATCACAGCCAGTGAGGAGAGAGCGAGGAGTGGGGCCAGTAAGGGCAGAGCGGGGCTTAGGAGTGAGCATACACAAGTACACAAGCAAGCCGCTTGCTTTGGGGGCACTCGGCGGAAGGGGAGGAGCCAGAAGCACCGGCAGGGGACCCCAGAAGAGGAGGATTGGGTCTACTCTGTGCAAAACTATTGCACAGAGCAGATATGTATAACATGTTTAGTATTTTTTTTTTTAATGAGCCTTTTGAATCCCTTTAGGAGTAGCCATTGAAAGAGAATGCATCCAAATAGCAAACCAAATGATTCTCAATGTTTGTGATTCTACTGCTTCGCGTTATCAGCAATGCCTAGACCAGAATGGTCATCATTTTGAGAACGGGTGCTAAGTATAAAAAAGTACATTTGTGTATTTTATTTTCAAATTTTAAAGTGAACTGTATAAAATACTGACTTTGTAATCTTTCAAATTGTGTATACATTTTTTGGGACACCGTATGTTTATACATGCATTTACATCCATAAGCATGTAAATCAGATTGGATTTGGATTCTTGGTTACAGTTTTGAACGCAGCACATGTTTACGCACATGTGCAAATGTCTCCATTAAAAACAATGCAGCTGCATTCTGATCTATAAACAAAAAAAACATAGTTTTTTTACAGCCATGTAAATTTATACCCAAAAATCCTTTTTTTGCAAGCTAAGATTTAAATTATGTATATAAATGCATGTACATGCATTTACATGTGTATACACGTAAATTACTGACCCTGAAATGCAGATTTTTCGATTTTACGGATCTATATGCAACAGTTTTACAGATCTTTACGCACTGTGTCCATCGGCCCAAATAGAGAGAGTGAATCTGTCTAACAGGGACACAGACTGCAGTAAAAACCTGACAGGTGTTCTAACCCCTCTCCCTTCTATCCAATGCTGCAAAAAAAAAGTTTCCTTTAGTTCTACTTTAAAAGATCAGGTGTATTCTGTGACATGTAAGTGTAGCCATGTTCTCCCTTGGGAGTGGCTGGTAGTTGTGGTTCACCTGCCCGCTGCCCTCAATCACACTAGATCCACACATCCGGAGCCACGGAACAGGCTGGTACTTTGTTTTGTTATTTTATTTGAGGGGATAAAACTTGGATGGGGAGATGGGTTGATTGTGGGATGCCCAAAGAATTAGATCACGGGACCTTCTATATACAGTATCTCACAAAAGTGAGTACACCCCTCACATTTTTGTAAATATTTTATTATATCTTTTCATGTGACAACGCTGAAGAAATGACACCTTGCTACAATGTAAAGTAGTGAGTGTACAGCTTGTATAACAGTGTGGATGGTGGATGTTAGAGACCTTGCACTCCTCCACCTTCTGTTTGAGGATGCCCTACAAATGCTCAAGAGGGTTTAGGTCTGGAGACATGCTTGGCCAGTTTATCACCTTTACCCTCAGCTTCTTTAGCAAGGCAGTGGTCATCTTGGAGGTGTGTTTGGGGTCTTATCATGTTGGAATACTGCCCTGCAGCCCAGTCTCTGAAGGGAGGGGATCATGCTCTGCTTCAGTATGTCACAGTACATGTTGGCATTCATGGTTCCCTCAATGAACTGTAGCTCCCCAGTGCCGGCAGCACTCATGCATCCCCAGACCATGACACTCCCACCACCATGCTTGACTGTAGGCAAGACACACTTGTCTTTGTACTCCTCACCTGGTTGCCACCACACACGCTTGACACCATCTGCACCAAATAAGTTTATCTTGGTCTCATCAGACCACAGGACATGGTTCCAGTAATCCATTTCCTTAGTCTGCTTGTCTTCAGCAAACTGTTTGCAGGCTTTCTTATGCATCATCTTTAGAAGAGGCTTCCTTCTGAGACGACAGCCATGCAGACCAATTTGATGTAGTGAGTGGCGTATGGTCTGAGCACTGACAGGCTGATCCCCCCACCCTTTTAACCTCTGCAGCAATGCTGGCAGCACTCATACGTCTATTTTCCAAAGACAGCCTCTGGATATGACGGTGAACACGTGCACTCAACTTCTTTGGTCGACCATGAAAAGTCTTGTTCTGAGTGGAACCTGTCCTGTTAAGCCGCTGTATGGTCTTAGCCACCGTGCTGCAGCTCAGCTTCAGGGTCTTGGCAATCTTGTTATAGCCAAGGCCATCTTTATGTAGAGCAGCAATTCTGTTTTTCAGATCCTCAGAGAGTTCTTTGCCATGAGGTACCATGTTGAACTTCCAGTGACCAGTATGAGAGAGTGAGAGTGATAAAACCTAATTTAACACATCTGCTCCCCATTCACACATGAAACCTTGTAACACTAATGAGTCACATGACACCGGGAGGGAAAAAAGCGAATTGGGCCCAATTTGGGCATTTTCACTTAGGGGTGTACTCACTTTTGTTGCCAGAGGTTTAGACATTAATGGCTGTGTGTAGAGTTATTTTGAGGGGACAGAAAATGTACACTGTTATACAAGCTGTACACTCACTACTTTACATTGTAGCAAAGTGTCATTTTTTCAGTGTTGTCACATGAAAAGATATAATAAAATATGAGGGGTATACTCAATCACATACATCTACAGTATATACACTCCGTTCCTCTCCTTACTTTAGTCCAGCACACCTCTTAGTTTCCTGGCCTGAAAGGCATTTCATCAGGCCGCCACGACACTCCCTCCTCCACCCCAACCAGCACATGGTGAGGCCTTTTTGCCAGCAGGACCTCCGAACCACCTGTTACAGGCAAGGACCACGGGCTCCCGATTGTGAAGCCACGGGCCCTCCATTGTGTAGCTAAGTACGTTGGTGCTAGTGGGGTATTGATGGATCACAACTCCCAGCCCACCCCCCTCCAGGCCGCTCCGGCCCGCCTTTCTATGCAGTGACCCCCCCCGACCGGCTCCCCGACTTCCACAGACCGCCCACTATCCTTCCCCAGCCCACTCCAGCCTTCTCATCCAGCCCCCAAGGTCCGCCACCTACCGACAACCGGCGGATCCCCCAAAGAGTCTCTGAAAATGTAGAATTCTGCTGCTCCCCTGCTTCCCCGCGCTACCCCAGGAATCGACTCCCGGCTGCACCCCCCAGACCGGGGGCTCCCCCCCCCCCCCAAGTGAGGCCTGCTCCACAGCCTCTGCTTCATTCTCCTCTCTTTCCACCTGAACTCTCCTCCCACCTGCTGGCAGATTACTGTATTTAAGAAGGCCTGCCCCTTAAACTGAGGATTGGTTAGGGCTCCTTGTCATACATCAGAAAGTGACACCTCCTCATCCATCCTCTTTTCCAGAGCTTTCCTAGCTCAAAAAGGGAGGAGTATCCAAGGGGTGTTCCTTCCTGCAATCTCCAGCCCTCCCTGAGCCACTCCCCAGCCCAGATCAAAACAACCAGGCCTGCACTCACTATCAGGCCTGACTAGATTTTACCTCTCCTACCAAAAATCTACAAAAATAGCACCTATCACTATGGGGGTGCTACATAAGGAAACCCAATCTAAAACACAACATACGGCTGGTATTTTGTTAAATAGTTTTATAGATTATTAGTAAGTTAGAATATATGAACAATTGGTTTACATTCAGGATTTTTATGAAGTTTTTATAGTATGTTGGTATTATGTTCATTATTATTTGGGGTAATGCTAGAGAAAGTGGTATATTATTTGCATTTTGGTAGTTTAATTTTCTGTTATTTGTGAATATGTGTTATTTATTCTATGTTGTATTTTAATTGTAATTTATTAAAGTGCAGTTTTAATTTGTTTTATTTGGTGCTAATGTTATTGGGAATTTTATTGTGTCTTTTTCTGTTCAATGTTGTGAGCTTGTGTTGTCTTTGTTGAGTGTGGCATGTGTTGCAATAATTTCCCTTTGGGATTAATAGTATTCTGAATCTGAATCAGAAACAAATTGTTCTTCTTCCTCCTCCTCCTCAGCACTTTACCTGACTCTCCCCCGGACTCTGGATCAGAGGCGTACTCCCCCCAGCAGCTTCTCAGTCCATTTCACGACTCCTCCTCCTCCTTCTTCTTGTTAAACAAAGACTAAGTCTAAGTCTTATGATAATTAGGGTTTCCCTTTAATAACGTTGTGTACGGTGTGAGTTGTTTCTGTTGTGTTCGAGTGTTGTAACTTGTCTTTTTCTGTGTTATTTTAAGGGTTATTGTAATCGTGGTTTATTTTGTTTAATTTTGACGTGAAATTATTTAATGTTAATTTTATGTTGTATCTTATTTATTGTGTATAAGTGTTTATTGTCTTTTAATTTGATGGTTTTACGTTTATTATATGGTGAAAGAGATCG
>BLSH010311025.1:2299506-2310824 GCA_018402905.1 Glandirana rugosa
TAAAGTATAAAATTAGGAGTACATATCGATCTATGTCGTTTGTTATGAACACAGTGTGACGGGCCAAATTACTTTTCAGTTCGACTGGAACAACGACAGTATTAGGATGTGTTTAGTTATCTAATCCTCCACTTCATTTGTCACACTACCCGTGACAGGTGTCGAAAAATGCCCTCTTTCATTTGGACGGTTTGATGACATCCAATAGTCTGACCAAATAAATTATGAAATTCATATAGATTTCGGTTTGAGCGCTGTTTTCCAGAGGATTGAAGGATCGGGTGACTATAATCTTTTGCCTTACCTGTAGACAAAACAAGCAGTTGACCCGTGCAGTGTGGGCACAGCCTTAATGCATGTAGAAAAAAATGTCCTGCCCGGAGTTCAGCTTTAACAATTTTGTTGCTTTTAAAAAAAAAAAGTTTTGGCTTTAGATATACTTAAAGTATTAAATAAACCAGTCTGATAACCTACAGTAGTTTGGCAGGTTTACTTTCTCCCGTAAAAAGCTGTGGACAGTGCCCATCACACTGTTTACTTCACCTCCTAATCTATTGATTTGTGTAGGATTATGACAGCAACAAGGTCAGCTTGACTTTTCATTAAACCGGGCAGTGTGACACAAGTATTGTTTGCTGTATCTAGCTATACATGAGGATTAAAATATGAAATTAAATTCAACTTTTCAGTATTTCATCACATAATTTCCCTAACCTGACACTGTATTAAGGTAGAACTGAAGGCCATCTGTGTACCATTAGGGAGATTTCCCTTCATTTCCTGTCCCACAGCCAAAACAGGAAGTAAGAGGAAATCCCTGCAAATTGAGGGAAATCCCCAGTTGTCATTAGAACTAGTGTCCTAATTGGAAGATTTCTCCTCTATTCCTGTTCTGGTGAGCACTCAAAATTTGGGATTTTCTTTCATTTTTACTCTTGGTAATAATGGTCACCGAGACAAATAGAGAGGGTGAATCTCCCTAACTGGGACACAGACAGCAACAATAATCTGACAGGTGTTCTAATCCCTCCACTCGGCCGTTAGTTATACTTTTAACACCTGGAGATCATTAGTAGAAAGCTGCCCTTAGAAATGAGACATTGAGGGCAATTTACTTGCATGCAAAATCTGGTGTAGCTCTGCATAGAAACCATTCAGCTTCCAGGTTTTATTGTCAAAGCTTAACCTCCCTGGCGGTAGGATTAATTCAGATTTTTGGTGCTGAAAGCGGTACCATTATTTTGCATGGAAATTTGGCGTTTTATATTGTAGGCCTGTAATTCTAAGGAATAACTCACTTAAATCTGTCCAAACAACAGTCTAGTAGACATCCTGGGTATGATAAAGTTTAAAACATGAAATCATAAATTATAATATAATAAATAATTATAAATCATTATCAAAAATAATAACGTAATAGTAATAAAATGTATTCAATAATGTAATCAAACCAAAAACACGGAAATTTGCTCAGTTGCAGAATTGTCGCTGTCGTCACTTTCAGTTTCTGATGATAAATTTCCCCAAAAATCAGTATCACTCAATTCTGCAAATGATTCTTATTTACTATCGCTGTTTTCTAGCTGATCAAAAACCACTTTTGACGTAAAGGGACGCTTTTTGGTTGCCATGGACATTCTCAAGTTTCCAGGCAGAAAGAATGACATATAATATAAAAGTGCATGCAGGGCACTGGGCAAACCACTGGGGACAAAGGGGATGTGAAATGTTTTCATACAGTAATGTAATCTATAGGATTACAGTGTACTGTATGTATACTGTGTGTTTCACTTTTTGAATTTCCTGTCGGTCTCCGTCCCCGTGCGACGCGACGCTCGCAGGGAACAGAGCCCGGCACACAGAGTCATCGGGCGGAGGACACAACCCGCAGACACGGCGGGGGACATCGCTGGATCCAGGGGACAAGGTGAGTAACGCTGCCTTGGATCCAGCGATGCAATCCCGAGTGTGGCTCTGGGTTACCGCTAATGGTACTGAAAATCCACCCCGAGCCACACTCGGGATTACCGCCAGGGAGGTTAAAGTAAAACTGTAGGCAAATTTCTGTTTACGTTTTTTTATAGAGTAAGGGAGGGTTATAACCCCTGTCAGAGGTTTTTTCGCCATCTGTGTTCCCTTCCCTTCCTGTCCCAAAGCCAAACAGGATGTGAGAGGAAATCCCTGCAAATTAAGGGAATCTCTTGGGGACCCCCAGGTAACCTGAAATAGTGTCCCCATTATTACTTTTCTGAGGACAATCCAAAATATGGGATTTTCTTTTACTTTCACTTTCAAAGATAATAGTGCACAGGACAAATAGAGAAGGGAATCTCTCTAACAGGGACACAGACAGCAATGAAAAATGGCAGGGGAGGGGTGCTAATCCCTCTCCAGTCTATCCAAAACTAAAAAAAAAGTTTTGCCTTTAGGCCCCTTTCACACAGGGCGGATCTGATGGACGGACTCCGCTAGCTCAGCAGGAGATCACTCCGTCGTTCCCCGCTGAGCAGGCAGATAACAGACCTGTCAGAGCCCCACTGTTCTTTATGGGGAGATCGGATGAAAACGGACAGCCTGTCCGTTTTCGTCCAATTTGCTGGATGGATGGCGAACGTATTGCTACCCGTATATTCTGAGCGGATCTTGTCGGATCAGATGGCAGGCGAGTTTCAGCGGACGCAATCTCCACTGACATCCACCTGCCCATAGAAGTCTATGGGTGGCCTGCTCGGATCCGCCTGGAAAATGGACAGGTTGATCCGAGCAGGCCGATCGTGTGAAAGGGGCCCTAGTTATATTTTAATTGAACAAGCTGAAGTTAGAAGCTGATTGGCTACTATGCACAGCTGCACCAGATTCTGAGTGCTCTAGTTTTAAATACCCACATTGAGACATCTGCCACCAGATTGGGCGAAAATAGTCATATCAGGAAATGGTTGCATATACACTATATTACCAAAAGTATTGGGACACCTATCTTTACACGCACATGAACTTTAATGGCATCCCAGTCTTAGTCCATAGGGTTCAATATTGAGTTGGTCCACCCTTTGCAGCTATAACAGCTTCAACTCTTCAGGTAAGACTGTCCGCAAGGTTTACAAGTGTGCCTATGGGAATGTTTGACCATTCTTCAAGAAGCACATTTGTGAGGACAATCGCTGATATTGGACGAGAAGGCCTGGCTCGCAGTTTCCGCTCTAATTCATCCCAAAGGCGTTCTATCGGGTTGAGGTGCAGGCCAGTCAAGTCCCTCCACCCCAAACTTGCTCATCCATATCTTTATGGACCTTGCTTTGTGCACTGGTGCACAGTCATATTGGAACAGGAAGGGGCCATCCCCAAAGCAAGGTCCATAAATGAGTCCTGACCTAAGGCCAGTCAAGTTCTTCAACCCCAAACTCGCTCATCCATGTCTTTATGGACCTTACGTTGTGCATTGGTCCAAAATCATTTGGTGGAGGGGGGATTATGGTGTGGGGTTGTTTTTCAGGGGTTGGGCTTGGCCCCTTAGTTCCAGTGAAGGGAACTCTTCTCATCAGCATACCAAGACATTTTGGGCAATTTCATGCTTCCAACTTTATGGGAACAGTTTGGGGAGGGCCTCTTCCTGTTCCAACATGAGTGCACAAACAAGGTCCATAACAACATGGATGAGCGAGTTTAGGTTGGAGGAACTTGACTGGCCTGCACAGAGTCCTGACCTCAACCCGACAGAATACCTTTGGGATGAATTAGAGCAGAGATTGCAAGTCAGGCCTTCTCATCCACATCAGTGCCTGACCTCACAAATTCACTTCTGGAAGAATTATATTCAATATTGATCCATACGGACTAAGACTGGGATGCCATTAAAGTTCATGTGCGTGTAAAGGCAGGTGTCCCAATATTTTTGGTAATATAGTGTGTGGGTGATCTGTGATGATGGCAGTTATTCCCTGACCAGCTGCTCTATGGGAGAAGTTGATTATCTACAATGCAAATTTAATTTAAATATTGCTCTTGATCCCCAAAGATACTGTTGGCACCAAGGCTTGTCTGTTCAGTGCAATAACGTGCACAGCCAATATGATCTTCCTTCTTTATGCCACATTCTACTAGCTCTCATTCAATGTCTTTGGCTAGCAGTTGTTGTGATTGGTTCTTCTACATGGAACTCACCCCCAGAAGTAGATCTCACATTAAAATGGAAGAGAAATAAGCCTGTTTATTCCAGATTGCTGACACCTTTGTTAGCTTACAATAGCTTTTGTGCCTATAAAATGGCGCAGGTAGATTTGTGTGAGTTTGCCAGTAATTTGGCATTCCTCCAAGCTGAATATTTATTCAGTGTGCAGTTTAGTAGCATTGATCTTCTCAGCGTACATTTGGTACTAATAATCTCTATGCTAGATCTGATTAATTGGCACTTCTTGTGTTATAGACAAAATGCAATTCACCATCACTACCTGGAGAATGAACTCAACGTTACATTTGTTTTGTAGCTCTGCCAAAACATTTTGTCTAAATCTATTGTGTCAAACAGCTTGCAGTTATTTATGTAGAAAATAATGTTTATTTAATTTCAGTTTGATTAGTGTATCAAAACCCAAGAGAAAGAACATTGAATATGTTGCAGGTTACCAGTTGTTAGAAGTGGTGGCTGCATTTTTTCCCCTTTATTTTCACCTTGTGATCTGCCAGTCTCCTTTCACATGAAAAGCCAAGGGCCAGAAAAAATAGTCGGTTGATCCACATTTTTATCACCCCCCCAAACATCCACGTTCAAGCAGGCATGGTGCTGCTTGGATGGTACACATTGCTGCGGCTGCAATGCAGTGCGGCCCTGCCCACCAAAAGCCTGCCATGCAGTTGGAGCGGGCTGTTCACATGGTTGGTCATGGAAAATGTATGTGGCATGTTGCTTTGACTTGGTAAACTCGCCCATTCAAATCAATAAGGCCAGGCAGTAATCATGAGCCAAACGTTTGAACCGTGATAACTGCCTGGCCTTATTGATTTAAATGGGTGAGTTTACCAAGTCATCGCAACATGCCACATTAAATTTGCCATGACCAACCATGTGAACAGCCCGCTCCAACTGCATGGCAGGCTTTAGGTGGGCTTCAAACAGGCAGTTGAACCATGGTTTTGCTGCCCCCAACTGCCTGTGTGAAAGAGGCCTTGCTCCAACTGTATGGCAGACTTTTGGTGGGCAGTTGGTGGTAAAACCATTGTTCAGCTGCCTGTTTATACTGCCCCATGACTGCCCATGTGAAAGAAGCCTTCCAATACTGTATCTATGGAGAACCTAAAACAAGACTATCTCCCCGTCTCATCTTCTCCAGAATTGAAGAGGGCTTCTGCAGTCCTCATTGATAGCTGGGAACAATGTAACTGATAAAAGTGTAGCATGGACAGAGAGCCCATCAATAGTTTGGATCAATAGGTATTTTTTTGCACTTACAGTACAGATATAACAAAACACATTAAATAGTATATTTAATGGACAAAAAGGAAACAAAAACATTTTCTTGTTAGGGTTTACGTACCTTTTAATGGGAGATACTCATATGTATCACAAAGTTTGTCATTGCTTCTCATTGTTTGTCTTCTTCATTTTACAGACCCCCATCTGCTTCGCACTATGACCCCAGAAAACATCTGTCACATTTCCCAGTCCTCCCGCCTGGAGCACCCCCCACCACCTCACCTACAAGGCCAGCCTCCTCCTCACCCCGCTCACCAGCAGCACTATCCTAGCATGCAACGGGAACTCTACCTGAAAGTGGAATCAATGATGCCCCAGTACCCTCCCCTTGGACCTGGAATGCCCCCTGCAGACCTTCACCATGCACAACAGTCTCAGATGCTTCATCAGCTCCTGCAGCAGCAGCATAGCTCAGAGTATGTATTCCTTAGACAGAGACACAGCACATCATTCAATTCATGTTCGGAATTGTACTTTCTTAAATATGAATAATGAAACCAAAAAGTAGTATGGGACTTTAAGTGTATGTTCTGGGGTGTAATAGACACAGACAACGAAAATATATAAAAATATAACAGTCTTATTGGATATCACATAGATTAAAAGGTTGCTTTTAAAAGCAAGTTCATGAATTGAGCAGCCATATAGAGACCTGGTCCTCCAACACTGACTCAAAGGGGTTACCAAATAGTGGAAATTGTAATGGCGGCCTGGATTACGAACAAATGCCATGCTGAGTGTGTAATCTCAGGTGCTAGGATAGAACATCTGTTATCCACTCACCTAGCTACAGCCTATTGGGGAAATACCCCTCACAGCAATACAACTTACCTTGGGTCTGAACTTTTCCTCTTTTCTATGGAATATTCAAAATTTTCCAAATGTGCTACCCCAAAATTTTGAAAGTTGTGATTTTCACTATTTGGTAACCCCTTTCAGTCAGCGTTGGAGGACCAGGTGTTGTTCCCCACGGGCCTGGCAGGTTATTCGTTATCGGCACTGCATATACTCTCTTTGCAGTACTTTTTAGAGGATCTGAGGCCTCGATGAAGCGGGAAATGCGTTGGCTAATCAACTAGATCCCAAGGCCAAGATAGATATCTATATGGCTGCTCAATTTGTAAATATGTTTTTAAAACCAACCTTTTAATCTATGTGATATCCAATAAAACTGTTATATGTTTATATATTTTCGTTGTCTGTGTCTAGTACACCCCGAAATGTACATTTAAAGTCCCATACTAATTTTTGGTTTCCATTATTTAACTTCGGGGATGGTACCTTCTAGAGCAGCCTTTCTCAACCTTTTCAACACCGAGGAACCCTTGAGATAGTTCTCCGGTCTCGGGGAACCCCTGCTAAAAATCCAGAGATTAAACATTTACAACTCATGATACATTAGTGTGATGGTCAATGGGAAGAATGTTCCTTACCCTTGTGGTCATTGGGAAGAATTACCCTCTTACAGATAGCTAAAAAGATCAATGATGTCATTGGGAATTTATCTGAGAGGTAGAAATTGACAATTGCTCATGGAACCCCTGGTAATCTCTGGAGGAACCCTAGGGATCCACGGAACCCTGGTTGAGAAACCCTGTTCTAGAGGGTTGATTATACTTAACACTCTACCACCACACACCAAATTTTGCTTTCTTAAATATGAGTCAACACATAACTTGTGCTGTGATTTTGAAGTATTCAGAATTATAGATATTATTATTTTCTTTTCCCTCTGGACTTTCCCTATCCTGCAGAATGCTATAAAATGCATGCATGGCAGTATGCTTGCTGTGAGCAAGGCTTTAAAGGAAACTGTCAGGATAAAAATACGGGAGCTGCCATTACTGAGGCAATTTGAAAGTCAGATGTCACTTGACGTCTGACGATTAACTTTATGTATTACAACTAAGCTTTCTATTCACATTAAGCCTTTTAGCCCATTCTGGTCAAGGGGTCCGTAATATCAAGTAGCTTTACTATGTTCAACATGAGACGCCGCTCATACCAACCCAGTGGGCAGGGCAGAACACGTCCGGGCCATGACTGGAGCAGCTCTGGCTGAGGCCTTACACAGTTACGTTCATATTTGAAGCACCGGGTCAGTTTCATCTTGCATATTCCTATACTATTGAATTAGTGTGCTGATGCCTGCTCCTACAATCTGTCATTCTCCAGCTTTACCCAGCGCTCTCAGTTTATACGTGACCACAGCTTTACCATATTCTTTAGTTCTTTCTGTGACAATTTATGGATACATATTTTTGTATTGTAGGCTCCCTGTGCACCCAACAAAGAAGAGGAAACACTCGGATTCTCCAAACCTGAGGGATCAAGTACCAAATGGAGGCATGGTGAAACAGGAGCCGGGTACTGGCACACAAACATACACCCACACACATATATGTCTAGTGAAGGTGTGCATTGTCAACAGGGTACATGTTACAACATGCAAGTTCAGCCATATTTATTGAGTCAAGGGATGATGCACACATATTGGCCAAAACCTATACCACTGAATACAAGCATTAGGAATGAAATGGCAGGAAATGCATATCTGCATAAACCGATGCAGAGCAAACAGCATTTAAACAGCATTGCATTGAAATAAATGACATACCACACATGACATGGTGGGAGGTTCGTGGGATGGTGTTTCCTATCAAATAATCTGCTCATTTTCTGACTTCTCCTGAAGGACTCATGCAAGACACTGACAGTCTCAATGGTTCCTACTTGGATCCCAACTATCAGTCCATAAAATGGCAGCCGCACCTACAGAATAAATGGGTGGCCCTGTATGACAGCAACTACAAAGAACTGTAAGTAAACATGATATTGTAGAGTCATATGAAATTATAGTATATAGCATGTTTTATAGACACCTTCTGCAGCACTGACCCACCAAATTCATAAAATATATGGAACACTGGCGGTTATTTACTAAAACTGGAAAGTGCAAAATCTGGTGCAGCTCTGCGTAGTAACCAATTAGTGTCCAGGTTTTATTGCTAAAACTTAGAGTAACTCCACTTTTGTTGAGAAAAAAACATTTCCCTCTGGGTGATCAGTGTACATTGTAGGGAATTTAAAGACAGCTACAGCGTGGGCCTGAATTGCCGGGAGGGCGTCCATGGACATCCTCCTGAGCATGCTGTGTCTGAGCGTCCCCGTGCTCTGTGATCACCGAGTCTATGATCCCGGCCCCTTACCACGTGATCAGCTGTCAGCCAATAGGTGGCACTGGCAGGTGGCACTTGTGGGCACACTTGAGGCAGCTGCGGCTCTCTATGTGACAACGATTACCAATCTTCTGTTTACATCACGCGATCAGCTCTCAGCCAATGACAGCTGATCACGTGATGTAAACAGAAGATCGGTAATTGTCAGCGTGAGGGGAAAAAAAAGCCGATCACTGGCTTCTGTCAGAGGGACATCAGTCCCTCACATAGAGAGCCGCAGCTGCCTCAAGTGTGCCCACCAGTGCCACCTATCAGTACCCACCAGTGCCACCTACCTTTGCCCAACAGTGCCACCTATCAATGCCCACTAGTGCTGCCAATCAATGCCCATCAGTACCACCGATCAGTGCTGCCAATCAGTGTCACCAACCAGTGCCCACCAGTGCCACCCATCAGTGCCAACTATCAGTGTTGTCTATCAGTGCCACCTATCAGTGCCCTTCAGTGCCACCTATCAGTGTCACCCATCAGTGCCGCCTCATAAGCGCACATCAATGAAGGAGAAAAATTACCTGTTTTCAAAATTTTATAACAAACTATGAAACTGTTTGCATTTTTTTTTTCAAAAATTAGTCTTTTTTTGTTTTGTTTTTTAGCCAAAAATAAAAAAAAACAACAGTGATTAAATACCACTAAAAGAAAGCTCTATTTGTGAGAAAAAAAATTATAAAATTAAAAAAAAAAATTATAAAAAATGCACAACCGCGCAATTGTCATTCAAAGTGCAACAGAGCTGAAAGCTGAAAATTGGTCTGGGCACGAATGGGGTTTAAGCGCCCAGTAAGCAAGTGGTTAACAAACTTTGTTGCAGATTCCTACATTTTATTATTCTGAAGGAATAGCTGTTTGTTTATCTGTGTCCATGTGCTCAGTAAAGCTGCATGGGAGTGGTTTTATAATTATCAGTCAGGTGCTGCACCTGGACGGCTCTAAAAAGGGGAATTGGCAAGGTCTTCATCCCTTTAGATGTAATTTCCCTTTGAGAGTATCCCACAAAAATTATATTCTTGTTGTAGGGGATACTCAAAATCTGATTTGTATTTGGCCATACATTATACAATTTTCCTTTTGCTGTAATCTTCTGTAAAATGCAATGCAATATGGCTACCTGGTGGCGTTCTGTACACAGATGGTGTACAGAACGCCCCCCAGATATGTAATTTCCTGCTTGTGTGATTGGCTTAAGCTGGCCATACATTATACAATTTTCTTATTCAATTTTCCTTTAGATTTACCAAAACCACGTAATATAAGGTCAAATCTAAACACTTTCAATTTGTATGCAATCAGGCAGGCCCTTGCACTACATAAGAAAATTGTATAATGTATGGTCAGCTTAAGCCAATCACACAAGCAGGAAATTACATATCTGGGGGGCATTCTGTACACCATCTGTGTAAAGAACGTCTCCAGGTAGCCATATTGCATTGCATTTTACAGAAGATTGCAGCGGTGCAGACTGAAAAGGAAAGGTCATTTTTAATAACATTCAATTACAATATGAGTTGCAATTTTTTCCCTTTACCCTTTTTATTACCCTTTAACCACTTGCCGACCACCCTATAGCAAACATACTGCTACAGGGCAGTATATATATATATATATGTGTGATCCTGTACTTCTGGGTAGCAGGCATGAATGCGCACCTCTGGTGAAGTCCACCGGCACCCGCTGATCATTCGGTACATAGGCAGAACGGCAGATTGCCGCTTTGTCAGTAGGGAAGGCATGGATCCTGTATTCCTTCAAAGCAGGGACAAGGATCCATGTCTTCCCCTAGTAAAAACTCCTCCCACACTGTAAAAAATCACTTAACACAGTGTGTTTGCAGCGCAGTCCTAAGTGAGTTTTTGTTGGACTCTCCCTATGTACCTAAGATGATGTATGAACTGGAGATCAAAGAGTCTGTACACACGGTGGGTGAAGGTGTGGATGATGGAACTATTCGTAGTAGGTGAACTGACTCTGTAGCACTGGCAAGGCTGCACGTTTGGGAAGTAACCAAACTTCTATAGTAAACGACAAAGAACAAAAAGTGTGCCTCTAAGTGCAGTATTGAAGTAAAAACATCATTTATTAAAAGTGGTAAAAACCTACTCACAATGGTAGTAATCAGGTAAGCGTTGCAGCTTCAAGCCACTGCTGGCTGTGTGGGAGTCCTGGATGAGGTGCTCCTGGGGTGAAGAAGAAACTGCCTGGCGGTAATGCGGTGGGAAGGAAGCGTCCGTGGCTCCCGGCGTTTCCTCCTCCTAGCCACTGATGGAAGTACCGATCGTTCCGGTCCGTTCGTTCCCAGCAGAGAGCCAAAAGTCTCCCTGAGGGTGTGTCGGTCGTCACCGAACTTCGACGTTGCGAATGGACTAATGATGGTAACACTCATCCAAAAATGGTGAAAATTATTTACTACAAAAATGAAGTTATGACGTGAATCTCCGTGTGAAAAACAAGAAACAGCAAATGATATCTTCAAACCAATGAAGGGTTTGCACGTCGGAACGGTCACGATGTCTCAGTCAAGTGGATGATGCTTATCAAGGTAGTAGGTGTGGAAGTGGGTGGCACACATGTCTGAGAAACTAGAGGTCAAGTATGTAGTAGAATCCATGTAT
>BLSH010311025.1:2312195-2327098 GCA_018402905.1 Glandirana rugosa
AAAAATGTGTAAAAACCCTGGTTTATTAACCCCTTCACTGCCCCCTGCTGGTTAACCCCTTCACTGCCAATGACATTTATACAGTAATCAGTGGACATTTAAATTTCTGATCGCTGTATAAATGTCATTGGTCCCAAAAATGTGTAAAAAATGTCCGACATTTCCGCCCCGATATCGCAGTCCCAATAAAAATCGCAGATCGCCGCCATTACTAGTAAAAAAAAAAAAAAATAATAAAAACGCCATAAATCAATTCCCAGTTTGTAGACGCGATAACTTTTGCGCAAACCAATCAATATACGCCGATTGCGATTTTTTTTTTTACCAAAAATATGTAGAAGAATATATATCGGCCAAAACTGATGAATAATTTTTTTAATGGATTTGTACTTTAGCAAAAAGTAAAAAATATTGTTCTTTTTTGCAAAATTGTCGCTCAGTTTTTGTTTATAGCGGCGATCAGAAATGGCACAGAGGGGATCAAATACCACCAAAAGAAAGCTCTATTTGTGGGAAAAAAAGGACGCAAATTTTATTTGGGTACAACGTCGCACGACCGCGCAATTGTCATTCAAAATGCGACAGCGCTGAAAGCCAAAAATTGGTCTGGGCAGGAGGGGGGGTTAAGTGCCGGGTAAGGAAGTGGTTAATAAATTATGTTTTTACTTCAATACTGCACTTAGAGGCGCACTTTTTGTTCTTTGTCGTAAAAAATCACTGGCTAGGCACAATTTAACCCTAACCCATGATGTTCCCAACCAATGTCATTAGTACAGTGACAGTGCATATTTTTAGCACCGATCCCTGTATTAGTGTCACTGGTTACCAAAAAAAATGTCAAAAGTTACAGTTAGTGTCCAATTTGTCTGCTGCAATATCGCAGTCCTGCTATAAGTATAATCGCTGCCATTACTAGTAAAAATAAATAAATATCCATAGATATATCCCATAATTTGTAGACGCTATAACTTTTGCGCAAACCAATCAATATGCTTTTATTGTTTTGTTTTTTTTTTACCAAAAATATGTAGCAGAATATATATTGGCTTAAATTGATGAAGAAATTCAATTTTTTTTTACATTTCTTTTTTATTGGATATGCTTTATAACAGAAAGTAAAAAATGTTGTTTTTTGTCAGTATTTTTTTATTTAAAGCGCAAAAATTAAAAACTGCAGAGGTGATCAAATAACACCAAAGGAAGCTCTACTTGTGGGAAAAAAGGACACCAATTTTATTTGGGTAAATTGTCGCACGTCCGCGCAATTGTCAGTTAAATTAACACAGTGCCGTATCACAAGAAAAAAAAAAATGGCTTGGTCATGAAGGGGGTCCGGAGCTTAGGTGGTTAATCAAACAAGCTGAAGCTAGAAGCTGATTGGCTACCATGCTCAGCTGCAGCAGATTCTGAGTGCTCCAGTTTTATTAAATCTTCCCCACTGTCTGTAGCCTGAACAAAAGCCTTGTATCTTGTGAGCTCAGTATATTTGGTGCTATGTAAGTAAATAAAATAAATTGCATCTTCTATGTGCTAAATGTCTTCTAAATATGCTTCTATATACTTACACCTTGCAGCCCAATGCCTACCTACAAAGTAGATGCTGATAAAGGGTTTAACTTCTCGGTGGGAGATGATGCGTTTGTATGCCAGAAGAAGAACCACTTTCAAGTCACAGTATACATCGGCATGATTGGAGAACCTAAATATGTGAAAACCCCTGATGGTATTTTACCTCTGGAGTGCTTCTTCTTGAAGTTAAATGGTGTTAAGGTGAGTAAAAAAGAGCACTGATGTATAGTATACTCTTTTTCATAAATTTAGTTTTTATTTTGGAATCATGTAATCTGATTAAATACAAACAGTGGTTTGCATTACGGGCCTAATGGGTAGTATTAATCACTAAAACTGAACTCTAGGCGCATATACAAAATACAAATAATGCATTTCTGTAATCAGTATTGCATTTAATGTCGAGTTTATTTAGGCTCCATTCACACTTGTACAACTCCAAAGTTGCGCTGACTTTGGAGTGCAACTTTGACGCAACTTTGGATGCGTGCAACTTGGATATGACTTTGGCTTTGACCGGTGATAATGGACAACTGTTGTACACAAGTTGCATTGTATAAAAGTCATGTAGCCATGTGCGCCCTTGGGGGTACTTGTAGTCCACCTGCCTGCTGCCTTCAATCACACGATCTTCCACACACCCGGAGTCACTGAACAGGCCGGTACTTTGTTTTTGTTGTTTTAAACTTGGATGGGGATAAGGATGACTGTGGGATGCCCAAAAATTAATCACGGAATCTTCTATATACACCACCATATATACACTCCTTCTTCCTCCAGCACATACACTTACTGACCGTTACTCTTCTCCTTCCTATCGCCTGCACACTACTTTCTGTTACTGGCCTGAAAGGCAATTTATCAGACCTCCATGACGCTTCCTCTTCCACCACAGCTAACACATGGCGAGGCCTGCTCTTACTGTTAGCAGGACCTCCGGACCACCTGTTGTGGGTAAGAGTCAGAGGCTCCCAGTTGTGAAGCCATGGACCCTCATTTGTGTAGATAAGTATGTTGGTGTTAGCTGGGCACTGGATGAACTACAACTCCCAGCCCATCCATCTTCCAGGCCCCTCTGGCCTGCCTTACTGTCCAGTGGCCCTCCTTCCCCTACTTGGCTTCTCCAACCTCTACAGACTGTCCACTGTCTTCTCCCCAGGCTGCTCCAGCCTTCTCATCCAACTCCCAGGGGCTGCCACTCACCGATACTGGTGGATCCTTTAAAGAGTCCTCGAAGTAGCCTCTCTGCTCCCTTGTGTCACTCCAGGAACCAACTCCTCTTCCTAGCTGCACCCGAGCCACCAGGCCTCAAGGTCACACCTCCCAGACTGGGGGCTCCCTTCCCGGGTGAGGCCTCCACAGCACCTCTGATACATCTCCCTCTTCCATCCGACACTCTCCTCCCTCCTGCTTGGCAGTTCACTGTATTAAGGAGGCCTGCCCCCTGCCAATCCAGGTTGGGGATTGGTCTGGGCTCCTTAACATACTTCAGAAAGTGACACCTCCTCATCCATCCCCTTTTTTAGAGCCTTCCAGCACCAAAATGGACGAGTATCCAAGGGGTGTTCCTTCCTGCAATCTCCAGCCCTCTTTGAGCCACTCCCCAGCCCAGATCAAAACAATCAGGCCTGCACTCACTGTCGGGCCTGACTAGATTTTACCTCTCCTATCAAAAATTCACTACAAAAATGCACCTATCACTATGGGGGCGCTACATTCAGGTACGACTTCAGCTTCTGAGGAATTAACATTGAAGTCTATGGCCCTCAAATTGCTTGACAGTTGGACCAAAGTAGCGCGTTGAACTACTTTGAAGTCGCTGCGACTTTAAGTCGCATATACATGAATGGGTATCATTGGAAAACATGGGGTACGACTTGTCATGCAACTTTGATGCCCAAAGTTGCTTGACAAGTAGCTCAAGTGTAAAAGGGGTCGTAAATACAAGCAGTGTAAATTCTTGCAGTTGAATTGGTACAGCAGATATTAGGCTGGGAGAAGAAAAGCAGCATAAGAAGCCAATCAGTTGTGCTGCAATGCACGAACCATACTGATAGGAGGAGAGAGCAGAGTGACAGAAAGAAAAGCTCACCATCGTGCTTTTTCTTCTAGTGCTATCCATTTACAGGCTGGAGGACAAACAAGATTTGTAAGGCCCTGTTCACACATTGTGTGCTGACCGGCATTTTTTTTAGCACTGGAAGAACACCATTCAGTGCTAGGGTACACTGAAAATGAATGTTTTCTATGTGCCTAATTCCCACTGCAATGATGGAGCCCAGAGTTGTGGTGCAGTGAGCTGCTCTGTTTTGACATGAACAGAATGTCACTTTGTGCACTTCAAATAAAGTTGAGAAAAAAAAGGGAACTATGTGATCCGCTGAAATACACACCACACTACCCCCACACACCTCACCCCACTGCAGCCAAAATGGCCAGTTGCCCACACACCAGACCGCTCCAGTTTAAAGTGCAGGCAGGCAGCCCTTAGTGAACAACTGTAGAGAAATATCAGTTTTCATGCTCTGCTAGATAAAATGTAAAGTGTGACAGAGCTGTGCAATTGTTGGGACTGTATAGACAGATGTATACTTACTTTTGGCAGGTAGATTTCATATATGTAGCGGTACCCCCGAAGGAGCTGCCAGTTTATATATATGATCCAGGCCTCCCTCTGATTATCCTGCAGCCAGTCACAACAGATTTTCACACTGCCTAGTGCACACACGGTGCTGCTTGTTATTCCAATGACCAGTCTAGGGGATGAGTTTTTGATGCTTTATCGTAGAACTTGGATAGGAAAAGGGATAGGTATGGGATACACCAAGTTAACTGACTTTAAGTGAGGACAACTTCTCCTTATCTCTGTACAGCAGACTGACAGCGGCACTACATAGCAGACTGATCTCAGTGAAACAAGTTCCCTTCCAAGCAATAAATAACAGGCCAGACCTTGCTTCTTCAAGACACTCACCAGTGTCTCCTTTCTAGCTCAATGTGGCAGACTACCAATAACACTTAATGGCAGGCTGATTCCAGTGGAACAGGTCCCTTTTTAAGCAGTACAGGATAAGCCGGATTGTTCTTCAAGACACTTGCCAGTGTCTTCTTTCTAGCTCACACACCCAGTTAGCTGATTATGAGGGGCAAAAGGGAAATTCTAGCAACTCAGTCTCAGGGATCCCTTCATGGGTCTGTACTCACACCATGTCCTGGGATAGCCAGTTGGCTCCCTCTGCCAACTTCCAAGCGACACTTTGCCACTGTGATGCCAGACCGGATCGAAGGACATCCTCCTCTGTCAGCTTTAAAGAACTCTGGGCTGCAGCTTCAGCGACTTCAGCTAGGCCTCGACCACGCCCAGCATCTGGCAGCCTCCTGGATAGGTCTCAAGCCTAGCAGCCAGGAGCTGAACACACACCTCCACCCCTGAGGTCTGGGTGGGCTGGAACTCCTGACCTTGAGCCCATGTGCTCCTTTTTATATGAAGGTGTTCACCCAAAATGCAGTGGGACACCTCCCCTGTTAGTTGGTCAAAACCGCCTCCACATACACCTGTTGTCACTGGCTGGGTTTTGCTCCCACTGTCCAATAGGGACACATACTACTGGACAGTGTAAAACCTTCCAGACCACATGAATCAGCACCAGAGCACACTGAGCAGACCTTACTCAAATCAAGGCTCTCTGATAAGCAGACAGCATATACATTTACCTATCTGCTCTCCTGTTAAACAGAGAAAGCCAAAAACTATATACACTCACTAACACCCAAACTAGGAGGGTGCTACATATACAGTATGTAGTTGATATGTATTTATTTACAATTTAATTTACAAAAGATAATATAGAAAAAAAAACATGCAACACAATATGTGGTTTTAAAATTCTAACAAGATGGTACAGAACTCCAGCCTTACTACACAAATTCTCAAGCCTGATTTATAATAAATGTTGATGGGTCCATGCGGCACATATGATGGAACTGTCCCAACTGTTTTGGAAGACAGTCTATGAAAATAAACACTCTCCAATCCCTAGCAATGTTCATGATTAATGCCTCTAGACATTGTATACACTGCCACTGGCGCCCATCAATTATCCCAACAAAAAAAGAATGGTTCCACAGTCTCAACAACATGGAAAGAATAAAGGAACTTATTAGTATATTGCAGGGAAAAAAAATCCAAATTCACACGAACATGTTATAGCTGGTAGCGCTTTAAGACACCTCCATCATACTTGGCCCTTTCTTCTCTGTACCTTTTTTGATAATTTTTCATGCAAAAGATTAGGAACTTTGTTAAGGATTTCGCTATGAGATAGTGCTCCTTCCTCGTCTTTCTTTTCTTCCCCTTCCTTCTACACACCTAAATCAAGCCTTTTTACATTGGCCTAAGGCTGGGTTCACACTGGTGTGAACACAGACATCGCATGTGATGCACACCGCATTACTGTGCAGATCACATGTGATGTTTGTGCAGATCACATGCGATGTCTGTGCAGATCACATGCGATGTCTGTGCAGATCACATGCGATGTTTGTGCAGATCACATGTGATGTTTGTGCAGATCACATACAATGTCTGTGCAGATCACATACGATGTCTGTGCAGATCACATACAATGTCTGTGCAGATCACATACGATGTCTGTGCAGATCACATACAATGTCTGTGCAGATCACATGCGATGTCTGTGCAGATCACATGTGATGTCTGTGCAAATCACATGCGATGTCTGTGCAAATCACATACAATGTCTGTGCAGATCACATACGATGTCTGTGCAGATCACATGCGATGTCTGTGCAGATCACATGCGATGTCTGTGCAGATCACATACAATGTCTGTGCAGATCACATGCGATGTCTGTGCAGATCACATACGATGTCTGTGCAGATCACATGCGATGTCTGTGCAGATCACATGCGATGTCTGTGCAGATCACATGCGATGTCTGTGCAGATCACATGCGATGTCTGTGCAGATCGCATGCGATGTCTGTGCAGATCACATGCGATGTCTGTGCAGATCACATGCGATGTCTGTGCAGATCACATGCGGTGTTTGTGCAGATCACATGCGATGTCTGTGCAGATCACATGCGATGTCTGTGCAGATCACATACGATGTCTGTGCAGATCACATACAATGTCTGTGCAGATCACATGCGGTGTCTGTGCAGATCACATGCGGTGTTTGTGCAGATCACATGCGATGTCTGTGCAGATCACATGCAATGTTTGTGCAGATCACATGCGATGTCTGTGCAGATCACATGCGATGTTTGTGCAGATCACATGTGATGTCTGTGCAGATCACATGCGATGTCTGTGTAGATCACATACAATGTCTGTGCAGATCACATACGATGTCTGTGCAGATCACATACGATGTCTGTGCAGATCACATGCGATGTCTGTGCAGATCACATGCGATGTCTGTGCAGATCACATGCGGTGTTTGTGCAGATCACATGCGATGTCTGTGCAGATCACATGCGGTGTTTGTGCAGATCACATGCGATGTCTGTGCAGATCACATGCGATGTCTGTGCAGATCACATACGATGTCTGTGCAGATCACATGCGATGTCTGTGCAGATCACATGCGATGTCTGTGCAGATCACATGCGATGTCTGTGCAGATCACATACAATGTCTGTGCAGATCACATGCGATGTCTGTGCAGATCACATGCGGTGTTTGTGCAGATCACATGCGATGTCTATGCAGATCACATGCGATGTCTGTGCAGATCACATGCGATGTCTGTGCAATGCCTAGTTCCATGGACAGGCCATGGCTGAATATAATCTGTGCTATATATATAAGATAACGTCACCTATGCCTGTTATTGTACAGCCTTTGAAAGAAAGAAGCCTAACTATCTCCTCTTCCTACTTCCTATAACTTATGCTGTGATTCTTACAGTTGGAAGCTATTAACCAGAGCATCAGTATTGAGCAGTCGCAGTCGGACCGAAGCAAACGTCCGTTCCACCCTGTTACGTAAGTGATGGGGAAGACCAATAGGGGGCTTTTTTCTTTAAAAGAAATTCCCAGTTGAGGTCAATAGAAGCTTATCAATAATATACAGACATTGTATTTCTAGGCTTACTCTTCCTCCAGACCAGGTTACTAAAGTGACAGTGGGGCGACTCCATTTCAGTGAGACTACAGCAAATAACATGAGGAAGAAAGGAAAGCCCAATCCAGATCAGAGGTGAGTACCGCTATGGATCTTAACCAGTTGTGGATACTGGATGTACTATACAAGTCCAAAAACTTTTCATCAAAGTACACAGGAGGTATGAGTACATCCTGTCCTCCTGCCCAGCTGTTGCTTGCCTTCTTGCACTTGCCAGCAATTCCTGACTGTCAAAATGATATGTTTCACCATGTGAAAGAGAATGAAAATAACATTGTTATTTTGTATTTACATTGTTTCATTCATCTGCAGCCTAAGGGCCGGTTCACACCTAGGCGATCCGACTTCAGAGGCGCCTTTGCTAGGTGATTGGAGCGCAACTTCAAGGCGACTTTGGGCAACTTATAATGCGACCTGAAGAAACCGCCATGCCAGGCGACTTTGCCTGTGGCCAAACAGAGAAGAGAGGGAGGGGGGTTGCCTTAAAAAAATTTTTTTCTTTTTCCTGTAAAGTCGCTTCTTCATAGACGGTGATCCGACTTGGAAGCGACTTCCATTGACTTCTATGGGCTCAAATCGTCTAGAAGTCGCCTTGAAATAGTTCAGGAACCTTTTCAGAAGTCGCCCTGAAGTCGGAGCGACTTGAGTAGCGCATATTAAGATGGCTCCCATTCATTTCAATGGTATTTCTGATATCAAGTGAATTGAGGTGACTTGGGGCGACACAAGTCGTGATGCAAATCGCCTAGGTGTGAACGAGCCCTTAAAGGAATGAACTTAAGGCATCTTCCACACAGGGAGTCCATCTGCTCAGCAAGGAATCTGTCCACTCATCTCCGCTAAGCAGATGGATGGCTGGTCTGTGTCTACTATGATTATGCTCAGCGGACACAGACACAGCCCACTCTGCTCTATGGGTGGTCAGATGTAAATGGACAGCCTGTTTGTTTACATCCAAATGCCATCCGATCCGCCAGACGGTTGGGGAACGGATCCCCATTCATCTGTTTTTAGAGGATAGGATCGGATGTTGGCAGGTGTGAACGGACACCCGCCGCTCCGTCGGAGAGACTGAAGGATCCGATCTGGTTTGCCTCAAACACTGGCAGGCGGACACGTTCGGTCCCTAGTGTGAAAGGGGCCTCAACCTGCAAATTATAATAGTATGGCAACCTGACAAGTGAAAAAAAAAGAAAGGTTATGATTTTTTAATCCCTTATTAGCTGATAGTTTACCCTAATCAGCCCTAATTAACTCTTCCACCCCCTTCCCCCAAAATGTTAGTAAACCCACAACAGTGAAATCAGTCTGTAAATGCAGTAAAGCATGCTTGTTATACTCACTGTGGAACCTAAAGGGTTAATACTCTGCATTGTGTAAAACGTTTGTTTGATCCTGTATGCACAGATCTTCCCCTTCTTGCACTGTCTCCAAAGCATGTCCAGATAATAGTTAAGACAGAGTTAGTGTAGTCAGGCTGCACATGCTCAGTTCGGTGTGTATTGCTAGAGAGTTTTTTTTTTTTTTTGGGAGAGTGCATGTGATCAGCATAGGGCCAATCAGCACTGCCCAGACAGAGGTTCAGGGGTCCTGCATCATGATAGGTCAACCAGTGCATTGTGAAAACCCCCCCTACAAGCTTTAACCAGGTGCTGACATCACAAGACTGCTATATACTGCTGATGAGAAAAGGTATTTAGCAGTTTATATTTACTAAAATAATTACATTTCCATGTTCTGTATACTGTGGGAGAACAGATATAGTGAATGCAGGGTCCTGGGTTTAGTAACACTTTAACTGCTATATTTTTGCATATTATAATAACATCAGTGCAAGGGTACCCTGGAAGCCTCCACACATCATTGCTATGCATGTATATTCTCTCAATGCACCTTCAGTCCTAGTAGGGATTGTTTAAGAGAAAGTAAACCCAGATTGGGTTTACTTCCTCAATATAACCCTGTAAAGTAGAAGCATAATGGGCTACTATGCATCGCCTTACCTGGAAACGAAGCCTGCGGCGTCCAGCGATGTCCCCGCTCCAGGGCGCGTCCATCTTCAGCCCCTCTTCCTTTCGGGGCCGTGACTCCGGCTCTGTGACTGGCCGGAGCCGCGTGACGTCACTCCCGCGCATGTGCGTGGGAGCCACCAGTCACGGCACAGGGTCAGTGGAGAAACGGCACGGAGGCACAACCACTTTAAGGCCAGCTCTCCCCATCCCCTGCTAAAGCAAATTTTTTTTAAATAAATCCTTTCTGTTTCATTACATAATTCAGTTTAGACCAATGACATCATCACTGGGTCTCGTGCTCCTCTATACAATGCAGGCAGATCATAGCTAATGGGCAGGGCTGGCAGGGTACTGTACATATCGGAAAACACCACAGCACCCTGCCTCAGCACTCTTCTCAAAAGCACTTAGCCCTTGCATGCAGACTGCCCTAGGTAAGGCCCACATGGTAGACTGCGTTTTGAGGACCGAAAAGCCTAAAGTCCAGTGAATGAAAGGGGTAGGCCAGGGACAATAAGGCTGAGGAGGACAGTTCTAGATGATGGTGAACATCCTCCAGCCAGGAAATGAGGGGGGTCTATCTGACTAGCTGTAGCTTCTGACGCACACTGTGACAAGCTGTGTGCAGTGAAATCATTCTAAGCAATGTCAGTACAGGAGAAAAGAAGAAGAGCCTGTACAGCAAGACTGGAGGTAAGGCTGGAGCTTAGGTTTAAGCAAAATACTCCAATACAGTTTGCTTCACTATAAATTATATTCACAAATAATAATGCTTCACTATAAATATTCTGTGTTTTATTTTGCCATGTGAATGGTTTGTAAATTATTTCAGGAGTTATTATTTTCTAATCTGGCTGATGGTTGATAATAGTTTCACTCTGCCTCAAAGAAAATTATGAAATAGTTATGAAGATTCTGAAGTTTTTAGAAGATTATTTTTGAGGTTATTGCATCAATAACTATGGAGTTTATTTATTAAAGGCAAATAGACTGTGCACTTTACAAAGTACAGTTGCACTTTGCAAGAGCAGTTGCTCCAGAGTTTAGTAAATGAGCAGAAGCTTTGCTGACTTCCATCATCCAATCATGTGCAAGCAAGAGTGCTGTTTTTTTTATTTTCCTTGCATGTGATTGGGTATTCTTTGCAAAGTGAAGCCTCACCTCATTTACTAAGCTCTGGAGCAATTGCACTTTGCAAAATGCACATTCTATTTGCCTTGGAATTTTCAGCCACTCATTAGCTGCCAATCATCCTCTTGGTCTACTTGATCAAATGATATACCTTTGGTTGCTCACTGCTTGTTTGGTTTCCAGGTATTTTCTCCTAGTTGTGGCTCTCCAAGTCCAGGCTCAGAACCAGACATATCTGGTGGCGGCACACTCCTCCGAACGCATCATTGTCCGGGTAATCAATATAATATTATATAATAAGTAGTTTGTATTAACGTTATGTGAATAGTGAACTGAGTTTAAGCACATTTATGTTACCAGATTTAAATCTAAATATAGCTTGGTCCACAACAAAATATTAGTAGATATCTTGGCAGCTTTGTGCATATTATAGTATTGTCTTGATATTTTTTGGAGGGATTTTTGAAACCTTAAAAAAATCTTACTATATTTGTTGTGGTTTCCTGTTATTTCCTATTTTATTTTAAAAATGTGTTTTATTTTGCGGTTTCAAAGGATAAGCTCACCTTTAAGCTAAACCCTGCGGTAGTAAACCCGCTGCCAAAAAAATAAATAAAAATAAATCCTGCAAGACAATAGCATAATATGTTAGTATGCATCGCATACTAACATATTATGAAATACTTACCTTAGAACGAGGCCCCCGATGCCCGAGTCGGTCAGCGCTAAGGACGCTGACATGTTGGTCCTCTTCTTTCTTCCGGGTACGCGGCTCCGGCGCTGTGAGTGGCTGGGGCCGCGTGACGTCACTCCTGCGCTCCGGCAGCCAGCTCTGAGTTGCCGGACGCCTCGGCCGGATCGTCAGAGCGCATGCGCCGCTAATGTCAGCAGCTGCATGCAGGGCGAATATCTCCTAAACCATGCAGGTTTAGGAGATATTCTTTTTACCTACAGGTAAGCCTTATTATAGGCTTACCTGTAGGTAAAAACAGCTTTGGGGGTTTACTACCGCTTTAAGTATCCTTACTTACCTCCTTCGAGTTGATGTTCTCACTGTAATGTATCATGTGGCAGTGATGAACATAATTACCAAAGGGACCCCTGCACGAGAACATTTTTGGGTCCTCCATTTAGCTATTGTCAAGGTACAAAAAATTATAAACTATAGATAGATAGATAGATAGATAGATAAGGTGACAGGAAGTGAAACAAATACTCTTTGAAACTTACTTGGATGCAATAAACCCAGAGCATCATCATTGCGTCATGTAGAAAGCCTTCCTTTTCTTACCTGCCCTAAAAGTAAGCAGTGTCCATGTCTACATGATAGTGGGGTCCCAATGCACATAGTTACATAGTTAGTCTGGTTGAAAAAAGACACAAGTCCATCTATTTCAGCCAATAAAAAGGGGGGAAAAAAAGCACCATTAGTAGAAAATAATGTAAAAAATGGAGGAGCCGGTGACATCACCACTGCCACTTCCTCACCGCTGCCTCCCAGATGCTTGAGATGCCACGAGAATGTGTTGCTATACTGTACAAGAGCACATTCTTACCGGATCTCAAATATCCAAGAGCATTGATGCATGGTGACGTTACTGACACCTTCCTATAGTGGGGTCCAAGACATACATTTTTTATTTTATCTTCCATTTTTTGTGTGTTTTTTTATGTTTTTGAATTTTTATGGTGGAGGGCTGTTATTAAAGTAGATCTTTAAAGTGGTTCCAAAGGCTGATGTTTTTTTTTACCTTACTGCATTCTCTGCATTAAGGTAAAAAAAGTCCCTTGTCCAGCTCCCCGCCCCCAATCATCCCAGCCCCCCTTATACTTACCTGACCACTTACTATATTTATTGTGGTCTAGTGTTATTTCCTATTATATTTTAAATGTGTTTTATTTTGAGGTTTCAAAGGATAAATTTGCCTTTAAGCTAATAACCCCCAGCCTTCATATGTAGCCCCCTAAACTATCCTACGCTGAAATTAGCTGCCCAGTTACTTACTTACCTCCTTCAAGTTGATGGTCTCATTGTAATATGTCATGCGACAGTGGCAGATATAATGACCAAAGGGACCCCTGCACGAGAACATTTTTGGGTCCTCTATTCCGCTATTGTCAAGATGCAAACAGTTATAAACTGCAGATAGATAGATAGATAGATAGATAGATAGATAGATAGATAGATGATGGGAAGTGAAACAAATACTCTTTGAAACTATTTGGATACAATAATTCAAGAGCATCATCATGGCGTCATGTAGAAAGCCTTCCTTTTCTTACCTGCCCTAAAAGTAAGCAATGTCCAGGTCTACGTGATGGTGGGGTTCCAACAGCTGCCCGGCGCACATAGTTATATAGTTATTCTGGTTGAAAAAAGACACAAGTCCATGTAGTTCAACCAATAAAAAGGGGAAATAAGCCTATACCCACAGCTGATCCAGAGGAAGGCAAAAAAAACAACAAAGCATGGACCAATTAGCTCCAATGAGCTCCAGCTCCTAAATGTTAATATCCAGTTATATTATGTACATTTAGGAAAGAATCCAGGCCTAGTGTATATGGGCTAGGAAATGGGGGAAAGATCAAACGGCGCCTGGCCTAGTGCATTATCCACGGTACACGTAATTTATTAGGTACAGAAGTGGGAGTTATACTTACATTTGATGAAATAATTAAAATCACATCAAGTCATAAAAGTCCCTTGTAGTAGTCCTTTAAAAAGTTGCCCGCATCCCCTGGGGACTGACGGGTGAGGTGGCTGGTGGTGGCGGTAGGCTGTATATACGGTAGGCTGTGTATATGGGCCCCCTAGGTCCCTGGGGGCCCTTGTGCAGCTGAACCGTCCATATAAATATTATGTCTGCCCCTGGGATATGGTCTTAGCACTTCACTTTGAGGGCTTGCTAATGCCTGTAATTTGATTCATAGTTTTCTAACGCTGTTGTTTAGATATAACCCTCAGTGGTGTGATCTGTATATTTATGTAGGATGTTTTCCAGTACCATATATTTTTGCTGCTGTTTATTCTAAACTCTTGCTCATTAGGCCTCAAATCCTGGACAGTTTGAGAGTGACAGTGAAGTGCTCTGGCAGAGGGGGCAGCTTCCAGATACCGTCTTCCACCATGGACGCATTGGCATCAACACAGAAAGACCAGATGAAGCTCTTGTGGTACACGGAAATGTAAAAATTATGGGCTCACTAATGCATCCCTCTGACATTCGAGCAAAGGAGGACATTGAGGAGGTGAGAGAGTGAAATGTAATGATAATATATAATTACAATGACAAAAATGATTGAGCATTGTACAGCAGATGGAGATAGAATGGCAGATATCTACTGTATAATGTGCAAAGATCACATTGTTTTGTTCTGACTTATCTTCTGAATGTTTTCTCAGGTTGATACAACTGAACAGTTAAAACGGATCTCCCAGATGCGTCTTGTTCATTATCATTACAAGCCAGAATTTGCTAGCACTGTGGGGCTTGATGATGACAAAGCAGAAACAGGTAGGATCAATACTCACAAAATACTGCACTGTTTATGTACTGCATGCTTCTGTAGAACAGTAAGCACCTAAATGCTAAAAGTGCTTTTGTATGAGCAGATTCTGTCTCTTGTAGTACAGAATGACCATATATGAACAATACAGCATATAGCCAAAGGGTAAGTTAGGTTTGTTCGATAAACTGCACCATAATCTTACTACTTACCTGAACAGACTGAATAAGTAATGGAGCAGTTTGCCCCACTCATTCAGTGGTTTGGGGTCTGCATGATCTAACTTTATAAATAACTTTGGATAGATTGGGGAAGAGATTGACCCCTTGTTGGGTGTTATTGCTACTGGGGTCACCATTAGAGAGATTTCTCACCTCTTATGCACACAGGACGTTTTTTGACTGTTTTACAGCAGCTTTTTTTTTTAGTTTCTCTTTTTGTTTTTAGCTGCAGACCTTTTTTTCTACAGTCAATAAACCCTCCATCGTGTTATCCTATGTGTTCATGCACACATAGGCTGTAAAAACGTTCAA
>BLSH010311025.1:2344038-2363289 GCA_018402905.1 Glandirana rugosa
AGGGTGTTTGTCAAAAAAAACCCCAAAAATGAATTCTCATCATCCGTAAACGCGACCACTTTTGCGCAAACCAATCAATAAACGCCGATTGCGATTTTTTTTATCGCAAATATGATGAAGAATATAAATCGGCCAAAAACGGTGAAAAAAAATGTTTTTTTATATTTTTTTTTTGGATTTGTATTTTAGCAAAAAGTAAGAAATTTGGTTTTTTTTGCAAAATTGTCGCTCTTCTTTTGTTTATAGCGGCGATCAGAAATGACGCAGAGGTGATCAAATACCACCAAAAGAAAGGTCTGTTTGTGGGAAAAAAAGGACGCAAATTTCGTTTGGGTACAACGTCGCACGACCGCGCAATTGTCAGTTAAAGCGACGCAGCGCCGAATCACAAAAAGGGCTCCGGTCCTAAAGCTGGAAATCCTTCCGGTCCTTAAGTGGTTAATGATTGTTTTAAATCTGGGCAGGGGAGTGGCTCAGGGAGGACTGGTGACTGCAGGTAGTGGCACTCCTTGGTAATCCCCTCCTTTCTGGCTCAGGATGTTCTGGAAGAAAGGGTGGGGAAAAGGAGGTGGAACTGCCAGCGGTATCTTAAGGAGCTATGACCAATCCCAACCTAGATTGGCAGAGGGCAGGCCTCCATAAATACCTTGGGTCAGCCCAGTCTGGGAGGAGAGTTTGGGTAATCCCCCTCCCAGAACTCAAAAGCTCAGCGGGGGAGATCACTGGACTAACGTTGGATCGTTAGCACAGTGGCTTTGACTAGAGCTCACAGCTTTCTTTTTTTTGTTCAGCCCACGGGAAAAAGCTAATAGTGTGTACCAGGCTTAAGTTCTCGTATTAAATAGTTTTGATAAATCTAAAGTTGATTGTACAGTCAGATTGTAATGTATGTTGTCACTGTAAGAGCTGTCATTCAAGTGACACTCTACAGAAATCCCTTTCACCCCTTCCCAAGAGGTACATAGACGGTTATGTGGGCGGTAAAGTGAGGGGCAGACACGCTGGGCCAACACAGACAGTGATTAGACACTCCCAGAAGAGGAGAGGGCTTTGATGTGCAATGAGTGAGGGTGCTGTGTTGGGGAATTGACACTTCCAGTTCCAGAGTAGTCAACCTTTCCTGGAAAATTCAAAGGCACATTGCAAGTTAATAAACATCTTTTATGAAAGGAAAAACACTACAAGTAACACTTACATGTTTCTGTGGTTTTAACTGCATTTTTTTAAGTTGGTGGCAGGGTCTTATTAACGTTAGACTTATAAATTTGTCTGGAAGTGTGCTGACCTCTGTGATATTCTTGAGGGCCCCTCGAAACCTATGTGTTGCAGTAATGTGTGATTTGCTGTGTGCTACTGTAATGCACAGAACTTTGTATGGTACATAGCAGGGCCACTCATTGTTTATGGCATCCCAATGAACTACAGTACCCTATTACAGACCCACGCTGCAGTGCACCACAATGCACATGCTGTGGTGTTCTTTGTTAGAATATGCTGCAGGTTCCTTTTTTTTTTTTTGCCCATTTCCAGTTTGTAGGGAACCCATTCAAAATGGATTGGCTGACCTTAACACAAGGCATGTTACTGCACAAAATATGGTTTAGTGTGAAGATGCCAGAATGTTTAATCCAAGCTGTGATTGCCTTATCTGCACTGACTTCTGTACTTCCTTTCCTTCTCCTTTGTTTGGCGCTGTCCTCTTCCTCTTGCTGTCTACCTCTGGCAGTGTTTTCACTCCACCTGGTACCTGCACTCTGACTTTCTTCCGAAAGATCCGTCTTACTCTTCCTTTTGCTGTATGTGCACGGTATGTCTCTTTGGCTTATATCACCATTGACTTCTAGAATGTTTCTATAATTTAGTCCAATGGCATTCTGATGATCCGTACATATCTCATATGCTTTATTCTATAGCTCAAGTCAAAACTTTGATACCACACAGCTAAGAGGTTCCACCACCCCACCTATCAATGGCACAAAAAGTACAGGTCAGTCCCCTCTCCCAGCTTGTTTTTTAGGTTAGGTGTTCTTATGGTATTGACTAATAAGCATTTGTATGGTTCACTTTTTAGATGATTGGCTACATAATCAGAATCCTTCCATCACAATAAACCTTTGTCTCAATCCACCGTGTCAAGCTATCTGCTGTTCCAGTCCTCCTGGTGTCTCTACTTCTTCTGCTGTCACATATGGAAAAACAGTTTCTCGTCCTGAGAGCTCAGTAACAGGTGAGAATTGCCATTATGAAGAAATGAAGGATCTCCTGTACTCAGGAACCTGAATGCTAACTCGGGATGTATCCAGACATAGTGACAATGGTGCATTATTTTCAGTACTGGAAGAACAGTGATGGTAATTTTGGCAAAGAGCTCCTGGTGCTGAGATATGCTTTACCCTAAAGCCTAGTACACACGAGCCGAATGTCGGACAGCATCGGCCGGTTAAATAAAGACCGGCGGACAATCAGCCTGTGTGTACTACAGCCAGTCAAACAGAAGCCAGCCAATTGGCCGGCTTCAGTCAAAGGAGCATGACTGAAAAAGGTCTGCAATTGGCTCCCAATCTGCGCTCTCAGCCAATGGTGGAGAACGCTGACTGGAGTGTTCTGGTGGAAGGGCAGTCCCCCCTGTCAGAACACAATAGCACAGCAGAGGAGATCGCTGTACTAACATTGCATAGTTAGTACAGTGGCTCTTCCTGAGCTGTCAATTTTTTTTCGTTCAGCCCTGCTGGGATGAACGAAAGAAAAACTTGCAGTGTGTACCAGACCTGAAACTTTTTACATTTACCTTCTCTGTAAATCTAAACTAAACCCACCCTCTAAGCCTCCCTGTAACCCTAATACTACCTGTAAAGCTCACATTAAAGCCTGGTACACACAGATGCCCAGTCGCAGATCAGCTGCTGGTTTTCCAGCACGCTCGTTTGACAGAAGCCGGTAGTGAGACCAGCTTCTGTCAGACAAGGAGCTGTACACATGGGCCAAAAGTCAGCAAGTAACTGCTGAAAGAAGCACTTTTGGGACGATTTTCAGGCCGTGTGTATCTAGCATTACCATTCCTGTAACCCTAACAATCCCTATGACATTAACAAATCCAATGGCACCGCTGCTGTGTCTGCTGTGCCAATCAGGAAGCTGAGACACTAGTGGACATCGCTGGACAGAGAGGGACCTCAGTTAAGTATTAGGGGGGCTGCTGCACACAGAAGTCTTTTTATCTTAATGCATAGCATGCAGTAAGATAAAAAAAACCTTCTGCCTTTACAACCCCTTTAAAGAGAGCGGGGGGGGGGGGGGAGCCTTGCCATCTCAGACTATGGGGCTGTGTGTTTATATTGATGCACCCAGTGTAGGGAGATTTTGTATGCCCACAAAAATACTGTAGGCAGCATTGTTCTCTCTTTATCTATTTCTGGAGTCATCTGTCTGCATGAAATCATACATTTAATCTCTTTTACAGACAATGCTTCATCAGTCACCATCAGAAAGGCAAAATCCCGGGTCCTAGATAAGAGCCGCAACTCTTTACAAACTCCAGGTCGCCCTGTAAGTCCCCCACCCCAATACACTCAGAGCAAAACTAAACACAGCCCCAACAGCCTTCCTGGTCAAGACCTCCGCAATAAGAGAAGTGTGGGGGAAGAGACCACGGTCACGAATACTGCTGACGTCGCACAAGCAAATGGTGAGATATCCATTATTTTATCTGCTTTTAAAAATTTCCTTTAGCTTGATGTCTGACCCCTTTGCTCGAACTCCAGGCAATCAGCTAAATGCTTAGTTGCCAACAGTTTATGTGGCTTTTTACCAAATAAAGTGAGGCTGTACAGTTACAATACAATGCAAGACAAGAGGGCTGGAGGGCCCTGCTCATGAGAACTTACACATTCAGTGCTCAGCATAAATTAATACACCCCAACAGATTTTTCAGAAAACCTTTACTTTCTTTCAAAATCAACATTTTCTATGGGACACTATACTACAAAATACTCCCACAAATGCGGACCATTGATTGCAACCTAGATTTGTTAATTTGCACAAACGAAAAAGTATTTTTCCTAACAAATTCATTCAAGACCATGTTGCAAAAATGAATACACCTCAATAAAAATCTTAGGAGCAAAGGTAAATTTTAGACAACAAAATCCTAATTAACAAGAATCCAACTACAGGTGAGTCTAAATATTCAATAAACAGATGTCCAGCAGACAGTTGATTATAAGAGGGCGTTACTTAACAAAGAAAACCCCTTCCCATTTCATGCTGTCAGCAATGGCACCACATGGAAGAGAAATGTCACAAGGCCTGAGAAAGGAAATCATTTCTTTACACAATAAAGGTGAAGGCTAAAAGATCAGCAAAGCTTTACTTATCAGTCAGAATACTGTAGCAAAAGTGATACAAAAATGTAACAAAGATGGAACTGCAGCCATCCAGGCGTTAACGGAAGTTAACACCTCGACAGGAGCATCTTCATATGAAAAGGGTTAAAAAAATCACCATGCAAGCTCACTGCAGTTAGCAAAAGAAGTAGAAAGCCAAACTGGGGTGATTGTTTCCTGTGACAATACGACGTACACTGCAGAGGAATGGCATGCATGGGTGTCGTCCAGGAAGGAAGCCTCTCCTAAAGCCCATATACAAAAAAAGCCCACCTAGAATTTGCCAGGGCCCATGCTGAAAAGGAAGAAGACTACTGGAACTCTGTACTCTGGAGTGATGTGACTAAGATAAATGTTTTTCGAACTGATGACTTCAAAACTACATGGCGGAGTACAAAGAAAAATGCATGGTGTCTACAATGGAATATGGTGGTGGCAGTGTCCTTCTATCGGGCTGCATGCGTGCTGCTGGTGTCGGAGAGATGCATTTTATTGATGGTATCATGAATTCACAGATGTACTGCTCTATATTGAAAGAGAAGATGCCACCATCACTTGTGGCCTTGGTCGTCGTGCACTTTTCCAACATTACAATGATCCAAAACACGCATATAAGGCCACTGTTGCATTTCTGAAGGAGAACAGGGTGAAAGTGATTCAGTGGCCAAGTATGTTGAGCATCACTCTCCATCCAGCATCCAGACTCTAAAAGAGGTCGTTCTTGAAGAATGGAAAAAAATAGATGTTGCAATATGTCACCAACTTGTTCATTCCATGCCTAGACTTGGTGCTGTCCTTAAAAATCATGGAGGTCATACAAAATACTAGATGTAGTAGTTTTTTTGTGGGGTGTATTCATTTTTGCATCAACTAATTTGAGGAAAACTGAAGATTTTGTAATCTAAATTATATTATTACCCTTATTTTCATGTAATGAGCTAAACAAATGTTCTATATAATTCAGTTTTGTCAAAATGTTGGAAATAGTTCTTGCGTTCATTGAGATATTGATTAAAATCTTACTTTTCAAAAGGGGTGTACTCATTTATGCTGAGCACTGTATGTGTTTTCTGTACTAGCTGCCATAATAGTTTAGAATTCTGTAAAGCAATTCTTGTGAGTTATACACATCTGCCATAGCGTACAGTCAGGCGAGTGGTTTCTTGGTTTAGGAAAGTCCCGTCTCCACCTCCTGCCTGTTTGATGGACAATGAATCATCATTATTATCACCTCTATCCAATTCAAAGATAGGTGTACCATTAAACAGTAAAGCTGAATCAGAAAGTTCTAAAACGAAACTAGAATATAGCAGAGTCATATTTCTGGCCATACGGAGTGAGAGAGGTGTGTAAATCACTGGCCTGGCTAAATAAAATGACAAGAACTTTAAGTAAAACAGTAAACTTGTATTTTTACTGGATCTTTAGCTGTCTGGAGTTCCACTTAAGAAAAGACAGATGAAGCTTTTCAGCAGTGTGTTACTGATTGACTTCATTAGTCCTGATATATACAAATGAATAAGTACTATTTCTGCAGTGTGACTTAAAGCAGAACTAAAAGTATTATTAAACCTAGGAACCTGCATTCACTATACAGTATCTGGTCTCCCACGGTACACAGAACATGGAAATGCAATTATTTTAGTAAATATAAACTGCTAAATACCTTTTCTCATCAACGGTATATAGCCATTTTGTGACTTCTTTCAGTGTCTGGTTAAAGCTTGTAGGAGGAGTTTTCATTCTGCACTGACTGTCCTATCAGGATGCAGGACCCCTGACCCTCTGTATGAACAGTGCGGATTGGCCCTGTGCTGAGCACATGCACCCTCCCAAGAAAAAAAAAAACTCTCTAGCAATACACACCAAACCGAGCATGTTTAGCCTGTCCCCTGGCTCTGTATTATCAGGAAATATATTGGGGACAGTGGAAGGAGGAGAGGATCAATGGAGACAGGATCAAACAGCCTTTTTACACAATGCAGAGGACTAACCCCTTAGGTTCCATAGTGCGTATAGCAAGCATGCTTTACTGCATATACAAACTGATTTTACTGTTGTGGGTTTAGTAAAACTTTAAGGCAAAACTCTCATTTTCATTTTGGATAGAGTAAGGGGGGGGGGGGGGGGGTTATAATCCCTGTCAGTTTTTTTTTGCCATTTGTTTCCCAAGGGGATGTCCCTTGACTTCCTGTCCCGTAGCCAAAACAGGAAGTGAGTAGAAACCCCCCCAAAATGTGGGAATCCCTGGTTAAAATTCAATCCAATGGCATCTGTGCCACAGTTAATGCTACTCTAATAAGCAATAATTACAGCAACTACTAGAAATGTGCAAATATACACTAATCAGAGATGCCCAATATTTAACAATGGTCACTAAAATTAGTGTCCCCAGTAAATAATGCGATAGCAGTAAACCGGACAAAGCAAGGTCATTCCCCACTCCACAACTCATGTAAACTGGGAGGCATGGAATGATCTGACCCGCAGCTCATTGGAATACACAAAAAGTTTGGAGTTTGGGTTTATTTCATCATGGATACATGATGTTTTACGCTTTTGGGGTTGTACTTGATATGTGCAAAGATAGATCACGCAAATACTTATAAGTATAACATTTATTAAAAGTAATGACAGATACAGATAATATTAGAAAACGTAACAAGAATACTTAACTAAAGATGCTGTTTCCACCATGGGTCCCTCCCATTATATGGCAGCTGAGGATTAGGATCATACAAGTACAGTTATTGGAAGCTGTGTGTGTATGTATTATATACAGGAAATGGCCAACCTATCCCCATTTGGCGTAAAATAACTTTCTAAGGAAAGTGGCACATTCCTGAAAGGAGAGTGGACTGACTTGTCCATATAGTCAGTTTACAACCAAATTCATATAACAAAGGAAAAGTTTTGGGACTTTAAATGAGGTGCATAAGGAATATGCACCTCCATCCCTAATCTAGTAAATAGAGGTTTTAGGACTTTAGATGAGGCAGTAACAAGAGAGGCTTTTGTAAAAAGTATAAGCAATTTTATTAACATTAACAAGTATAATGACATAAGATGTTAATACAAACATAGACCTAATGATTTCATATATGTACATAAAGCATTGTTCAATTCATATATATACACATGTATTAAAACAGCACATGCAACACCATGCAACATAGGATAAATGAAAAAGCAATAAAACTCGTTGAGATGAACATGATTGGTTAAAAGGATCCTTGCATAAAGCAGAGTAATTACATTCTTAATGCCCAATGCGTTTCGTGATAAAAAATCATCACTTCCTCAGGGGCGAATTTATATATGCAGTATGCAAGAGATAGGCATAAGTGGGATCTAATATTGAACCAAACATGGCAATAAACCTCCAAGAGGCATCCCTACATACTTACATAAGGTGAAATTGGACAATGTGAGGCACAGCAAGCCACAGGCTTGTGGCTTGCAGTGCAAAAAATACTGATTTTAACTTGTAAGCAACAAGTGACCGAAATAGGCCTGGTCTTAAAGTGGTTAAGAAGGAATATGAAATATGCAATTTCCCTATCAGGGTTAGAAATGAGTTCAAAGGACACCCAATCTCCTTTCTAGTTGTGATCTTTGAATAATGAATATCTTCACATTAAAAGCTCATCTCTAATGAAAACAAAGCTTCTTAAGTCAGGTGTCAGTCTGTTTCTTCAGCTCAGAAACATCTGCTGGGTTGGCAGATTTCTGAGATGACCTCTCGTAGAAAAAAGCTAAGATTTCAATGCTTGTATTGTGAACTTAGTACTTTTTTCTCCACAATGCTTATAGATAGAGATGAATGGAGTGTTGTTTAAAAGTGCTTTTACTAAAATACTTTAGTGTGTATGGTCTGGACACATGTTCACTTTAATTGTGTTTTCTTAACATTATTTTATACCTTACAACGTTTAAAGCAGAAATTTGTATAGTAAGCACTGAGCAGGATATAAGGATAAGAATAAAGATGAAAATAGTAAACTTGCTAGTGACACATTTATTACATTTCCAAATAACACAGGCATCTCCACTGAAATTACATTGATGACATTTATGAATGAATGTCACACATTTTTTTTTACCATTTCTAGCTACTTACAGTTTACCTTGTGCATATGATTTTGGGTAGTCATGTGTTTTACAGACTTTTTTCTGTGTTGTAGAATCCCGTACCGTGGCTTCTTCCATTCGCCTCCTGGAGACTGACACTCTCATTACAGATCAGCTTTGTTCCTCTCAAGACACCTGCAGGTGAATTGTGTATCATATTATAACTGGCAAGCTTTCATTTTTACAAAAGAAAAGTCTCACACACCCCTGCTGAGTCAGACCTATAGAGCAACAAATGACCTACTGCTGATTGGAGAGATCTCACTCTGACCCAGTAGGGAAGACCTAGCAGGGAAGACCTAGTGGCCTTCAGAGAGACCACTGGTTCCACACAGAGAGCAAGGGGGTCCATCTCTGCAGCATGATGCCAGGGGACAGGATTTTCTACTCAGGCTGTGGCTGCTTTCTAAACAATAAAAAAAAACTTTAACACCTTGTTAACAGGGTTGTACATAAGTGTAACACCCACACCAATATAACATTTGGAAGCAGCAGCTGTGTCTGTGCAGCTGCTGCATCCCAATTGATATGAATGGAACTGCCTGCATGCCGATGTATGTGCCATCTGGGCATCCTGTGCAGGAAAAACATGGCTCTCACAGCCAAAAGAGATCCACTGCGCTCAACCCAGTCTCCAATGCAGATGACAAGATGCACCAATGCTCAGACTACCACCCCTGCTGTAGGCAAGGTTCAAACAGTGAGAGTCTAGCAAAAGTCAGCACAGGGCAGCTGAACAGCTGATAGGGGGTAGAGCCAGCCCTCCTGTACTGGGCCCTGACCCCAGTTAGTCCAGTTGGGGGTCCCTTTTATTTTCCATGGGGCTCAGGCGAAGTATTACCATGGCTTTCAGCAGTTAGATCCCTTTCACACTGGGGCGGCGGGTCTGTTAGCGGTAAGAAAGCTAAAAAGCAGTGCTTTACCGCTGTTTAAGCGGCGCTTTTTGGCTGCTAGCCGGGAGTTTTTAACCACCAAGAAGGGGTTTAAAACTCCAGTGTTGCGCTTTTCAGGCGATTCGGAAGCGCTGCCCATTCATTCCGTTGGGCAGGGGTGGGTTTGGAGCGCTGTATACAGCGATCCCGAACCGCCCTAAAGATGCTGCTTGCAGGACTTTTTTTTCCCGTGCTGCAAGTGCACCGCCCCAGTGTGAAAGCACACATGGGAGGCAGTTTCCGGGGCTTTACAAGCGCTATTTTTAGCACTAAAGTGCCTGAAAACTGCCTCTGTGTGAAAAGGGTCTTATAGTAAAGGTCCCTGCGCCCCACTAATTCAGGAGGGCCCAGGTCAGAGAGAGGGATTTATTTTCCGTTTGGAGGCAGGAGAAGTTATATTAAGTGACTTGGCTCCTGAAAGTCACTCCTATCACCTGCACTCAGTATGATACACACCTCTGACCCCTGCACTCTGTATGTTACATAACCCTGACACCTGCAGTCTGTACAATAGATACTCTTGACACCTGCACTCTGTATGTTACATATCCCTGACACCTACAATCTGTACAATAGATACTCCTGACCCCTGTACAATGCATACTTCCATCACCTGCAGTCAATATGATACGCACCCCTGCACTCTGTATGTAACATACCCCTGACACCTACAGTCTGTACAATAGATACTCCTGACCCCTGTACAATACATACTTCTATCACCTGCAGTCAGTATGATACGCACCCCTGACCCCTGCAATCTGTATGATACATACCCCTGACACCTGCAGTCTGTACAATAGATACTCCTGACACCTGCACTCTGTATGTTACATACCCCTGACACCTGCACTCTGTATGATACACACCCCTGACCCCTGCACTCTCTATGTTACATACCCCTGACACCTGCAGTCTGTACAATAGATACTCCTGACCCTGACACCTACAGTCTATACAATAGATACCCCTGACACCTGCACTCTGTATGTTACATACCCCTGGCACCTGCAGTCTGTACAATAGATACTCCTGACCCTGACACCTGTAGTCTGTATAATATATACTTCTGACACCTGCACTCTGTATCTAGGTTACATTTTTAAGGTCCTGCTTGACATGATGCTTCATTATTGTCCTCTGGATGTTCCAAGGGGCCCTTTCAGGTAGGCTGTACAGGGCCCCATGATTTCTAATGGCAGCTCTGCTTGGCAGGATCTAAAAATCACAGCTCTCATGCAGATGTACACTGCGCCCATGTGAACAAGGCCCAAGACTTTGCTCACCTTTTCGTTTTGATGCGCTTTGAATTTATTTAACCTAAAACTAAAATCAGACTTTAAAAAGTGCAGCATTCGAACCTTCAGTTTGTCTTCATCCAAAACCTGGATTAAGACGTTGGATAAAGGTCACATATTTAATAACGTTATGACCAGTGAATGACCCCCTATGTCACTGCTCTGAGTCTGAGGAAACAATTCCACTCTGGCTTTCAATAAGCTCTGTTAGCCGAGATGTCTGCTGAGGCCTTTCTTTTTCCAAGGATGTTAGCACTGATGCCTGATCCCGTTGATAATGACAGTGTAGGGTGACAATAATCTAATACAGTTAGGTCCATAAATATTGGGACATCGACACAATTCTAATGTTTTTGGCTCTATACACCACCACAATGGATTTGAAATGAAACAAACAAGATGTGTTTTAACTGCAGACTTTCAGCTTTAATTTGAGGGTATTTAGATCCAAATTAGGTGAACAGAGTAGGAATTACAACAGTTTTATATGTGCTTCCCACTTTTTAAGGGACCAAAAAGTAATGGGACAGATTAACAATCATAAATCAAACTTTTTAATACTTGGTTGCAAATCCTTTGCAGTCAATTACAGCCTGAAGTCTGGAACGTATAGACATCACCAGACGCTGGGTTTCATCCCTGGTGATGCTCTGCCAGGCCTCTACTGCAACTGTCTTCAGTTCCTGCTTGTTATTGGGGCATTTTCCCTTCAGTTTTGTCTTCAGCAAGTGAAATGCATGCTCAATCGGATTCAGGTCAGGTGATTGACTTGGCCATTGCATAACATTCCACTTCTTTCCCTTAAAAAACTCTGGTTGCTTTCGCAGTATGTTTCGGGCCATTGTCCATCTGCACTGTGAAGTGCCGTCCAATGAGTTCTGAAGCATTTGGCTGAATATGAGCAGATCATATTGCCCAAAACACTTCAGAATTCATCCTGCTGCGTTTGTCAGCAGTCACATCCTCAATAAATACAAGAGAACCAGTTCCATTGGCAGCCATACATTCCCACGCCATGACACTACCACCACCATGCTTCACTGATGAGGTGGTATGCTTTGGATCATGAGCAGTTCCTTTCCTTCTCCATACTCTTCTCTTCCCATCACTCTGGTACAAGTTGATATTGGTCTCATCTGTCCATAGGATGTTGTTCCAGAACTGTGAAGGCTTTTTTAGATGTTGTTTGGCAAACTCTGGCCTTCCTGTTTTTGAGGCTCACCAATGGTTTACATCTTGTGGTGAACCCTCTGTATTCACTCTGGTGAAATCTTATCTTGATTGTTGACTTTGACACACATACACCTACCTCCTGGAGAGTGTTCTTGATCTGGCTAACTGTTGTGAAGGGTGTTTTCTTCACCAGGGAAAGAATTATTCGGCCATCCACCACAGTTGTTTTCCGTGGTCTTCCGGGTCTTTTGGTGTTGCTGAGCTCACCGGTGCATTCTTTCTTTTTAAGGATGTCCCGAACAGTTGATTTGGCCACACCTAATGTTTTTGCTGTCTCTTCACTGATAGTGACAGCTCTTTGGATCTCATATTGAGAGTTGACAGCAACAGATTCCAAATGCAAATAGCACACTTGAAATTAACTCTGGACCTTTTATCTGTTCCTTGTAAATGGGATAATGAGGGAATAACACACACCTGGCCATGGAACAGCTGAGCAGCCAATTGTCCCATTACTTTTGGTCCCTTAAAAAGTGGGAGGCACATATACAAACTGTTGTAATTCCTACACCGTTCACCTGATTTGGATGTAAATACCCTCAAATTAAAGCTGAAAGTCTGCAGTTAAAGCACACCTTGTTTGTTTCATTTCAAATCCATTGTGGTGGTGTATAGAGCCAAAAAGATTAGAATTGTGTCGATGTCCCAATATTTATGGACCTGGCTGTATCTATGGGTAATTCAAGCCTGATATTGTGCTTGTATGGGTATACTATGGGTGCTTTACTGCCCTTCCATAATTCAATAGCCTACCAATAGATTATATGGTCGGCACCCAATTGGACCCAGCAGAAGTGCATGACACTGTGGTGTAGGGATGCATTTACTGATGAGATTTTTTTTTTTTTTTGTTTTATGTAAAGTTCTGCACAATATTTCAGCAGTATTTAAATAAGTAAAATAATCAAGGTTTGTCTGTCTTTTCAGTGCAGGCAATTACACTTATTCACTCCCTCTCAGCAAGTACAGCTCATTGACAGGCAGAATGACACTGGAAGTCAAGTAAGTGGACTATATGACTGTAATCATTTCTGTGTGGCCTTTACTGCAGCTGCTCTATATGTAATTCTCCCCACCCCTCTAAAGCCTCGTACACACGTTGCGACGGTCGTACAAAAAAAACGGTCATACAACAGCTTGTACAATCATCCGACTGTTAGTACACGCGATTAGAACAGCCGACATGTGACGGTCGTACAACAGAAGTTGGATGAGCAGACTAGAAAACTTTTGTTGTACAACAAAGCGTCGTATGACTGTTGTACCGTGTGTACAGAGAAGTTGGGCCTACAAAGTTGTCCGTGCAAAACACGAATGCTCAGATGTCACGAACGCCTGGAAGTGTCTGTTCGTGTAAACCTGCGTTCCTAATTCACAAATCGCATTCACCTAAACTTCGTTGTTATACGATCGTAACACGTCACCACGTTAGGCTTGGTCATACGATTGCTTAGTGCACGTCAGTACGCGAGACACAACAGCCAACATGCGATTTTGGACGTCCGGTCGTATGACCGTCGCATCGCGTGTACGAGGTTTTAGGCTCAATTCACACCTATGCATGCTGCTTTTGAGCATTTTTGCAGTGCACTTTGCTGTGCTTTCTGCATTTTTACAGTGTTTTTGCCACAATTTGCATTTTGCATTTTTTTTGAGGGGGGGGGGGGGTTTTGATGCTAGGCAGATTTAAAAATGCAAATTCCTGTAAAAACGCATCAAACAAGCAGGACTTGCGATTTTCTTGCATGCCCATTGAAGTCTATTACATGCAAAACACTGCATTTTGCAGAAAAAAAAAGTCCCCGACCCTTTCCAAAAATGCAAAGGCACAACAATGCATTGATGTTCCATAGGAACCTATGTTAAAAAAAATTCCCAGAATTTCTGCAAAATGCATCAAAAAATGCATTAGTGTGAATTGCAAAATACCTTCTCTCCTATTCCAATGATATTTACTATACCGCCCTACCTGGCTGTTCACAGCCTATGCTCAGAAAAAATCCCCACCAGGTCCTTTTATTACTGCGGAGGTGTGCCACAGCCCCATTCATTCCTATGAATGAGCCATTCTCATGGTAGCCGCCAAAATATGGCTCATCCATAAAATGAATAGGGTTGTAGCGCAATAAGAGGACATGGCAGACACATTTCTCAAGCAAAGGCTATGTGGTTCCGGTGGGTCGCATAATCAATGTTACTGGAACTAGTAGGAAGGTATTTTATACAACAGACAAACTAAAGAGTCTGGGGGATTCATTAAAGGACAACTTTATTAATAGTACAGTTGCTATTTCCCTTTTTTTAATGCAATTTGTTTGTTGCGGTTTAGCTCCACATTCCCTGTGTCAGTGAACCTCTGCGAATCATCAGCGGGTAAGAACTGTGTCACATCTGTAACCAATTCTGCTTCAGAAGATCACAGCTGCTCCCAGGTTTGTTATAACAGTCTATTTATCTGTGATTTACTAATACTATACAGTAAATAGTGAAAACAGTGCTAAAATCAGAAAGTCCACTCAATATACTCAATTAGCTTGGTCTCCATGGCTGTGCTCTCCGTTGGTTCGAATCTTACCTATCTCACCGCACCTTCAGTGTCACTTACAACTCCACTTCCTCCTCTCCAACTCTTCTTTCCGTTGGGGTCCCCAAGGCTCTGTCCTTGGACCCCTACTATTCTCGATCTACACGTCCTCCCTGGGTCAGCTGATAACCTCCCATGGCTTCTGCTATCATTTATATGCCAATGACACCCAAATCTATCTCTCTACCCCTCAACTCACCCCATCAGTCTCCTCACAGATCACTGCCTTACTAACAGACATATCAGCCTGGATGTCACAGAACTTCCTCAAACTGAATCTATCTAAAACTGAGCTCATATTTCCTCCATGTGCCCCGTCCCCTGACTTCTCTGTTAACATCAATATCACAACTATTAGTGCGTCCCCACATGCCAGGGGTAACCCTGGACTCTGAACTGTCCTTTCAGGACCACATCCAATCCCTGTCCAAATAATGCCGCCTCAGCCTACGCAACGTCTCTAGAATACGCCCCTTTTTAACCAATGACACTACCAAGCTTCTAATTCACTCTCTGGTTATCTCTCGCCTCGACTACTGCAACTCTCTCCCATTGGATTACCTCTGCATACATTATCCCCCCTTCAGTCCATAATGAGTGCTGCTGCAAGACTTATCTACCTTGCTGACTGCTAAGTGTCCTCCACCCCTCTCTGCCAATCTCTTCTCTGGCTTCCACTCACCCAATGAATAAAATTCAAAGTACTAACAATAATTTACAAAGCCATCCACAACTCTGCCCCCAGCTACATCTCTAACCTAGTCTCAAAATACCAACCAAGTCGCCCTCTTCGGTCCTCCCAAGTCCTCCTGCTCTCTAGCTCCCTTGTCACCCCCTCCCATGCTCGCCTCCAGGATTTCTCCAGAGCTTCTCCCATCCTTTGGAACTCCCTACCCCTATCTGTCCCATAAGCACAACAATCAGGCAATTTAAAATAAGAGTTTGGCAGTCACACCCCATGTATTTCTCCAGTACAGGTTTCCTTTTATGTGAGTTTTATATAATCCACTGTAGGTAGATTTTAAAGAGTTCTTCATATGTGGGGTGGGCATGTTTGCTTTTTGAGGCCCAGGTAATGCAACTTTCTTGTTTGATGAATTACCAGACAAATTTAAACTTCTAACGTAGGTGTGACTGGTGGCTGTGGGAGACTTCTTAGCTCTAATGCCCGGTACACACAATGAGATTATCGGGCGAATGATCGTGCACAGTCTATTTGCCTTTAGAAAACGAATCCCATTGCATTCTCCCGGGGGGGGGGGAATAGGGGAAAGCCATCCCTGCCAGGTGTAGCAGCTACTAGCCATAATTCGCTAGTCATAATAAAAGTAGAATCTGGCAGGCTGGTTGTATCCATATACAGTTTGAATTCAGCAGGAACCGGCCAAGATTCAAACTGTCTATGGCCAGCCTAACACTTTATTACACCAGACTGTTTGCGTGAGAAAGTAGATCCTATGTTGGGTGTTTTGAGAATAGCTCACCTGCATTACACACAGGAAACCAAAAGGGTTTCCAAATAACCTAGCTAGTGAAAAAGAGAGTGGGGTGGACTAAAGTACCATGGCAACGCCTGGGTGAACAGTCCCATTTACACCAGCCATATTGTGGTAACACACCTTACATGCATTGCCCATCATTTTGAAGGGCAAACCATTATGTGGCCAGTAATGTAATAGAAAAAAATGCAAGACCAATTTTTCTTCTTGCAATGAGGCGAGTTGCAGCCATTTATTTTGAATGGGCTGCATGTTGCACTGTGCACGGGTGTGAATGGGCTCAAAAACACCCTGCGCAGGTAGATGTGTATCTATTTGAAATCTTCATGATCAATTTTCTTTCCCCCAGGTTTCAGGTGTTTGCGCTGTACCAGCCCCATCATCGTACCATTTATGGTCACTCCAGGTGTATCCATCCCAGGACTTCTCCTTCCACCTGCGGGTGTCCCCACCGGTAAGCCTGTCACATTCAAGCTGATAGATATATAGATTTGTACTGTAAAAGCTCTTTGTTTGCATTGGTTTTAGTATCTAATTTGGCCCTGTGCATTTAGAAAGGGAAGCAAGATCATGCATTCTGAGGCACTTTGGGCACCCAAACAAACCAATGCATGCAATGTGTTGTTGCCAGTTTTAAACACACATTGCACTGCCCATCAATACACACCAACGCATATTCCAGGTACATATTGCGTTTTTCAATACACGTTTTTGATCCATTGAAATCTATGGAACCAAAAACCCGAAAAAAGTCCCTGGCTCTTTCCATAAATGGCACAGATGTCAATGTGACTCATAGGAAATCACGTTGCTCTAAAAATTGCATAGGTGTGAACCAGGCCTTACACACAATTTGTATTGACATGGTGTTGGAGTTTACATTAATTTCAATGGCATCAGGAAAAAACACAAAATTGTATTTCTAGCCTGCATATATTTTTACACGATACTAGCATAACCATCTTAATCTGTTCTCATCCCAGTCTTCAGTATCCCTCTGCGTAGCAGCACTCTGCTTACTGGAAAAATTAGAAACAGCACGTGGATCCAATCAGGGCTCTGCTGCTTAGCAAAGGGCACATACAAATACAGTTGTGTTTACACTGGCAGAATTTTTGATTTCCTGGCCATTTTTCCGAGAATATGAATGATAACACAAAAACATTTCTATCACTCATGGTTAGTGTTTGCCGAAGCCATTTATTATCAATCAACTGTGTTTACTCTTTTTAAACCATAATGGACAACAGAAACTACCCAAATGACCCTGATCAAAAGTTTACATACCCCAGTTCTTAATACCGTGTATTGCCCCCTTTAACATCAATGACAGCTTGAAGTCTTTTGTGGTATTTGTAATTCCTGCAGCGCTTCTGAGATGGACCAGATTGATTTTACTATGATGGCACTAACCAATCTGGTCTTTCCTGGAAGAGCTGCAGTGAAGAGGGAGAGTAGGGATTTCAAATCCCTGGACTGCTGACTGGCTGCAGGGATGCTGACAGCTCCACAACCCGAGGTAAGGGTGTCCGGCGTTCGTTCACCTTTACATTTTCTGTAAGGGTAAATTGACCCTTTACATGCAGGGTCACCTGTAGGAGAGGACGTACTATGCATTGTCACTGGATCAAAGACCATCTACTTAGCAGTTTAGCTTTTAAAATAAATTCTGTTGCATATAAAGTAACCAAACCCTGCAGGTTTCTATTTCTACTGTTTTAGAACATATGGCTCTACTAACTGTTCCTTCATTTCTCGCTCCTAGGAGGCATCAGGATGCGATGATTTTACAGTGGATATTTCACAAGTTACAGACTATTATTTCAATTTCTACCGACTCTGCGACTGATACATTTGCCAAACATCTGGAAAACTGATTTATATCTCCCTCCTTGTACCGGACTCAGAAAATGTGTCACTTGCCCCCCAGACTGCAGGCAGCCACGGGGTCAGCCCCACCCGTCACTGGATGTACAACACTGGACCAAACCAAGCAGCACTGGAACCCTTCTGGGACCAACTGGAAAACATGAAAGCATTCACACTGGAGACACAGGGAACCCTACCCCAAAACAAGACAAATGGGATTTCCCTAGTCCAATAAAGGGGAATGAATGGCTAAGAATGGGTGTAGCTTCTCCCCCAGTTAATGATTTTTTTCTATGTGTTTAATATTGTGATTCTGTTACAACCCTTCTACATATTCCTGACTCTCCCCCTTAATCAGTTACCAGGAAAGAACCAACTCCCTGTTTCAAGGAACCCCTTTGCAGGTCTCTGTTAACAAGCAATCTGAACTGATAGATGCTGCGGCTAAGGGGTTGGAGAAGCTATTTCGAGTTACTGAAATTTTTGAACAGTTTTTGTGTTTTGTCGTATTTTATGTTATTTTTTTTTCTTGTCTTGTGTTTTGTATTTAATTCTCTAACCGGAAAAGTGCACTTATTCTCAACTTGGCAGTAAGGACCAAAATCTAGCCTTTGTAAAAGGGGCAACTGAAAGTGCCTGAAAAAGAGGCAACACCCCAAAGACTCTGTGAGCGCTTGGTGTGCCAATGCCATGCAAGAAAGAATATAAAATGAATCGGTGACTTTAAGGACCAAAATACTGGACCACTGAAGATGTCTTTCTGGAATTCTGCTCTTAATTTTTAAAATCTTGTAAATAAAGGCTTTCCTACAGTAATTGAAATACACTAATCGCATTGCATTACTTTAACCCTTTCACTACATACTGGCACCTGTCCTACAGTACTGTAAGGGTTAAATTACCTTATTCTGGACCAGTGAGCTCAATGCATTTTTAATATTTTTTTTTAATTTCCGATTTTGTATTTATATTTCCTTGCTACAACTGCACTGCTCTACCCTTACTTGTACCCTGTTATCTGGGTCTGATAAATCCTGTCTGCATATGAATACCCACAATATAAATATATAAATAATCCTTTGTACTCAGACTGGTGTTGTGCGTCTGTAGAAAAAGAAACCAGCTTTGTGAAGAAATACAAATTATAGGCCATCTTTATCAATAAAGTGTTTTATTGTGACTGAACGGTTTGCTATGAAAAAAAAAAAGGAATCTCCATGATAGAATTGACAGTGCAATGATGCCAATATTCTCGGCCAGTAATGGTCCCCGAACTCCTGGCAGTAAAAAAAAAAAAAAAAAAAAAAAACCTTTAATTTTTTT
>BLSH010311025.1:2373997-2392634 GCA_018402905.1 Glandirana rugosa
GGGCTGGACGGACAGGAACATGACAGATCTAACTGTTCCTAATTACTGGGAACAGTAGATCTGCATCATGTCCCCTGACAGAATGGGGATTCGCCGTGTTTACATTGGCGGATCCCCGTTCTGCTTCTCTAACAGGCGATCGTGGGTCACCGGAGGACATTGAGACCGCCCGATCTGCGGGCATGCTCACGCAGCGTGCACGAGAGAGCGTGCTGGCGGCGCGCTCCCGCCCGCAACTGCACGAGCCGCCGTACAGCTGCAGCGATTCACGCAGGAGAGCCGACCTGCCGTCATCAAACAACGGCGGCTGGTCGGCAAACAGTTAAGGAGAAGAAAACAAATGTGTTTTTTTTAACAGATTTGCACCTCACAACCTGCAATATGGTAAAGCCACTTCCCCTGCCCTCCAGATAGATGATAGCACTCCAAAAGGATACACAAAGAACCAAGCTGTGAAAAACATCCCAATTGCCATTAGGACAACTGTGAGGTGCGGGAACACTGCCGGGTTCACCGGACTTGTATATCGGCTCATTGCTTCCAACTCCTGAAAACAGAAAAAGATTAAGTTTGAGAAAGCAGGAGAAAAAAAAAAAAAATTACATTACAGCAAATCATAAAACACACATTTTACTAATTAAAACTGAATTCCAGGTTAAGCAAATATTGTTTAAATACAAAAGTCATGTGTATTCCTACTTCAATCTTGGTGTGATTTGTGTAATTCTAACAGATCTGTGCAGTAATCCAGTGTGAATCTCTCCCTCTTTGCAGCAGCTTCCTGTAATAAAGACCGCTCACTGCTGCTCGCTCTCCTTGTGCAGGGTGACTGGTCTTGTCTCCACCCCCTCCTGTAGTTTTCTGCCTGTTGCATTTGTTTATGTACAGCGCTGCAATAACGTCATTGCTGCTTTTACAAAGTAATATCTGAATTTACAAAGGCATTTGGTGCACACAAGTGGATTTATATTCTTTGGGGCCACTGAGGAATCTATTTACATTTTTGTACTTAAAGTGTAAGTTTACCTTTACAGAAAATCTGTAAGGTGACCTTACACTGGACCCCCTCCCCAGTCCCACTGTACCGGTGAACCTCAATTCCCATCTGTCAGGCACTGGGACGCCACTTTACCGGTCCAGGGTGTTGAAATCCCTACGGCTTAATCCCTATCCGTACCTCTCAGCACGTACGGGCAAGAGGCATTCTAATTACAGAGGGAACGTAGGGGACGGGGAGAGGGTCCAGTGTAAGGTCACCTTATAGATTTTCCATAAAGGTGAACTTGCACTTTAAACATTAAAGCTCACCCAGCCAAAACATTGTATTCTGTTTCTGAATAGAGCAGAAAAGGACTGGAGCCGCTATTCGATTTTTATTGCATTTTCCCTGTTTAGCAAATTTCCCCTGACTTCCTGTAAGGACTGAAAATGAGGGGGAAGCTCTTGGGGTGTACTCACTTTTGTTGCCAGCGGTTTAGACATTAATGGCTGTGTGTTGAGTTATTTTGAGGGGACAGCAAATTTACACTGTTATACAAGCTGTGCCCTCACTACTTTACATTGTAGCAAAGTGTCATTTCTTCAGTGTTGTCACATGAAAGGATATAATAAAATATTTACAAAAATGTGAGGGGGGTACTCACTTTTGTGAGGTGCTGTATATGTGGGGAAGCATTGGAACATCTGACAATGGTTTTATTGTCGTCTGTCCAGGTTTCTTGCTCCTACATTTTTTCTCCTGGTATCACAGGGACAAGAAGTAAAGACGTCCCCCCAGTAGGATCACAGATCAGAGTAAAACCAGAAAAAGAAATTCAACAATCACAAAAAATTGCTGGTGTCAGGCTTTAAAAGACAAGTCTATAAAGAACAGGTCCGGAGATTAGAAGTTGCAGGATGTGATTGAACAATTTCCTGCCAACTCCAAATCCAGAGATCTGCACCATTGGTAGTGTCAGGGCCTAGTGCCCTCCCAGATCCACCAATCAGTGACTCACACCGAGCCAAAAGATGTGGAAGTGAAGGTGGCCCGTGGGACCCGGGTGGAGCCTGCAACCGATGACCATTATTCCAAGGCTGTAGGTGGGATCTTTGTGTAGTGCAAACCCCAGACAAGTTCTGCTAATTTGTCCCAGGTTCTCTTCCCATCTGGGTCCCCAGGAACAGAACACTCGTCTCTCACAAAAACCAGAGTGGATGTCTTTTCTTGGTTGTATTGCTGGTTAAACTTGGAAGGGGTGCAGGGAAAGTTTAGGAATACTCCAGAATTTAGTGTACAGTACAAACACTTGGAGGACTCTTTCTATTCTCTCCAGGGAGGCATCCCCTCTTTGCAGAGACTAGAGACACAAACACTTCTGGGACTCCTAGGAGGACAAATCTCACTTTAGCAGCACTAACAGTCACACAAGGGGTTAATAGCAGACAGGCACTAGGATCCCACTTCCAGGCCTCTACTCACTGTGTCCACGGATACTTGGATAATTTCTGTCCAGTATTGGCTAGACACTGTACCGTGAATCTCCAGGCCGCATCCTCAGTGAACCCCCCTGACTTGGCTCAAAAACTGCGAGAAATTGCCCTACAGACCTCAATGATATCTCTACAATAGGGCCCTCAATTCCCACAGAGCTGGGACCTCTGAATTCTCTGAAGGCGTCAGCGAATCTGCCCAGGAAGGCAGCAGCCCTTCAGACTGGGATCTCCTGCTTAAGAACAAGAACCCTGCTGCTCCAGGTCTCAGACTATTTATCTCCTTACCAGCAACCTGCTGAGCACCCCCCTCCCAGGGATTAGCCGAGACTGCATAAATATTCAGGCCCAGGGTCTGCCTCTCCCAACCCACTACATTCTGCAACCTACTAGAAGGCAGGGAAAAGTAGTTGAGCCTGAGCAATGTAAAACCCAGAACAGCGAAAAATAATCACTGAATCACGATTCAACCCCACCTCACGATCTTAAAACAGCATTTCCTCGATTCAGTACAGAGTTCTCTGTTCACATCTGACAAAAAAAAAACAAGCAGCCTACCAAGTTTATGACATCATCGCTTAGCCTAAGGCCTCATACACACGGACGTTTTTTGACGCCGGCGTTTTCTGGCGTTTTTTGCAGCTCTCCATGTTAGTCAATGGCCCCATAAAAACGTCGGCGTTTCTGAGCTGTAGGTGGCGTCGGCGTTAGTGAGCAGAAAGTAGAACCCATGGCCATCGCGTTCTGAGGCTGTAACATTTTGACGTTTTTTGACGCCGACGCCACAATATGCCAAGAAACGCCAACATATGCCACCTATTATTATACCGGCGTTTTTTGACGCCGACGTTTTTAGGTTGAAAAATAGCAGAGGTATGATTTTGTTTTAAAAAACGTCTATTGACGCCGACGCTCACTAGCGCTCAAAAACGCCAATGCATAACGCCGAAAAACGTCGACTTTTTTTCCTTGACGTGGGGCCCGACGTTTTGTTTATTATTTTATATACGCCCGTGTGTATGAGGCCTTAAGCCTCGTACATACGGGTCGACGATCATATACAACACGTCGTACGAACGACCGTTGTATGCTAAATCGACCGTTCGTATGCGCGATTAGAACAGCCGACATACGACGGTCGTACAACAGAAGTTGTATGAGCAAACTAGAAAACTTGGTCGTACCAACAAGCGGTCATACGACCATTGTATCGTGTGTACAGAGAAGTTGGTCCAACAAGTTGTATTGTGCAAAACACGCATGCTCAGAAGTCAGGAACGACCGGACGCTAATTACATGCACCTGAACTTTCTCTTTATACGTTCATAACACGTCATTACATTCGGCTTGGTCGTACGATCGTTTAGTGCATGTCAGTACGCGAGATACAACAGCCAACATACGATTTGGGCCGTTCGGTCTTACGACCGTTGAACCGTGTGTATGAGGCATTAGGCAGAGATAAGGAGAAACATTTAGCATTTAGTTCTTTTAGATCAAAGGGATGAACTTTGTCTGTAAATGAGGTCAGTTTAACAATTTCAAGACTAAACCTTTTTCTGACACTTGTTGCTTACAAGTTAAAATCAGTATTTAAAAAAAAAAAAAAAACGAAACAATAAAGTTAGCCAATTTTGTTTTTGTACAATGTGAAAGATGATATTATGTCACGAGAATCGTGAGCTTTATTCTAACAAAAATTCTCATTTTAGCCACAATCAGGCAGTTCTAAGGAGCTACCGTATTTGCCGGCGTATAAGACGACTGGGCGTATAAGACGACCCCCCAACATTTCCACTCAAAATATAGAGTTTGTTATATACTCGCCGTATAAGACTACCCCCTCTTCCGCACACCTTCCACACACCAAATAAAACGTAAAAGAACATCAGATTTGATTTCAACATGTTAATTTATATTCAAATGCTTATGACATGCAGGAAAACTGTCACAAGGCTGTATGTTATCAAACATGTACAGTAAACATAAAACAATGCAAGTTTATTAAACGTAATTCACTAAAGACAAGACAACACACTCCTCTCCTCCACAGCGCAAGCAACACTCCAAGTGGAGTGAAAAAACAAAAAAACATTTTTTTTCATCAGTTTTGGCCGATTTATATTCTTCCTCATATTTGTGACAAAAAAAAAAAATCGCAATCGGCGTTTTTTGATTGGTTTGCGCAAAAGTGGCCGCGTTTACGAATGATGAGAATTCATTTTTGGGGTTTTTATTTTTTTTTTATTTTTTACTAGTAATGGCGGCGATCTGTGATTTTTAGCGGTACTGCGATATTAGGGCGGACATGTCGGAACATTTTGACACTTTTTTGGGACCATTGGCATTTATACAGCGATCAGTGCTAAAAAAATGCACTGATTACTGTGTGAATGCCATTGGCAGTGAAGAGGTTAACCTGCAGGGGGCGCTCTAAGGGTTAACTGTGTTCCCTGGGCGTGTTCTAACTGTGGGGGGACTGCCCTCGCTCACAGTGCGCGATCTCGCAGCCGCCGTCATATGACGGCGATTTGCGATATCGAACCACTTTGTCGCCGTCAACCTGCGGTTGGCGGTCGGCAAGTGGTTAAAATAACGCTTTGTGAGCAAATCAGATCAGACAAGTGTGAGAGCAATTTTAAAACATGGTGGCACTGGCACATAAAAAAAAAAGCATTATATGTATTTAATTAAAGCATTTTGTGTAGATATATATATAATGCTTAAAATGAAATACATATAATGCTTTTTATTTACCTATGTGCCAGTGCCACCGTGTCCCTTGCCTGCTCATCCTGAAATACCCATGTGTTCAAATCAACTAGGACCTTACCTCTCTCTCCACTGGCACCGATGAATGTGGGGAGAGGAGAGAGAGGGCGGAGTGCAGCTGCATATCACTCCGCCGGCGCGGGAGCCGGCACTAAAGACTGAGCAGCGGCTAATGCGGCTCTATACTTCCGCAGCGGAGGTATAGAGAGGAGCGCACCCGGCGTATAAGACGACCCCCCCACTTGGAGGCATGTTTTTCAGGGGGAAAAAGTCGTCTTATACGCCGGCAAAAACGGGTATATTGAATACATTTACCTAAACTTCTGTAGCAACCTATTCTAGGAGGGTGCTACATTAGTAACAGAGCCAACCGCATGGAGCGAGGGACACCAATTAATTTTATAGGTCAGGATACAGCAATGAGAAGTTAGAACCTGTCAGGTTTTTATCTCTACTGTGTGCCTATAATGGAGATTTGCTCTAATTGCCCCGATAACTAGTCATGAGGGCTAAAAGTGAGGGGAAATCCAACATTTTAAATTGCCACCAGAAGAGGAATAGGGGGGAAAACTTCTAAGGGGGGCACTTGTTCCTGTGACAACTAAGGCTGCATTCACATTTGGTATTTTACCGGCGCTATGATTCTGCGTACAATGCATGTTTGGGTGCCATTCGTTTTCAATGGCAACTAAACACAGTGTGATTTTGCCGTGCTTATTGTGCTAAACCGCATGAAAGAGGCGGGGCATCAAACGTGATGTGGCCTACCCCTTTCCCTGCTAGTGTGTCTGCTTTTGCTGGCCCTGTCAGCGGCGTGTTAGAGCTCGAGTACATATTCACCAACACACCATGGATCAACATTCGCCATCCAAAGGTGTTTTTTATTGCAGAGCGATGGCATTACAGAGACAAGTGCAATGATTTGGAGCCGCGCAGGACCCCTTCATCAGGCATGTGCCTGGCGAAGGGGTCCTGCGTGGCTCCGAAACATTGCACTTGTCTCTGTGATGTCATGGTCATCTCTCTGCAATAAGAAACCTTTAGACAGCGATTATTGATCCATGGTGTGGATGCAGCACCCACTATTTTATGAGCCTTGTTTGCCAGGAACGTGTGCGATAGGAATTTAAATAGGAGTGTGAGAGCTTGAGACGCCGCTGGTGATAAGACTCCTGTATGGTGGGTCCAAGCCTGGAGTATACAGTCAGTGGTCCTCTATTTCAACTTGACAGCTGCTTTGCCTGGATGGTATTCCACACTAGCCCTGTATGTTGTTTGCAAGACACCTCAATGTAAGTGTATCTTGAATAAAGTGCTATTGAATTTATACTCATACTTACCTGGCACCCTCCCTTTGCTGTTTTTGTCTGTATCTGAGGGAATCCCCATTTCATGTTTGAGGAGCTTCCAGTTCTGGTGGTTCTACTGGCGACATCTTCCCTTCACAATGGATTATATGAAGTATTCTTTTATAATTGTATAATTATTGATTTATCCTATTTGCTGTCAGTGAGTGCTGACTCACATACTATTTGCCAGTTTGTGATATATTGCTTGTATATTTTGTAAAAGAATAGGTTGCTCCAATTTTTTATGTCACGCAATATTTACACAGCCAATAATCAAATGCAAATATTAAGTTAAAAATACACTATACAGGCATACCAAACTTTACGTACACTCGCGAGTTCGGACATACCCTCGAGTGTACATAAAGTGCCCTGCAAGTACTGACATTCCCGTACCGCACAGCCACAGAATGGTTTGGAAGAGGTGGAGCTGCTGTCCCCGAGTTGTCATCAGTGAAGAGGCCGCAAGAGAAGAGGCAAAGTTCCCACCAGCCAGCGAATAGTTGCTGTCTGCCCGCAGTTGCCTGTCAGCCAACCCATTGTTGCCATCTGTACGCTGGCCCAGAGTTGCCAGCCAGCCAGTCCAGCGCTGCTGTCTGCCAGTCCAATGCTGCTGTCTGCCCACTGGCCCAGAGTTGCCAGCCCAGTGTTGTCGTCTGCCTGCCAGCCAGCCCAGCGTTGCCAGCCAACCCAGTGTTGCCATCTGTCCGCTAGCCCAGAGTTGCCAGCCAGCCCAGTGTTGCCGCCTGCCCACTGGCCCAGAGTTGCCAGCCCATTGTTGTCGTCTGCCTGCCAGCCCAGCATTGCCATCTGCCCACTGGCCCAGAGTTGCCATCTGCCCGCTGGCCCAGAGTTGCCAGACCAGTGTTGCTGTCTGCCCGCTGGCCCAGAGTTGCCAGCCAGCCCAGTGCTGTTGTCTACCTGCTGGCCCAGAATTGCTGCCCAAACGTAAGAGGATTACTGTACAGTACAGTACTGTAAACTTCACTCCCTGACCCCGCCCCTCTATTAGAGTCCATGTCCCCTAGTATAGGCCCTGCACTACAGCTCCTGTCCCCTCACTGCATTGAGAAGTGAGAAAAGGTATTGCTTCATTTTAAGTACATTCTCCTTTTACATGCATGCTCTGGTCCTATTGTGTACTTAGAAGTGTTGTATGCCTGAAACTCAACAATCCCCATTTTTTTTGTAAAATATTACAGATGATGTTGTCGAGGATATAGATACCAAACGCGTCAAGATTTAAAATCATGGTTGCTTCCGGGTTCATTTGTCCCAAAAGAGATAGAGGAACCGATGTTCCTCCATCTCCTCTACAGGAAGCCGCTCAGCTGCTTACCATGGTCCTGGGCTCCCTGGGGGGATGGGAGAGTGTGGAAAGCACCACTGGCTGTGGCACATCTGTGCAAATGTGGGTTTCCCTGCGCTTGCTCACCGATAGGCTGCGATGGGAAATCAGGTGCATTTGCAGAGGTGCGAAGAATGGGAGGTAAACAAAGGGGAGTTCCTTTTTACCTGTAGGTGCATTCTAAAGGAAAGCGGTCATGGGGTCATCATGGAGGATGCCGGTTTCCTGGCCTGGAGAAGGAGGGAGGGAGGGAAGACACTTCTGTACAGAGCTGCCACACACAGCCAGGTAATGAGCATTGTGTGACGGGAGATGAGTGCTGTCAGGGTGGAATGCCCCCCCAGAGAGCCCGGTGATCCCCTCACACCGGGGACAGCCATGGCTCCCTGCACTATAATAAGAGGAAAGAACTACCTAATGGCCTCCAGCTAGGGTTGCCACCTCATCCCTTTAATCCAGGACACATATGAATTACCCAGGTTCTAAGGCTGATTTAATGCAGATAAGGCACCTAGTGAGTTTAATTACCACCTTAATCAGCCACAGAACCTGTGCAGTTGATATGTGTCCTGGATTAAAGGGATGATGTGGCAACCCTAGCTCCAGCAGCCCCGCACCCCTCGGAGGGTGATAAACCACACACAGCCCCGCTCCTCACCATGTTCCCGGTGACACCTCTCCCGGTACAGCCACGTCTCTCCCAATCAAAACGGGGTCAGAGGTCACCGCACAGACTCCTGGGAGCGGAACCTAGTTGTGCGCATGAGCGCTAGCTGAGAGGCCAGTCAGCCAACCTCATCCAATCAGAGCGCGGCTCCTAGAATTCTCTTTCCAACCACATTATGGCGGCGTTTCCGGAATGTCTGGCTCCTTGAACGACCAATGACAGAGCGGATCTGGACAGCTCAGCCAATCGGCGTTCTTGCCGCGTCCTCGCGCACTGACAGGGCGATTAGCGGGAAGGAGGGACGTAGCACGAGCGCGCGAAAATCCTAAGGCGGGAGCAGAGTGTGGTGAGTGGTCGGGGTTCGCTGGGGGTATTCGGTAAAGCGGAGAACAGTGCGGAAACCCATAGTGACCGGACAACCCACCCGCTGGTGTAGGTACTCGGGGTTACTGTAGTTGGCGCTGTGCTGTGTACATGACTGAGCACCGGAGCTGGACCTTTCCTGCAGAGGGGAGTTCTGTCATAGCAGGCAGTCACTGTGCTGTGTATGGGGGGAGGGAGCGGTGACCACTGGGGCCCCATTCACATCTCCGCGTCACGTTAAAGTGCGCTTTTCCTGGTCTGCGTCAGTGTGATCGCATAAAGCCGCCTATGTGTGAGAAAACGCATCATAACAGCCTTTTCAGGAGGTGCGCTTCCTATGATTTATATTTTTAGCCCTCGTTCTCATTGATCGCAGCCTTGGAATCGTGCGACTTCATCTGAAATCACAATTTCACAGCTGCATTTCAGTGCGACTTGAAAGGGCATTGTGCGTCTTCATGCATAGAGGTTTGACGTTGCACCCAAAAGTAGTGCAGGAACTTCTTCTCCAAATTGGCGCGGTGCCGCTAAGTTGCACTGATTGGAACGGTGCCATTGGCGGAAATGGTCTGTGACTTGTCATGCGATTTGACCTGTTAAATTGCATGACAATCGTTCAAATGTGAACAACTGGCTCATTGTGATTGTAAACCCATCATTAGAAATAATAAACATGTTCTATTCCCTGCTGTGTGCAATGGTTTTACACAGAGCAACCCCCCATCCTCTACTTGGGTCCCCCGCCAGTTTAGCGTAATTTATTAGAAACCGCATGTGACATTACTACAAAAACCAACAACTGCGCATGCGATCCCTCCTCGCTATGCATCTAGGGTTGCCACCTGTCTGGGATTCACCCGGACAATTCGGGTTTTGAATCATGTGTCCAGGTTTCAGTCCATCTGAAACCCGGACACATTATTCAGACAGGAATGTGGCTCGGAACAGGGCTTGACAGGAGGGTGAGTGGGCACTATGCAGGCCGCATTACTATTCTGTTTGGAGTGCCCAAAGGTATCCCAGGTCTGTTACAATCCTATAGTGTATGCTAAAACAAAAAAAAATTACTGTGCGTCACTAAAGTGTTCGGGTTTGGCTTGAAGAAAAAGTGGCAACCCTATATGCATCCCAACATTATACTATTATGTCGTCCGACAAATGTAATGGAAGTGACGTTCCGTCGCCGCCATGTTGCTATACCCCACACTCGTCCACAGTAAGGATAGAGTCAGGAGTCGGACATTTTTCTACACCCACCAGAGTTTTAAATTCCACAATTCTTAACCACTTCAGCCCCGGAAGGATTTCCCATGTTAGGACCAGAGCACTTTTTTGCGATTCGGCACTGCGTCGCTTTAACTGACAATTGCGCGGTCGTGCGACGTTGTACTTAAACAAAATTTGTGCCCTTTTTTCCCCGCAAATAGAGCTTTCTTTTGGTGGTATTTGATCACCTCTGCGTTGTTTTTGATCACCGCTATAAACAACAAAAGAGCAACAATTTTGCAAACAAAAACAATATTTTTTGAATTTTTGCTAATATACAAATCCAAAGAACACATATAAAACAAATGTATTCATCGGTTTTGGCCGATTTATATTCTTCCTCATATTTTTTTAAAACTTGCAATCAGTGTTTATTGATTGGTTTGCGCAAAAGTTGCCGCGTTTATGAATGATGAGAATTAATTTCTGGCGTTTTTACAATTTTTTTTTTTTTTTACTAGTAATGGTGGCGATCTGCAATTTTTATCGGGACTTTGATATTGGGGTGGACATGTCGGACATTTTTGACACTTTTTTTTGGACCAATGACATTTATACAGCGATCAGAAATTTAAATGTCCACTGATTACTGTATAAATGTCATTGGCAGTGAGGGGGGTTAACCTGCAGGGGGAGATCTAGGGGTTAACTGTGTTCCCTAGGCGTGTTCTAACTGTGAGGGGGCTGGGCTGCCATGGGCATAAGAGATCTAACTGATCCCAGTGACAGGGATCAGTAGATTTTTTAAATGCCCATTGACAGAGGGGGAACCTCCGTGTTTACATCGTCGGTTTCCGTTCTTCCTCTGCCAGGCAATCACGGCTCGTAGGCCACACTCCTGCAGCTGCCCGCTACAGCAAGCTGCTGTTTATAGACGCCGATTCGCGGGGCGCTGCCACTGCAGCAGTAAATGTACGCGAGCCTGTCAGGAACTAATGTGACAAAACACCGCTGCTTTTACAATTGAACATTAAAACTGTGTCACGTATTTAAAAATCCTGTATTTCAGTATGTAAGCTCTGTTTACCATTAAAAATAATAGTGAAATTAAAAATTGGTAGGTGTAGAAAGATGTCCGCCTCCCTCCTTCTGACTGTATCCTTACTGTGGACAAGTGCGGTGTATAGCAACATGGTGGCGACGGAACGTCACTTCTGTTACAACATTTGTAGGGCGACATAATAGTATAGTGTTGGAACACACAGCGAGGAGGGACACATGCGCAGTTGGTTTTTGTAGAAACTTCACCATTCCATTTGTGGGGTTTTAATAAATGACGTTACACCGGCGCTCTTGGCTCCTCCCTCCTGACAGTGTTATATCAGAAAAGGTAACGGAAGTGACACGGCCGCAGACAGAAGGCGGCAAGCCGACATCTTTTTACACCCACCCAAGGTTTGCATTTCACATATATTTTTTTTTTTCCAGTAAACTGACCTTCTGTAGTGAATTAAAATATTTTAAAATCTATCACAATGTTTTGATGTTGAATTTTAAAAGCAGCAGTGTTCTGTCATATTAGCAAACCTGTGAGATCAGCAGGCTTGCCACTGCTTTTAAAATTCAACATCAGAACAGTGTAACGGATTTCCAAATACTGTATTTCAGTATATAAGCTCAGTTTACTGGCAAAAATAAGTGTGAAATACAAGACTTGGGTGGATGTAAAAAGATGTCTGCTGCCGACTTCTGGTGCAGGGTGTACCAAGATGGCGGTGATGGAAAGTCACTTCTGTTACCTATTCTGATGGAACACCTGCGCTCCTGGCTGCTTCCCCTTGCTGAATGCCCCCATAGTATGCTGAAATATTGGTCCATAGACGCACACAGAGCACAGCGTAGCCTAACCCTGCTCCCTCCTCACTGGATGTGATTGACAGCCAATGACTTCCGTTGCTGTCACTTAGTCAATGAGTAGGTAGAGAGTTGTTGCTCTTGTGCACATTGCTGAATCAAGATCAGACTTGTGTGTATGGGTGAGCGAGCTGCATTTAGAAGGTTTTCTTTTACCTTCACACCCACAGAACACATATATGTGGACTGGGCTTTTTGCCATGGGGCCGCATACATGCCTATCTGTCTTTGTGTTGCACAGAGATCGGGGTCTCACTGAGAGCCCCCAGGACGCGTAACGCCTGTTTCCGTTTCACCTGTGTGGGAGCCTCTGATTGGCTACCAGCGATCAGTCGCTGTGAAGCCCACCCCTGTGTTTATCTTTCTGTGAATGGAGATGAGATACATTGGTGTTGATTTACTGAAGGCAAATAGACTGTGCACTTCGCACAGTGCAGTTGCACCAGAGCCTAGTAAATGAGCAGAAGCTTTGCTGACTTTTATCATCCAATTGCGCAATAGTCTGTTATAATGAAGCAGTGTTGAATCGCAAAAAGTGCTCTGGTCCTAAAGGGGAAAATCCTTTCGGGGCTGAAGTGGTTAATATCTTCACGCCAGCCGAATGCACATATGCAGCCTCTCAGCGTGTGAGCCTTCACACCAAGCAGCCGCATATATGCAGCCCTGTGTAAATCAATTACCATGCTGAGAGCGCTCTCCCAGCACAGTAGCCGGTGGTTACCTCAAAGCTCCTGATGCATACTTGCAATCGGGAGCTTTCTGATCATGTGACAGCCAATCACAGCAGTCACATGACCCAAATGCGGCTGGCAGGAAGGGGTTAGCAAAAAAAAAAAAAACACCTTTAGATTAGGTGTTCCAGAGCGTTTAATTTTTAATGGCACCCCAAACATGGCTAGGAAATACGTAAAGCTCTCTGCCCAAAAAGGTGTGTGAGCTTCTTTGTTGCTTGTAAGGCGGCCCATTCATGTCCTGCAAAGAACGCGCTAAACAAATTGCGCACGATGAGCAGGTGTGACTGGGGCCTAAAGCTAAACTGCATTTTCAGTGTAAATCGGCAAAATACATTCCAGACGCATTAAAACAAGAGTCTGAAAATCTGGCAGTTGGTTTTCTTTTTAACCACTTGCCGACCGCCCGCCGCAGCGTGACGGCGGCAAGGTGGCTCGTTATCGCGAACCGCCGTCACAGGACGGCAGCCGCGATAACTAGCATTGTGAGCGTGCGCCGCCGGAGGCGCGCTCTCTGTGTTCGGGGGGGAGCCAGGGAGCGGGTAGGGCAGACTCGATCGCCGCCGGCTACCCGCGATGGCTCCCCCGCACTGAAAGAACGGAGGTCCGTGTATGTAAACACGGATCTCTGTTCTGTTGAAGGGGGAACGGCTATAATCACAGGCTTCCTGTATATGGAAGCCGTGATCATCCCCTTTCCCCAGCCAGCCCAGCCCACATACAGTAAGAACACGCCCAGGGAACACAGTTAACCCTTAGAGCGCCCCCTCCAGGTTAACCCCTTCACTGCCATTGGCATTTACACAATAATCAGTGCATTTTTATAGCACTGATCGCTGTATAAATGCCAATGGTCCCAAAAAAGTGTCAAAATAGTCCGACATGTCCGCTGCAATATGGCAGTACCGCAAAAAATCGCAGCTCGCCGCCATTACTAGTAAAATTAAAAAAAATAAAAACCCCAGAAATTAATTCTCATCGTCCGTAAACGCGGCAACTTTTGCGCAAACCAATCAATAAATGTCAATTGCGATTTTTTTTTTTTTTTTTTTTTTTTTTAACAAAAATATGAGGAAGAATATAAATCGGGCAAAACCGATGGAAAAAAATGTTTTTTTTATACATTTTTTTTTTTGGATTTGGATTTTATCAAAAAGTAAGAAATTTGGGTTTTTTTGCAAAATGGTCGCTCTTCTTTTGTTTATAGCGGCGATCAGAAACTACGCAGAGGGGATCAAATACCACCAAAAGAAAGCTCTGTTTATGGGAAAAAAAAGGACGCAAACTTTTGTGTGGGTACAACGTCGCACGACCGCGCAATTGTCAGTTAAAGCAACGCAGCGCCGAATTGCAAAAAGTGCTCTGGTCCTAAAGTGGGAAATCCTTCCGGGGCTGAAGTGGTTAAATCAGAACTAAATCGTTGTTTCCTTTTCAGCCAAGGAAGCTGCATCTTGGCCTCTGATATGCAACTGCCATGGTGCAGCACATGTGATTTATGAGACCAGCCATTGGATGTTTTGATAGTTTGGTTGAGAACACAAGCAAATGTGACAGTTACACTCCTGGCATGCCTTGAATGTAACTTTAAGAAATGTAACTGTCACATTGTGTTCTCAACCAAATGGTCAAACCATCCAATTGCTGGTGTCATAACTGATCACATGTGCAGCATCATGGCAGTTGAAGGGTTTACTTCCACTTTAACTGTTAAATTGATCGATTTAGTTCCACTGTAAAGTAGTCAGGGCCTGAGTAGAAAATCCAGTCCCTTGCCAGTGTGCTACAAGAAGGACTCCTGTTCTCCTGAGAAGGCAGTAATCTCTCTGTAGAGCAGTGGTTCTCAACTCCTGTCCTCAGGACCCACTAACAGTCCAGATTTTAAGTATTACCTTTGGGAGATGCAGACTAAAATACTGCAATCACTGAGCAACAAATTATATCACCTGTGATGCATTTCAGTTATCCTGCAAACCTGGCCTGTTAGTGGGTCCCGAGGACAGGAGTTGAGAACCACTGCTGTAGAGGTTTGTCGTGCTCAATGCTGAATTAAACTTCTAGTTCTGCAATGCTCTTTGCTGATTGGAAAGCTCTAGCTGTGACTCATTAGGATTTGTGTTAGCTGCAGAGAGACCGCAGCTTCCACAAATCAGACAAGAGGCTTTTTCTGCAGCTGCTGACAAAGGGACAGGCTTCTGTACTCAGGCTGTGGCTACTATAGAAAGAAAATGAGCTAGAAGATATTAAATACCATGAGGGGAATTTACAAAGACTGGAGCAAGCAAGACCTAGAATAACCAGTGGGGAGGATGGCGCAACGATTGCAGCCCTAACCTGTCACCGCTGGAGGAGAGCACAATGACAGCTAAGTGTGCCGTAATCTGCATGATTTCTCATTATGAAAAAAGCACACAGCTGAATTTAGCTCCGCTTTCCAGTAGACTTGTTCAGAGGGAAATATGCTTCCGTTGGTGACCTCTTCCCAAAATATCTGTTATAATGATGCTCTGACTTCAGCACCAAGTCACTGACCCCAATACAAGTCTATAGATCAGAAACTCTGTTGGGTGCATGCACTTATTCCAGGTCAGTGACTCAGCAAATACAAAAAGCTGGGATGAACAGGATAACTAGGCGATTACATTAGTATTAATGGAACGTGGAAGCTGCCATTGCTGACCAGTCTGTTTTGAAATGTCAGTTTATTATATTATATATATATTATTTTTGCTTTGTAGATACTGGGAGAGCATACTAGAACACTTGCTAATGCTTATGTGACAGAGCAGTGGTTCTCAACTCCTGTCCTCGGGACCCACTAACAGGCCAGGTTTGCAGGATAACTGAAATACATCACAGGTGATATAATTTGCTGCTCAGTGATTGCAGTATTCTAGTCTGCATCTCCCCAAGGTAATACTTAAAATCTGGCCTGTTAGTGGGTCCTGAGGACAGGAGTTGAGAACCACTGTGACAGAGACTGCTTATTATAACAACATGTTCAGTCCCAGTGTAGTATTAAACACACTGCAATTCTTAGTTTTCTATTGTTAACCTTTCCTGAAAATGTTAGTTGCTTGCCAATTCTGCCTGCTGCAACATATAGCAAACAGGTCAGCCAAAATGTAAAAATAAAAGGGGGGCGGGTTATTTATTGCTGCTTTGTTATATGTAAAAAAGATACCCCTGTGCACACATTGGGGACGTTAGTAAGGAGTTGCGCAGGAATAAAGACTGCACCATCCTTTTAAACTTGAAAAATTTAATATTGTAACATTTTTGACATTCCGCTCAGATCAGGCTCCACAATCGCATCTTGTACTAAACTCCTCTCCGCCAAAGCAGTCGGTTGTATCAGCAACAGTTCTACCATATATTGAGATCCAAAACAATCTTCCTCCTGATAGCATGCAGAAACAAGTTCTATAAAATGTTAGGTGTAGAAATTGTGCTGGTGGTGAAAAAAACAAATAGCAGCAGGCAACACAATAGATCACTTGTGTAAAACAAATAAAACAAGATGCAGCGTTAAAGCATATCATATATTGAATTCCAAATAAAGTTTGTGTTGAATAAAAAAAATCCTGGTGCCTGATGTGAAGGTTTATGTGGAAAATCATCACCCAATGTGCACCTTCCACCATGAAAGTAAAAGATCTGCCCTTACCAGATGAGGCTCCACATTATAAGAGCCTGTACAAGCATGGATGTATACCGTGGGCCAGGCCTCGACAAACCCCGGGCACCAGGTCGCCATGGCGACCAGAAATCGCGTCCTGGCGAGTGACTGCTGTTCCTGCTCTCCCCGTGTTAAAACAGCATGTCGGATTCAGCGAGCCGAGAGTTCTCTGCTTAGGCTGCCCGGGATATTTGTTTCTACTTAGAATGAAGAAAAGTAACAAACAATGTATCTTCTTCTTTCAAAGCAATGATCTCCGGGCTATCAGGAAAGTTTAACCATTTAAAGACTAAACCCTCTCTCACATTAGTGGCTTACAATTAAATATCCAGTATTTTCTGCTAGAAAATGACTTGGAACCCCCAAACATTATATATTATTTTTTAGCAGAGACCATAGAGAATAAAATGGCGGTTGCTGCAATATTTTATGTCACATGGTATTTGCGCAGCAATCTTTCAAGCGCAATTTTTTGGAAAGAAATAGACTTTTAATGAATAAAAAAAAAACTAAACAGTAAAGTTAGCCCATTATTTTTTTGTATAATCTGAAAGATGATGTCACACCGCGAGAAACGTGACCTTTATTCTAAGCAACAAAATTGTGATAAAGCCCTGTGTACCATCAACAATTACCACTCTATGTGCAGCTGGGCTCCAGTATTTCATGGTGACCGGAAACCCACCAGAGCAATGAAAATTCACTGTGGGGGGACACACATGTAGGCAGGAAGTGGCTGCAAAGAGGCAGCAGAAGATCAGCAGCGCTGGAATACTTTTCACCTTTTTTTTTTTTTATTTTATTTACAATGTCACTTAGGCTTTGTTTAGATGTGCAAGTTGGGTGGTAATAATGTGCAGTAGAGACATGTTTTCTCCTTCGCCTTTCAGGACAGCACAATGGAGAGAGCGTAGCTCCGCCTCATCACAGGAAACACTGCCGTATCACGCCCCTTTAAAAACGTCAGCTTCCACCATGCCGTCAGTCTTAGTGTTTCCTCCGACATGGTGGAAGCACTGCTTGGGGGACCAAGGGGAGCTGCGCTCTCTCAGTGCCTATGGGTTGAGGGAGTGTGGTTACCTTCTGAAGATAGCTTTGGCCAGCCCAGCACGGGTGGAGGCCTGCTCCGGTGTCTCCCTCCTCTCCGGTTCACAGGAACGATGGTCCGGTCGGTCGTTCCCGCCCCGAGCGTTCGGAGGCCGCGGGCGGTGTGTGATACATGCCTCGGCGGCATGTCGGATCCGGATCCCGGCCGGCGGGTGACGCCGCGTCCGGGGGCGGGACTTCCGGCGGGGGCGTGGCGGCAAGTGGTTCCAGCCGCCGGAAACGCAGGGGAGAAGAGGCGGGCCTTCTGACAAGGGTTTCCTTCCGCCCCTCACAGCAGGGAAGCGGAGGGAGTGTATTTAAGGATGGCAGTGTATGCACCGTGGAGCTGCGATGGAGGTGCAGACCACGGAGGCGGCGGATGCAGGCGCCAGAGACCCTTGTCAGACCCAGGTAAGAGGGGTGCAGTGGCATCCTTTTTTCTTTACTCAGTGGGTGTTTTCTTGTGTTGTTTTACTTACCTTCCTATGGAAGCCTGCAGCTGACTGTCCAGGTTACGTCCTTAGGACAGTTCAGCAGGATGAGGAAGCCAATTGTGGTGCTGGGACTCTCTCCTGTTTGGTGTACCTTATCTCAGGGGAATAGGCTAAGTTTGGCTTTGTCTCTTTCAGGGGAAAGTTGCAGCCAAGACAGAGAGAGGGTCAGGGAAGAAATGCCCCGCTTGCAGGATCTCGCTGAAGGAGTCATGGCCCAAACCGCTCTGCAAAAAAGTTTGGGGAGGAGGAGTCTTAGACAGTGACTCCCACCCTACGAAGGGGTGAGAAGGAGACTCAGGAGAAGGAGATGGACCCTTCACCTGCCTGCTCCAAGTCCTACCCTCGGAAATCTGGCCCTTCTGGGGACAAATACCTAGTACCTAGAATGACTGGGGTTCCAGAGGCGGTCGAGAAAGGACTGACTCCTTTCCTCGAGAGACGTAAGAACTCTTCAAAGGAGGAAGTGATTTGGACATTACGTCCAAAACGTCTCGCCAAACCCGGTACTGAGGAAGTCGCTCTAGGACGTTCGCCCCGTAAAGAAGGGACTGGGAGAGAG
>BLSH010311025.1:2396275-2411193 GCA_018402905.1 Glandirana rugosa
TTTATGGCAGTGGCCATTCAGATTGATTCCAAAAAGAGGAAGCGGAAAGTCCTGTCGTGTTACCTCTACTATTGGCTCGTGAATGAAGTCCCACCCTGTTGTCGAACGTCTTGAAAGGACGGTTTCCTAACTAGGCGACGGCAGTTGTCTAGGTCAGATATCACAAAGTATTTACATCTTATCGACCTGGTGCACCGCCGAAACGTCTAAACGAGACCACTTCGAGGGCGAGAGAGACGGGTACTTCGACGGTGACGGGAACATCTTACTCCGAATTAGAGAAGACCTCCGAGAAAAGGATGGCGGACCATTCGACGTGATTACCGAACGAAGTCGGTAGATTCCATTGTGCTGTCCTGAAAGGCGAAGGAGAAAAACCTTAGTTAGACTTACCGGTGACGGTATTTCTATAAGCCTTTCAGGACAGCAGCTACTTCCCTCCCTAGGTGTTAATATATGTTTTTGACTAACTTGGGGTATTAGATGTGTTTATGTCTTCCAGCATGTCGGAGGATCCGCGAGGTTTGACTGACGGCATGGTGGAAGCTGACGTTTTTAAAGGGGCGTGATACGGCAGTGTTTCCTGTGATGAGGCGGAGCTACGCTCTCTCCATTGTGCTGTCCTGAAAGGCTTATAGAAATACCGTCACCGGTAAGTCTAACTAAGGTTTTTTGCCACCCTTAAGCTCCATTAGGCAGGAGATGAGGGCGTTTTACATGCCGCAGTCACGATGCATTCGGCATAATAAGGAGTTTCCCCCATAACAGATTTTTTAGTGTCACTCTTTCTGGCCAGCCTATAACCCTGATGTAATGGTGGAGTTATTGACTGGCTGCTCTGCTGTGAGTAAGTTCGGGTTAGGGGCGCAAATTACTTGTCTTACCCCTGGCGCTGACAACCCCACACTACGCTATAAAAAACTGGCGCCTAACTTTTTTAGCCGGCTCCTAGATTCAAGGCAAATTTGTCAAGCCCTGCCATGGGCGGTCCTCTTAGCAGGGTATATATGAACCATACTGGATGGATATCACTCCTGGTTAATGCCTCGTACACACGGGACGACAATCGCATTCAACACGTCGTACTCACGACCGTTGTATGCGAAATCGATCGTTTGTGGGCGCGCTTTCAACAGTCGAACATACGACGGTCGTACATGGGAGTTGTATGGGCAGACTACAAAACTTTGTCGTACCAACAAGCTCGCATACGACTGTTGTATCGTGTGTAGAGCAGTTGGGTACAACAAGTTGTATTGTGCCAAACACGCATGCGCCAAGTCCACTTCAACTAACATGAAATTAGATGAAGGAGCCCAAAGGGTGACGCTACGATACGAGCACTTCCTCTATACGCTCGTTTGCGTCATCACGTTCGGCCGGCCGCAAGTTGTATGTACGACCGTCGGGTGCACATCAGTATGCTATTTACATTATGCAACATACGATTTGCGACGATCGTACGTACGATCGTCGTCTCGTGTGTACGAGGCTTAACTTCCCAGCTGTTGAGACTGCTTCATGCAATCCAAAAAGGTATCAAATGGGCTTTAAGGCATGGATACTCCGGCTCTGTTTTTCCCCTACTGAAGAAGCCCAATCATAGGGCGACACGCATGTTTAGGAGGAGAAGCCCAGCTACTGACGTCACGCAGCCGTTATGTTTGCAGGAGAGTGGTGAGCGAGCCAGACGAGCTTATATATATGCAGTTTTAAATTATTTCTTGTAAGTGATTTTATTGGGGACATTTTACATAAACCTCTTATACAGAGAGCACTATGTAGCTTCATTTGTAATACATGTGGTTCGTTTACACACATGGCTCAGGGTGAAGTGGAGTGCTGTGTCCTAGAAGGATTCATTTAATTCCGAGGATCGCTTGGAATTGATATATAAGGCTTTTAATTGTTGGCAGTGAGGAAAAACAGAGCAGGAGTAATATCCACCCCTTAAAGCCCGTTTGATACTTTTTTTGGATTGTATGGAGCAGAGTCTCACCAGCTGAGAATTAACCAGAAGTAATATCCATTCAGTATGGTTCGTATATACACTGCTAAGAGGACCGCCCACGGTATACATCCATGCTTATACAGGCTCTTATAATGTAGAGACTCATCATCTGGTAAGGGTATATATTTTACTTTAGGAATATGGTGTTGCATCTCAGTGCAGAAATGGAGAAGATGCTGCGCCTAATTTATGAAAGGGGCAAGCTCTTTTGCTATGTAGGAGAGGTCTGCTCAGTTTTCTACATACAGAGTAGTAGAGCGGGCTGCTCTGTATGTGTGGATGTGACAGGCTGGACAGCTGGCCTGCACTGTTCTCCCTTGACTTGTATTGTCTAGGCTGGGAGTCAGCAACCTGTCAATTGCGGACAGGTGACTGGTAGATCACGGTCTGGGCTTGCTGACCCGCCATTCCAGAGCATCAAACAGTGTGCAATGCAGAGGGACTACTTGTAGGAGCTGTAGTAGGGAGCAAGAGGCGCATAAGCTGATGCATCCTCTGTAGTGCTGGCTCCTGTCCCAAGCAGAGTGATGCCAACTGCTCTCCAGAGTCGTGCGAGCAGCAGGAAAGAAGAGATTTTCGGGTCAGTGTGAAGCAATACACTGGGCATTATAGTATAGGACTGCTGATGTGCTGTGGACCTGCAGCTTTCCTGTTGATGTGCTGAGCTTAGCCATAGATTTGGTCTACTAAATGCAGGAGTTTTGGTGCACTTTCAGAAAGTGCACCACACCTTCAGGATATAATAGAAATCTTTGGCACAGCTAACCCAGGACAGTCGCAGATGCACTGCGCTGCACTCACAGTGCACGTAAACCGCAGCACATCAGTGTGAAAGTTTAACCCCTGGACTTCACTGAAGCATGCACTTGTGGGGCGATTGTAGCATTTACTTTAATGGGTCATAATTGTTAGGTTGTAGCCCACCAAAAGCGACAGGGGATTTAATTCCTGCTGTAGCATGTGTACACCTTTTTGCCTGCTGCCTCAGCAGCCAAAGGTGGGTAGGGATTGGGGGCAGTAAAACTGCGATTAAACTGTACCACGCCCCCCCCCCCCAACTTTGTGTGAATGAGCCCTAAGGGTGCTGCTGCCGCCAATTGTAACTAAGGGCATTATTCACAAGTGCAGCAGGCACTGCTGCTCCTCTTGAAAGAGATCCGAGTGTGTTTGACAGGAGGTTATATGTTGCTTCCTCACCACCTGATTTAAACCCATGACTGCTGTGCAATGCACTTGATTGCAACACGGTAGTAAGGCAATTAAAAGTTTAAATCGGGTGTCAGGAGGCGATGTTGTGCTTAGTGATCTTTGACTTCTCCCATGTTGTTCAGGTAGATCTCCACCTCTTTAAGGTTGCCTACCCCTGGTCTAGGTTGTAGACTTCCCATCCCTCCTTCCTGCTGCTTCCTTTTGGACCAGCAGTATGCAGGCAGCCAATCTGGGCACAGCTCTTTCAGCTGTATAGCACAGTAACTGGGATTGTTCTGTTTAAAAGCTGCTTTGTCAGGCTCCCTCTGTACCACTCCCCTCTGCTCAGCTAAGGGGTAGGAGGAAAGCTGTTAACTCTGCATTTGCTACGGTTAACAGCCACACTATTCGGCAGGAAAAGGACCTTCCTCTGCTTATCTGCAGGCTGTGCCCATGTAGCCTGAGCCAAGAGAGGTATGTGAGCCATCTACAGACAATTCACCTGTCATATGTGAGGTCTGATCTGGTGGGAGCTATCCCTTTTGTTAATTAGATGTGGACCCTGCGCCAGTTTCATTCTGAAATACAAACTGGTATGGGTGGCACATGGGTTCCCCCATTATGTAGTGAGCAAATTATGAAAATACATGTTTTTGAACAAACATATGGGGGGTTATCAAAAGTGGAGCAGCTGTGCATAACAACCAATCAGCTTCTATCTTCAGCTTGTTCATTTAACTTTTGAACATGAATGATACAAGCTGATTGGTTACCATGCACAGCTGCTTTAGATTCTGGATGCTCACGTTTTGATAAATTCCCCTCAATGAGGAAGTATCCAAACAAGTTTATGGTGTATAAGTTTGTGTGCGGACTGAGTAATCTTAAGCTGGCCATATACCATACAATTTTCTTATTCAGTTTTCTTTAGATTTACCTTCAACTATGTAGTGCAAGGGCCTGCCTAATTGCATACAAATTGAAAGTGTTTAGGTTTGACCTCCTATTGTATGGTTTTGGTAAATCCTAAAGGAAAGTTGTACAAGAAAATTGTATAATCTATGGCCAGCCTTACTTCTTATTCTGTTTTGAAATTACTTGGAGTGTCATTGTGTATTCACAGAAGACTGACCTATATTTATGTCCACTGTAATCTCACAGCTGTCCTTCTTCATTTCAGGTTGTGCATCGATCGATTTTCTTGCTGCTCACTTTTTCTTTTAACTTGTATCTGGCTATAGAATGGGAATTCAAGGTCTTACTAAGCTGATTGCTGATGTGGCCCGTGGAGCCATAAAAGAAAATGATATAAAAAGTTACTTTGGGCGCAAAGTGGCTGTTGATGCCTCTATGTGCATCTACCAGTTCCTTATTGCTGTGCGGCAGGATGGGAATATGCTTCAGAATGAGGAAGGTGAAACCACCAGCCACCTAATGGGCATGTTCTATCGTACAATTCGCATGGTTGAGAACGGTATCAAGCCAGTGTATGTGTTTGATGGAAAGCCTCCTCAGCTGAAGTCAGGTGAGCTGGCCAAGCGTACTGAAAGGAGGGCAGAGGCTGAGAAGCAACTTGAAGCTGCCCAAGAGGCAGGAGAGGTAGAGAACATTGAAAAGTTCAATAAGAGACTTGTAAAAGTCACAAAGCAACATAATGAGGAATGCAAGAAACTGCTAACCCTAATGGGTATTCCATATGTGGACGCACCATGTGAGGCAGAAGCTACGTGTGCTGCATTGGTGAAAGCTGGAAAGGTGTATGCAGCTGCTACTGAAGATATGGATGCTTTGACCTTTGGTACTCCACTGTTGCTCCGTCATCTCATGGCTAGTGAGGCCAAAAAGTTACCTATTCAGGAATTTCACCTCAGCCGTGCCCTACAGGATATAGGAATCACACAAGAGCAGTTTATAGATCTTTGTATATTGCTTGGCTGTGATTACTGTGAGACCATCAGAGGCATTGGCCCAAAGAGAGCGATAGAACTGATAAGACAGCACAGGAGCATTGAAGAGGTCCTAGATAACATAGACCTGAAGAAGTACCCTATTCCAGAAAACTGGTTATACAAAGAAGCTCGTCAGCTTTTTTTAGAGCCTGAGGTGGTTGACCTAAATGATATAGAGCTGAAGTGGCAGGACCCAGATGAGGATAGCCTGGTGGCCTTTATGTGCGGTGAAAAGCAGTTCAACGAGGACCGCATCCGTAATGGTGCCAAGAAGCTGACCAAGAACCGCCATGGTAGTACTCAAGGCCGACTAGATGATTTCTTTAAGGTGACTGGTTCCATCAGCTCCACCAAAAGGAAAGAGATTGATGTTAAAGGCTCAGCCAAAAAGAAGGCAAAAACCACGGGCACCCCATCAGGGAAATTTAAGAAAGGCAAATAAGTGACTGAATTTAGCAGAGCTGGAGATGTGAACTGTTTTTCTGATTTGAATATTATGCATGTTGATGTCTTGGAATGTTATTTTCATTAAAATGTTTATAGAAAAACATTTTATTTAGAGTTTTCACAATTTTTGACAAATGCTGAATGCAAAAGAAGCGCCTTCATGACAAACCATTTTCTGCTTCCGCTACTTGCCTGCACTAGAAAATTGATATTCGACGTGCAGACAGGTTTCAAAGTCAGTCCTGGGTGACGATTGGTCATAGCAGTCACATGACTACAATGTAAACAGTCATGCTTTCCATTCATGACCGCTTGCTTTCTGTTGTGAAGCTGTGATTAGCCCATAGCTATCACATGGTACCTGATAGCCTGTACCATGTGATTAGCTGTAGCCAGTCACAGCTTCACAAAAGAAAGCAAGCGGTCATGAATGGAAAGCTTTTTGTGACTGTTAACTATTGCTTATAACAGTGTTTATCACTGTTCTAAGCAATAACCGTGTAAAAAAAAAAAAAAAAAAACATTCCTGATTGAATTATGAACTCTTCCCCCACCCAGAGTAGTACTGTGTTATTGTGGTTAATCACTTGCCGACCAGCCGCCCTCATTTGAAGGCGGCAGGTCTGGCTCTATTGTGCAAAACGCCGTACCTGTATGGTGGCCTTTTGAAAGGCTAGCAGGCGCATGCCGCCGCACGTCTCTGGAGCCGATGCTCATGGCTGACAGGCGCGATGTCCGCTGGCCACCTGCGATCGCTCCTCACAGATGTAAACAAACAGATCCCCGTTCTGACAGGGAAGTGGAGAGAGTTCTGCTGTTCCCGGTGATCGGGAACAGCATTCTCTCTCTACCCCTAGTCGTTGTCCCCCCCCCCCCACAGTTAAACGCCCCCCTAGGGAATACTTAACCCCTTGATCGCCCCCTAGTGTTAACCCCTTCCCTGCCTGTGACATTTATACAGTAATCAGTGGCTATTTAAAGCTCTGATCGCTGTATAAATATCATTGGTCCCAAAAAGTGTCCGATCTGTCCGCGGCAATGTCGCAGTCCCGTTAAAATTTGCAGATCGCCACCATTACCAGTAAAGAAAAAAAAATAAAAATGCCATAAATCTATTCCCATCGTTTGTAGACGCGATAACTTTTGCACAACCCAATCAATATACGCCTATTGTGGGATACATATCAGCCTAAACTGAGGAATACATTGTTTTTTTTCAAAATTGTTGCTCTTTGTTTATAGCACAAAAAATAACCACAGAGGTGATCAAATACCACCAACAGAAAGCTCTATTTGTGGGAGAAAAAGGACGTCAATATTTGGGTACAGCGTCGCACGACCGCGCAATTGTCAGTTTAAAGCAGCGCAGTGCTGTATCGTAAAAGGTGGTAAATCATTCCGGGGCTGAAGTGGTTGAAAAAAATTGAATACATTTTTTTTTTTAATATACTGTTACCAGTTAGTATCCCTGATCACTTCCACATCAGTCATATGATGATGCTGTACTGCACTAGTGACAGTATGTAAAAATAATTGTGTAAAAAAATAATTTTAACTACTTCTCAAAGAAAATTACAACTTTAAAAACTTACTAAATACCTTGGACTGTACTTTCTAACAAAAAAGGTAATTTGGGGGTATTCGTATTGCTTGGGCTCATCAGTTTTCAAATATACTTGTATACCATAGTTTGTAGACTCCGTAACTTTCACACAGACTAAATATATTCTGCTTTGGGTTATTTTTTTATCAAATGTAGTAAAATACATTTTGACTCTGTCCGCCGGTGACCCGCGATCGCCTGTGAGAGGAAGAACGGGGAACCGCCATAAACATGGCGGTTTCCCATTCTGACAGGCGGCCTGACAGATCTGATCCCTGTACTCTGGACCAGTTAGATCTGTTATGCCCCTGGCAGCTCAGCCGTTAACACAGTTAACCTCTTCATGGCCCCCTGCAGGTTAACCCCTTCCCTGCCAGTGACATACAGTAATCAGTGTTTTTTTTAGATCTGAGTGGTCCCAAAAATGTCCAACATGTCTGCCGCAATATCGCAGTCCCGCTAAAAATCGCAGATCGCTGCCATTACTAGTAAAAAAAAAATATTAACGCCTTAAATGAATTCTCATGGTTTGTAAACGCAGCAACTTTTGCGCAAACCAATCAGTATACACCGATCGTGATTTTTTTTTTTTAACCACAAATATGTAGAAGAATATATATTGGTCAAAACTGATGAATAAATTAGTGTGTGTGTGTAATTTTTTTTTTTTTTAAACTGTCACTCTTTTTTTTGTTGATCAGAAGTGACGCAGAGGTGATCAAATGCCACCAAAAGAACGCTTTTTGTGGGGGGAAAGAAGGACGCCAATTTTGTTTGGGTACAATTTCGCACGACTGCGCAATTGTCAGTTGAAGTGACGCAGTGCTGAATCGCAAAAAGTGCTCAGGTCCTAAAGTGGGAAATCCTTCTGGGGCTGAAGGGGTTAAAACCAAAACTAATAAGCTCTCTATTGCCCTTGTGGAGCCGCAATAGGGTTCCTGATAAAGGTTGAGTGTCAAGTTTTACCTGGAAAACAACATGCATTATTTTTTTTATAGGTGAACTTGTCCTTTAAGGGTGAGTGAAGACATCTGCTCGGTGGATCAATGGTGCATGCTCCCATTATATTGCCTAAAGCAAGCACCATCCCACAGATGCATCTGCTTATGAAGCACCACATGGATCTCTGGCCTGTTACCACTGCCTACCTACAGTGGTCTGGACACCTTTGACCCCCAAAACCCTCATCAGCACCAGCTGCTGGTGTTTGTGAGTACGAAAGGGTTTGCATTATATTTGGGCCAAATTGCATTACTGCTGTGCTAACATAACAAGCCCACATTCCCCTAGTGCAATTAGCTAATGCAATTAGCGGCCCGCCAGATGTTGCAGAACTACAAATCCCGTGAAGCATAGCAAGACTCTGTCAGCCACAAGCATGACAGGCAGAGGCATGATGGGATTTTTAGTTTTGCAACAGCTGAAGGTCCGCTCATTGCATATCCCAGCCCTAGTGGTTCTGGGGGCATTTATTCATTATCCTCAGAAGGAACCCATGCCTGTAAGCTTGTGACCCCTATTGTTATAGTGTCTACATCTCTAGAGTCTTCCTCAGCTCTGTCGAATGAGGTAGACACCCACTCCTCCCATGCTAACACAACAAGTCTTCTCTAGACAAGAGTGGACTATGATGGGTGACCTCAGCCCACATTCCCCTAGTGGTTCTGAGGGCATTTATTTCTTATCCTTAGAAGGAATCCATGCCTGCTAGCTTGGGACCCCTATTGTTATAGGGTCTACATCTCTGGAGTCTTCCTCAGCTCTGTCCAATGAGGTAGACTCCCATGATACCCTCAACATCCACTTAGGACTTTGCTTATTTAAGTGTTTTTCAGTCAAGGCACCCTTTAGAATTCTGTACAATATTGGGGCACACCAGGAGGTGTGTCCAAGTGCGTGGCCGTTTTTTTTGTGCATTCCCATAAGTTGCATTTTTCAATGGTCTGCCCTGTGCACATGGAAAAAAGCAAAAAAAGGTGCTGGCACAACTTTTAAAATGGCGCTGCACCAAAATGGATTCTTCTGCAGTACCATGCAATTTAGTGGATGCAAATGCTTGAGCATTTCCAAATGCATGGGAGCGCCATTAAGAATGATACCCATGTGTGCCTGCAAAAGTCTGCATGTTTATGTTCAGTGCGGGAAAAACGTGCACTTTTGTATGTGTTCCTGCACCACACCTGATGTAAATAAGACCTAAAAGGTAGTATATGAGGCAGAATTCAGTAGACAGTAGGTTGTGATGCAGAGTTGCCGTCTACCTGTACAATGTTCAAATCGGCAAGCAGTATGTCTGATAGGATAGGGCAGTATGGTAATGTCAGTCAGTAAGCAGTATGTAGTGTCAGTCAGTGAGCAGAAACCTCTCTCCCTCTGCCACTTACAGCACAACGGGAGATAAAGAGAGACTTGCAGGGCTGCTCTTTTTATCTTCAGCTGCTTGGTTAGCTACAGCAGCCAACTGTGCAAGCAGGAAAGAGGGTGACCACATCCCTGGTCCCACCCCCCACCTCTGGCTTCAAGGGTAGAGGTCGGTGGAGAAGAATTCCATATAAACTCTGAGAAGAGCACCATAGACAGATCCCACTGACCTGTACCTTCCTTTTAGCTGTGGCTGCAAGTGAGTGCAACCAAGGAAGGACGCTGGATGGGCTCCTGATGTGCTCCTTATAACCAATAAAGTAATCGGTTATCAGGACACAGGCAGGCAGCCCTCACAGTCCCAGAGGAGGTTACCTGCTAGTATAAAACATCAGACTGACACTGTATTAAAGAACAAGGCTTGAGCAGGCAGCGAAGAATTCTTTTTTCTCGAATCGTCTTCCAGGGCAGCATCTGAAAGATAGGCTCCTCCTCCCTAAAACAGGAAACACAGTCCACCATTATAAAAATGTCAGTCTTGCCTGCATGCCTCAGTTATTTTGTCTTTCCTCTGGACCACATGAGCTGCAATAAGGAAGACCTCTTTTTCTCTGGGCTATTTGCAGGAGACTCCTTGAGTGGCTCCCCTGGTGACCCAGGGTGTTTGGGGGTTAGGCCAGCATTTGCACTATGGACGGCCTGAGATTTTGCCTCAGCATGGAGGTAGGCAACCATCTCCCCATGCTGCATGCATGCCAGAGGCATTTCCCCTTTATACTGTCGTTATGCCCGTCCAGTTACTTGCCTGGATTAAAAACTGGTCCCTCGGTGAGCCATCAGGAGAGCGGGTGCCGACCCCGGCTTGGCTAGGGCACCCCACGCCATGCTCTGTTTTCCAGAGCGGCGGTGCTGGGAAGGTGGGGCAGAGCAGGGGAGACATCCAGGCATGGGTGCCGATGCCAGTTTGGCTAGGACGCTCCGCACCGCTCTCTGCCTGCCTGGGCTCTGACGGCTGTGCTGGCCAGACCTGGCGGGTGTACCAAGATGGCGCTGGGAACGTGGTTCCGGTTGGAGGCCATCTTGGTAGAGGCAAGGAAGCTGGTTGGAGACTCCTCACTTCCGGTGATGTCACGTCTGGTGTGACGGCGTGAAATTTCAAAGAAAAAAAAAAGAAAATAATGGAAACTCAACAGAAATAAAAGTCTCAGCAACAACAGATGATACAGCAAGGGGTTAAGCGGCAGCAGGTGCAGGTGAGTCCACCAACCTCCATGGGGTCGGCTAGGGGCGGGGCTGGAGCTTTTGCAGGAAGCAGTCAAAAAGGCCCTCTGTCAGAGGGACATGGAAGCTGACCATGTCGGACGTCTCCCCATCCTGCCCTGCAGATCCTGCTTGTCAGGATGGCTCCAAGGTAAGCCAGAGAACTCTGGGTGTTATCTCTGCCTTTTACCTTCATTTTATTGTTATAATACTGATCTGTCATGCGGGTAATTCATTCATTCGGGTCCCTTTTGCTTTTTTTAGGCAAAAGCCCCAGAGGAGAAAAAGGGTAAAAACACGGCCAAGACGTGCCTCGTGCGGACACCACTGTCCTCCGGAATGGAAGAAACCGCTGTCAGAAATGTGTGGACAGATTAGTAGCAAAAGAATCGCAGAACTACTTCAGAGACACGCTTAGTAAATTTAAGAAGGAAATAAAGGGCACTATTGCACCAATGCAAGCAGCCATCAAAAAACTGGATGGTACTACCGGCTCGGATCAGAGTAGCATACCTTCCACCAGCAAGACCACCACCCAGGCAGAAAGCGGGGAAGAGCAGGATCCCCCAGAGCCAGGAAGTGGGTTGGAGGAGTCCGAGGCAGAGTCAGAAGAGGGACTATGCCCGGACTCAAACGACCCGGATTTGGAGTCAGAAGGCACACTGTTTCCCTCAGAAGATACTGAGCATCTCCTAAAAGACATAGCGGACACCCTAGGTATCAAGGGAAAGAAAGTCGCAGAGCTCACGTTGCATGACAAAATGTACAAGGGGCTGCAACCCAAGAAGAGCAGAACTTTTCCGGTCCACCAGGCCCTCAAAGATCTGGTTAAGAGGGAATGGAGTGAACCAGAGAAAAAAACTTCACGCCAGCAGCTGTGAAACGCAGATACCCATTCGAGGAGGAGGATACTAAGGCTTGGGCTAAATGCCCCAAGGTGAATGCCTCCCTAGCTCGGGTTGCAAACAAGACAGATCTAGCCCTTGATGACGCAGGGACTCTCAGTGGCCCTATGGATAAAAAGGTAGAAATAATGCTCAAAAGAGCATGGGAAGCAGGCGCCGCAAACCTAAACCCGGCCATAGCCTCGACCTGCACAGCACATACGCTTCTGATCTGGTTGAACCAGTTGCAAGAATTACTGGAGGGAGATGCACCTAGAGAAGTGTTGGCCCAGACTTCTCTAATCAGAGCAGCCTCCTTTCTGCCAGACGCCTCAGCAGAAACTGTAAGGGTGGCATCAAGAACGACGGCTCTGGTGAATTCGGCAAGAAGGGCTCTATGGTTGAAAGCCTGGGGAGGGGACATCGCCTCCAAGAGCAGGTTATGCGGCATTCCCTTTTCAGGGGATCTACTGTTTGGGGCCAAACTGGAGTCCGTACGAGATAAGACGGCAGCAAAAAACAAGGGATTTCCCCTATCTAAAAAGAAACAGGGCAAAACCCCTTTTCGTCAGCCCAGGAAGTTTGACAAACAAGGGCCAAAGAAACGCTGGCAGCAAAATTGGGTTCAGCAAAATTGGCAACGGAATAAAAAGGGGAAGGGAGACTTCATCCTCAAACCCTCAAGTTAAAAGAATAAAACACGACGACGATCGACGGGTAGGAGGACTTGCCAGTCCCCCCCCCTACAAAATACTTAGTGACTACTATGCCAAAGCAAAAAAGACGCAGCAGATGGATTTCTGGAATCCATTCAAGATCTTCTGACACGAGGGGTGGTGTGCCCTTTTCCTCAGGGGGAATAAGGGATGGAAGTCTACTCCAACTTGATTCCAAGGAAGAAGCAATCGGGGAAGATGAGGCTAATCCTGAATCTAAAAAGCCTCAACAGGAACATAATATACAAAAGGTTCCTAATGGAGTCCATTTACTCCGTCAGAAACTTTCTGTCGGAGGGAATGTTCATGGCCAGGATAGACCTTCAGGATGTATATCTGCATGTGCCCATAAAAAGCATGCATCAAAAATATCTGAGTTGTGCGATACAGGGTCCAGCAGCCACGGTGCAGCTGCAGAACACCGCCCTGTCCTTTAGTGTCTCCTCGGCACCAAGAATCTTCTCAAAAATGATGGCGGAAGCTCTGAGGGTTCTCAGGCTAAAAGGCATAGGAGTCATTCCGTATTTGGACGACCTACTGTTCTTTGCGGAATCAGCAACGTCCCTGGAGACCAACCTCCGGACAAGCATGTCCTACTTATAGGAGCTAGGGTGGTTAATATACACCAAAAAGTCACAACTCTCCCCCAGTCAAAGAGTAATCTATTTGGGTTACATAATAGACTCGAAGACAAAAATATTTTTGCCAGAAGACAAGGTCGTGAAAATCACGGAGGCGATCACTGGGACTAATGTTGGCCTCCATACCAGCCATCACATGGGCACAAATCCATATGAGACCACTGCAGAATTATATTCTGTCTCGATGGGACAGCCTCCCATCATCTTTGGACAACAGTATTCTGCTACCACACACGGTCAAGGATTCTCTGCATTGATGGCTAAAACCACTGCGGTACATAGAAGGGCGCAGATGGGAACAAAGCAAACCGGTGCAGATCACCCTGGATGCCAGCTCTTTGGGTTGGGGGGCTCACATGGAGATCCACTGTGCTCAAGGGGAATGGGACTCTGGAATGGTGTAAGCCTCATCGAACATGAGGGAACTAAAAGCGGTGCAGGAAGCACTATTAGCATTCCAGCCAGCTATCCAAAGGAAAGATGTCCGCATCCAGTCGGACAACGCCACGACTGTGGCTTATCTAAACCGACAGGGAGGAACGAAATCGCCACAGCTAATGACGCTAACAGTCTTTTCTTCTGTGGGCAGAGGTGAACATTCGGTCAGTCTGCCATACATCTACAGGGTACAAATGTTAAGGCTGTCTGCAGGGCAGCCTGTATTTGTAGGAGGAGTCTGGGTCACATATAACTCAGCCTCCTCCTACCAGTTCCCACGGCATTTCTGGGGAAGTTCCGCCCCCGTGACGTAATTTCCGGTCTCGGGAGCCGTCTGATAGCAGTCTCCGGGGTCACGCCGTTCGGTGGCCACTGCTGCATGGGCTGGGTAAGTGGGGGCCGGGGGTACACGATCTCACCCCTGTGCGCGGGATCAGGTTGGAATTATCCTCAAACTGATTTCGCCCAAATGGACAGGTGGATTCCAGGAAGGTTGGCATTGTCCTGTGATCCGCAGTGTAGGTGGAGAGGGGCCCCCGGAGGTTGTTGTGACTGCTGCCCCGGTGTAGCGGCTGTTGCTATGGAGAGACAGCGGGGGTAGATTCCTAGGTTCACTAAGCCAGAGAGAGATTACGTGTACGCTGCTTGTCCTCCGATTACAACACTAGCCCGGGCACAGAGCGGGGATGACCCGACCTCAGCCGATCTGCATTAAGATCTCCAGCATTGTTGGGATCGGGGACACCAGCTGTAACAGCGGGGGAGGGGAAAGGGGGTGTTCCGGGCATCGATCTCCCCTGCACCGTACACTTCTTTCCCTGGCAGGGAGTTCTCATGCTGGGCTGTTCTCCGTTCATGATCGGCCTCCATGGCCTTATGCGGAAGTGAGATTGTGGAAGTTAGTCCACAGGAACATTAGTCCACAGGTGGTAAACACAAGAGCTGCGGGCCAAATCCAGCCTGCCTGCCCTTGTCGCGTGGCAGCGGCCGCCACCTCCTGTTCTCACTGCTGTCTGTTCTTTCTGCTGTCACGCCAGGTCTCCTAGGCAACAAGAATGAACAGTTATTCCCTTCCATCCAGCAAGCGGTGCCGGCTTCATGTGAGCTGAGCGCATGCGTGGCTAGTCAGTCTCCCAGGCAACAGGGGTAAACTTTTCCCGCACTCTCTCCTCCTCGGTCCATTCAGCGGCACCAGCTGCATCATGAGGGGGGCTTTTGAGGGCTTGCTTCATCCAATAGTGGCAATGAAGAGAGGGAGTGATGTAAAAGCCTTCTACAGCTTACACAGGAGTGCCGTTGCTGTTGAGCTCCAGCTGGTGTCCATCACCATGGCTCGAGTGTACTTCGGCCGTGGCGAACGACCTACCTTCCCTTATTGACAAGTAAGAACAACGGATCCTCTGGACCGCACTGTCGTCTT
>BLSH010311025.1:2423185-2435080 GCA_018402905.1 Glandirana rugosa
AAAACGTGGCAGCCGCCATTAGGGGTTGTGAACAGCAGCACCCGGGAGTTCCAGTTCACATGCAGCTGTCCCCCTCGTATATATTAAACCGGATCAACGTTCCCTGCTAAATGTTAGTTCTCCTGGAGGTCCAGGGGCACATTCTTGAACAGAAGTAAACCAAACTGTGTTACAAACAGTGGCGAGCAAAAACAGGCCGTACATAATCTGGGCCTGTGAGCTGAGGCCTCTCAAAGAGTGGGCCCCCTTCTGTGAAGGCTAGGCCAGCCATTGCATAAGGACATGGAAAAAATCAATACATCCAGGGGGGCAGATTTTATCAGAGCAAAATAAGAACCTGCCGGGTCTCGGTAAGAGAGCAACAGCCATAGAACCATCACTGCCCCCTGTAAGTGCCCGCCAACACTTCCAAGCTAAGGATAAGAGAACCGTGCTGTGTACTTCAGCCTCTGGGCAGGGTTTCCACCCAGCTGGATGCTTCCTCTGGCAACGTAAAAAAACGGACTGTTTCGCCATCCTGTACTCTTAGCCGTGCAGGGAAGAGCATACTGTACTTTATTTTCTGGTTGCGAAGGTTCAATTTCACGTGGTCAAAGGACCTCCGGAGCCTCTGGGTTTCAATGGAGTAGTCTGGAAATATCATCAGTCTGGCACCCTCATGACGTAGCTCCTCAAACTTCCTGGCTTCACGTAGTACTAGGTCACTATCCCGAAAATTCAGCAGTCTAAAGATGAATGTGCGTGGAGGAGCTCCCGTTGGCCCACGGGTAGCAGGCATCCTGTGTGCCCTCTCCACCACAAAAAAAATCAGAGAACTGGGCATGGGGCAAGAGGGAGCGCAGCAATCGCTCCGTAAACGTTAGGGGATCAGTCCCTTCTATTCCTTCAGGGAGGCCCACAATACGGAGGTTGTTCCTCCTATTGCGATTTTCTGCATCCTCCGCACGTCCCTCCAGGGCCCTCACTCTAGTGCGGAGTAAATTAATAGAGGCAGTGTGTTCCTGGAGAGTGTCCTCTGCATCTTCCATGCGGCGTTCTGCCTCTAAGGCGAGCGCGGAACCCATCCATATCCCTTCGGATGAGGCCGACATCCATCTGCACCGATTCAAGCCTGCTAGTGAGGGCAGTCTGGCAGGTGTTGATGGCTAGCATTAGTGCATCAAACTGAGATTGTTCACCCAGTCCCAGGCCGCCCTCCTGAGTCTGAGAAGCCATGTTGTGGCCTGCAGTAGAAAGTGCCGGGGATGCCTGTGCTGCAGTAGAAAGTGCTCCCACCCGGAGGGGTGCCGGGGATGCCTGTGCTGGCTTTTTCTTTTTCTGCGAGGAGCGGGTGCCGTGAGAAATCCCGAACCTCCCTCTGGACATACCTCCCTCCCTGAAGGTATCCACCACCTCAGGATCCAAGATTGAGGGCCACAACAGCAGGGAAAGACATAAAAAACCGAGGGTTATGCAGGAGCTCCTCAGCTACACATCCACTCTGTCGGCCATCTTAAACACGCCCCCCACGGTACCTTTTTCAGCCCGCACGATCCCTCCCTGGAGGGAGGGGCTGTGACTCAGCCGCCTTCAAACCTCGGGGAGAGGTAGGACGGCAGATGGTAAGCTGCCAGCTGTCCATTCCGTCGGGTCTGGGGAGGCGGCTCAGACGCACCTCGTGGTGAGGAGGCACCCCGGCGCGTCATTTCCGGCGGAAGGGGCGGGAACGTTGATTCGGGCGGGAACGCTCGGTGGGCGGGAACGCCCGTTCGAAGGGGAACGCCCGTTCGGGCGGGAACGTGCATTTGGGCGGGAACGTCCGTTCATCCCAGCTGGCGACCGGAAGTTACATAGGTAGCTTAAGCCGGCCGAGTGACATCATCTGCAGGCGCCGGTGAGGTGCCTCATTTAAACGGCGCAGACGGCGGGAGTAGGGCTGCTGGTGGTTCAGTGTGGCACAGCCAGGCTGCAGTCAGACACAGGAACAAGCAAGCATGGAAGGTCCAGCTTGTGCTCAGGAACCAACAGCTGCAGGCACCAGCTCCTCTCAGGTAAGCAGGGGACCAGGTCCTTATTGCTGTTACCTTGGGAGGTTATTCTGAACTATGGACTAGACAGGCTAGTCTCAGTTCTGCAGCACTTTTTTTCTTATTGTATGTTGTGCCACACGGAGGTGTGGAGGTACGGACCAGCCTTGATGTTTTTATGCCTTGTCTCCCTACTTTACATAGGTTAAAGCTCAGGAGAAGGTGGAGGCGGCAGGTCCCAAGAGAAAATGTGCAGTGTGTGCGGCCAGGTTAAGCTCTACATGGGAGAAACCATTGTGCCGCAGCTGTGTAGATAGCCTAGTGAGAGACAAATCCTACTACAGCATGTTACAAAATTTTGGGTTCAGTGAGGGATGAGTTGGCCTCAACTTTTAAATCCTTCAGGGGCCTAATTGAAAAACTGCAGGCCCCTAGAGTCCCTGTCAGGCCTATCCTCACCAGAGGGGAGGAGGATAGTCCGGAAGAGGATCCTAGATCCCAGGGCTCTTCAGGAGCGGAGTCTGGCTCTGAAGATGAAAGACGGGATACGGAACCCTCAAGGGGCTCTAGATACAAGTTGTCTTTAGAGGATGTAGACAACCTGCTAAAAGCTATTTACAACACTCTTGAAATAGAAGAGGAGAAGGTACTGTTGTCCAAACATGATCTAATGTATGAAGGATCACGGACAACAAAGCCAAGAGTGTTTCCGGTCCATAAATCCCTGGAAGAATAAATCAGGGTAGAATGGCAGGATCCAGAAAGGAAACCATTTTTTTCAGGAGGTCTGAAAAGGCGATTTCCTTTTGAAGAGGATCCATCCAAGCCTTGTAATAAGATTCCTAAATTGGACGCGCCCCTTTCCAAAGTTTCCAAGAAGTCAGACCTTGCATTTGATGACATGGGAACCCTAAAGGATCCATGGACAAAAGAGGAGATGTTCTGCTACGCAGAGCGTGGGAATCTACCTCTGAGTCTAAAGCCTGCTCTAGCAGCAACGTGTGTGGCCAGAAATGTAGATAGCTGGCTTACACAACTCCAAACACACCTGTCGGCTGGTACGTCCAGGCAACAGATTTTGAAGTCATTCCCGCTACTATTTAAGGCAGTTGGGTATCTGGCGGATGCCTCGGCAGAGTCAGTTAAACTGGCTGCCAGATCGGCTGCCCTGGTCAATTCAGCCAGACGTGCTCTCTGGCTGAAAACCTGGACAGGAGACTCGGCATCCAAGCAGGTGCAGGTTTGGAGGAAGTATTGGAGCGCACGGCTGATAAAAAGAAGGCCTTTCCGGAAACCAAAAGTAAGCAGGTTAGCCGGAGGCCCTTTCGTGGTCCAAAGCAGCAAGCGACACAGGGTCGCGAAGGTGCGCCAAAAAAAAAAAAAAAGCACTGGACGGGGCATAAGGGCAGAGGTAGAGGAGGAATACTCTTCAATCCTCCTCAGAAGCCCGCAACGAGTCAATGACTCATGTCTCCCAGTGGGAGGAAGACCGGGGAAGTTCTTCCCACAATGGGCAGCAATCTCCTCCAATGTATACATTCTGAATTTAATCCAGAATGGTTACAGATTGGAGTTCGAGTCGATTCCCCCTGCAAGATTACTGGTAACAACACCGTCCAGAAATCCAGAAAAAGCAGAGGCCTTGAGTCTCCTGGTAGGGGATCTCTTAGACCAGAAGGTACTGCTGCAGGTGCCCAAGGACGAACAGGGTCAGGGCACATTTTTGTGGTAAGAAAGCCCTCAGGCAAGTTCCGTTTAATTCTGAACTTGCGGCCCCTAAAGCACTTCAGGATGGAATCCATTTTTTCCATAAGGAACTTGGTGTTCCAGAAGTGCTACATGGCCACGTTGGACCTTCGAGATGCATACCTCCATGTGCCAATACATCCAGCATCGCAAAGGTATCTCAGATTTGCGGTCAGGTTGGGGCCAAGAGTATGTCACTTTCAGTGTCAGGCCCTGCCTTTCGGTCTGTCTTCTGCACCAAGAATCTTTACAAAGGTCCTAGCAGAAGCCTTAGCGCCACTAAGACTAAGGGCTATAACGATCAGTCCATACTTGGACGATCTTCTGATAATAGCAAAATCATCCCAGCAGTTATCAGCAGAACTAAGGGAGATTCAGAGCTTTCTCGGATCCTTGGGGTGGATAGTCAACCAAGAAAAATCTTGCCTAGTCCCTTCCCAGAGGGTATCATATCTGGGGTACAAGATAGCCTCGGTAGAACAAAAAATCTTTTTGCCAAAAGAAAAGATCTTAAAAATGGACCAAGGAGCAGCAGGGCTGCAGACCAATCTACCAGTGTCCCTAAGGCAGATTTCGAGGGTAGTAGGCCTTATGACATCCTGCTTTCCTGCAGTACCCTGGGCGAGATTCCACCAACGCCCACTACAGGCTTTTCTCCTAAGGTCTTGGAATGGGAGCAGGGAAACCCTGGATTTCCAGGTGTTTTTTCCAGAAAAGATCAAAAGATCCCTCTAGTGGTGGCGATCACAGCGGAACCTGAGCAGGGGGCTGGATTGGGCCACCACTCAGACCAAGATTCTGACTACAGATGCCAGTCACTTTGGCTGGGGGGCACATTTGGGAGACAGACTGGCGCAGGGGACCTGGTCCTCGACGGAAGCCAGGGGGTCCTCCAATCAGAGAGAGCTGTTGGCAGTCCAAAGAGCAGTGAGCGCCTTTCAGTCAGTTTTGAAGGGGGCTCACTTACAGGTACGCTCAGACAATGTGACCAGGGGAGGGCTGGGCCAGGGGGCAGGGTGGCAATTGCCCCCCAGGCCACCCCAACTTACATTCGAAATGGCTGGCGGCCATTGCCCGCTGACAATATTTCTTTTTGTGGAGGAAGTAGGGGCCAGGCCGCCAACTAACTGCAAGCATAGGGGGGCACCCAGGGCTGGCCCTACCATGGATGATGTCTATTATAGGAGCCGGTCCAGGAGGCAGGACTTCGTATGACAGCGTCCGCGCCCGGTAAGCAGGAGATCCCTGCTCTTTGTAATCCGGAGGCTCTACTCTCTCTGCATTGCAGGCTGCATTGGATGGGCACTGGTGAGGCTGCATTGATGGGCACTGATGAGGCTGCATTGATGGACACTGATGAGACTTCATTGATGGGAACTGATCAGGCTGCATTGATGGGCATCGAGGAGGCTGTATTAATGCATTATTTTTGTTAAACCTCCTTTGTTGCTATTAACATTAAATTATGTTACAGCATTGTATCATATTTGTCTTGCTTCATAGCATCAATATCCATTATAAAACCCGGTGGGCATGGATGGTGAGCTGATTTGGTGGCTCAATGGGCCACTTGACTGGACTTGCCCCCCAGGCCTAAGGCTGCCAGCTCTCCCCTGAATGTGACTACGGTTGCTTATATAAACAAGCAGGGGGGCACAAGAAGCCATTAACTTAAAGGGATCAGAGAACTCACTAGCAGATTTCCTCAGCCGTCAGAGGCTAGATCAGGACGAGTGGGCTCTCAGCCAGGAGGGGTTTTCAGCCATCACCCAGAGATGGGGGATGCCGGAGGTGGACCTGTTTGCCTCCCGAAAGAACAGAAAGGTAAAAAAATTCTGTTCTCTGGATCCAGAGGATCATTCAATAGGCATAGACGCCTTGACTATCCCCTGGACATTCAGCCTGGCTTATGCCTTTCCTCCAACAAGATTAATCCCTCTAGTCCTCCGGAAGTTTAGGGCAGAAAGAACCAGCCTCATTCTGGTGGCTCCCTTCTGGCCAAAGAGGTCTTGGTTCTCCCTTCTAGGAAGCCTCTCGACGGTTCCACCCTTGCTCCTGCCAGAGAGGGAGGATCTGGTGATGCAGGGTCCAGTGCCACATCCCCAGAAAAAGACGTTGAAGCTATCAGCGTGGTTTCTGAGGAACAGATCTTAAGTTATCAGGGATTCTCTGAAGAGGTGATTAAAACCCTTGTGAATTGTCGCAAGCCAGTCACCAGAGCTATATATGCTAAGATTTGGAAGAGATTCAATTCTTGGTTAGCAGAGAGGGACCAGGTTTCTCCAGACATCCCTGCCATTTTGCAGTTTTTTCAGGAGGGGTTGGTAAGGGGACTCTCTGTTAGTACCTTAACCACTTGCCGACCGCCGATCGGCATCTGACGGCGGCAAAGTGGCTCGTTCCCGCAAAACGCCATCATACGACGGCGGCTGCGGGAACGAGTTTAGTGAGCGTGCGCGCGCTGCCGGAGGCGCGCCCGCGTGCTCACTGTGTTCGGGGAGGGCCAGGGAGCGGGTGCGGCGGCTTCGATTGCCGCCGGCTACCCGCGATGCCCCCCCGGAGCGAAGGAGCAGAGGTCCGTGTATGTAAACACGGACCTCCGCTCTGTGTGAGGGGGAAGGGCTGTGATCACAGCCTTCCTGTACGTGAAGGCTGTGACCACTTCCCTTCCCCAGATAGTGCAGTCCCCCTACAGTTAGAACACGCCCAGGGAACATAGTTAACCCTTAGAGCGCCCCCTGCAGGTTAACCCCTTCACTGCCAATGGCATTTACACAGTAATCAGTGCATTTTTATAGCACTGATCGCTGTATAAATGCCAATGGTCCCAAAAAAGTGTCAAAATGGTCCGACATGTCCGCTGAAATATCGCAGTACCGCAAAAAATCGCAGATCGCCGCCATTACTAATAAAAAATGAAAAAAAAATAAAAACCCCAAAAATGAATTCTCATCATCCGTAAACGCGACCACTTTTGCGCAAACCAATCAATAAACGCCGATTGCGAATTTTTTTATCGCAAATATGAGGAAGAATATAAATCGGCCAAAAACAGTGAAAAAAAATGTTTTTTTATATTTTTTTTTTGGATTTGTATTCTAGCAAAAAGTAAGAAATTTGGTTTTTTTTTGCAAAATTGTCGCTCTTCTTTTGTTTATAGCGGTGATCAGAAATGACGCAGAAGGGATCAAATACCACCAAAAGAAAGCTCTATTTGTGGGAAAAAAAGGACGCAAATTTCGTTTGGGTACAACGTCGCACGACCGCGCAATTGTCAGTTAAAGCGACGCAGCGCCGAATCGCAAAAAGGGCTCCGGTCCTAAAGCTGGAAATCCTTCCGGGGCTGAAGTGGTTAAAGGTACAGGCCTCAGCCCTTAGTGTTTTTTTACAGACTCCTCTACAGCAGAATCTTTTTGTTTCAGATTTTTTCAGGTCCTTATCCAGAGGTAGACCACAGGTAGTCAAATCCTGTCCAGCCTGGGACCTGTCTTTGGTTCTCAAGGCCTTAATGCTAGACCCTTTTGGACCACTAGAAAAGTCCTGCATTAAGTGGGTAACTTTGAAAACAGTTTTTTTTTTAATAGCAATCACGTCCGCAAGAAGGGTAAGTGAGTTGCAGGCCCTCTCTATTAGAGAGCCATTTTTGTCTGTCTTTGAGGACAGGGTAGTTCTCAAAATGGATCCTGCATTTCTTCCAAAGGTGGTTTCTTCACAGGATATGGTTTTACCCACATTTTACCCCTCCCCTGCTACTAAAGAGGAGGAGTCGTTTAGAAGCTTAGACGTTAAGAGAAGCTTATCGTATTATGTTAAGGTTTCTAAAGAGTTTAGGAAATCAGAATCCTTATTTATTATTTTTGCGGGTGCTCGTAAGGAACTTAGAGCATCCAAATCCACCATAGCTAGGTGGATAAAAACTGTCATTTGTGAATGTTACAATCGGCAGGGGACCCCGCCTCCATTTGTCAACGCACACTCAACCCGTGCAGTATCAGCATCCTAGGCAGAGAGAGCTGGTGCTTCGCCTTACAAGTAAAGATCAGGCGTTTGGACGTAAGGTCCTCCAGGCGGTGGTCCCACCCTAGTTGGTAAGTTCTTGAGAATCGTCTCAGAGGCTGTCCTGGAAGACGACTTGAGAAAACTTGAGTTAGACTTAACGGTAACTCATTTTCTGGGAAGTCTTCCAGGACAGCCAGGATTCCCACCCAATTGTTTTTTGTGATATGCTATTATCATGCTGTAATAACTGTGCTTTGTCTTCCAGAGCCTTCCTGCGGTCCTTGGTAATACTGAGGTATGTGGCCTGGAGGACTGCTTTTATTTAAAATTGGGGATGTGTTTCCTGTCCGGAGGGGAGGAGCCCAAGGTCTCAGAGGCTGTCCTGGAAGACTTCCCAGAAAATGAGTTACGTGTAAGTGTAACTCAAGTTTTCTAAGACGTCTTCCAGGGCAGCACTAGTTCCCACCCTGGTGTTTATGCAGGAAGATTATGGGGACACGATAGCTTACTGGAAGTCCTTCGGTGCTTTAATAATACTGAGGCATGCAGGTAAGACTGACATTTTTATAATGGTGGACTAATGTGTTTCCTGTTTTAGGGAGGAGGAGCCCATCTCTCGGATGCTGCCCTGGAAAACGTCTTAGAACAAATGGGGACCCGAACTTTTAGGCACAAAAATGGCTGTAACAAAGTCCTGGCAAGTGCTAGAGGGCTGCAAAAGGAAGTAAAATGGGGGTAAGAGTAGGGCAAGTGCCCTACAATAAAATGGGGATAGGGAAAATAAATTAAAATCAAATAGAAAAAAATGGCAGGGGGGGTGGATGTGGAGTAGGAGCCTAGAGGTTGACTAGGCCGTGACCGTGGCAGTGTAGGTGGAAGTGGCGGTGGTCGAGGAGGAGGTAGCCAACACTGTTTTTTTTTTTTTTTTTTTTGTTTATAATTGGAGTAGCCCCCAAAATATTGAGGCCTATTCAAAAAACAAATATACGAATGGCTGTGTGAGTCCGGTCTAAATGTTTATTCTGCACAAGGTACAGACAAGTCTTGTGGGATCCATGCCTGATTCATTTTAATAAAGGTTAGCTTGTCCACGTTGGCTGTGGACAGGCGGCTGCGCTTGTCTGTGATAACGCCCCCTGCCGTGCTAAACACACATTCAGACAATACACTGGCTGCAGGGCAGGCCAGCACCTCAAAGGCATAAAGGGCAAGCTCAGGCCATGTGGCCAATTTGGAGACCCAGAAGTTGAATGGGGCAGACCCATCAGTCAGTACGTGTAGGCGTGTGCACACATACTCTGTTGCTGAAATGCTGCCTCCTGCTAAGACGTTGTCTATCGGCTGGTGGTGCTGTTTGTTGTGGCGGGCTGCTGACAAAGCTTTGCCACATTTCGGCCATGCTAACCCTGCCTTCTGAGGTGCTGGCGGTGGCACAGCTGCGTTGGTGGCCTCTTCCTCCTCCTCCTCCTCTGCCTTCGCCTTGTGCTTCCACTGAGCCCCCGATGTAATTTGGGAATGCCCTCAGCAGCGCCTCTACCAGTGTGCACTTGTAGTTGCACATCTTCCTCTCACGCTCCAGTGAGGGAATTAAGGACGGCACGTTGTGCTTGTAACGGGGATCCAGCAGGGTGGCCACCCAGTAATCAGAAGAAGTTACAATGTGAGCAACTCGGCTGTCGTTGTGCAGGCACTGCAGCAAGTTGTCGGCCATGTGTGCCAGGCTGCCCAGAGGCAAAGACAAGCTGTTCTCTGTGGGAGGTATATCATCTGTGTCCTCTGTATCCCCCCCAGCCACGCTCCAGTGATGCCCACGAGCTGCGTTGGGTGCCACCCTGCTGCGATTCCTCCTTCTCGTCCTCCAGAACTGTGCCCTGGCTTGAATATTTTTGACCTGGCCTATGCTGGTGCAGGAACCCACCCTCCGAGCCACTTGTGAATAACTGGCCTGATAACAGTGGAAATGACCCCTCTTCCTCCTGTGCCACATCCTCTTCCATTATGGCCCGAAGTGTTTTTTCAAGGAGACATAGAAGTGGGATAGTAACGCTGAGAACAGCGTCATCAGCACTGGCCATGTTGGTGGAGTACTCAAAACACCGCAATACGCTACGCATGGAGGCCCACTCAGTGGTGAAGTGTTGCTGCTCCGCAGAGCGACTGACCCGTGCGTGCTGCAGCTGAAACTCCACTATTTCCTGCTGCTGCTCGCACAGTCTCGCCAGCATGTGCAAGGTGGAGTTCCACCTTGTGGGCACATCGCATATGAGGCGATGAGCGGGAAGGCCGAAGTTCTGCTGCAGCGCAGACAGGCGAGCAGCAGCAGGGTGAGAACGCCGAAAGTGTGCACAGACGGCCCACACTTTATGCACCGCTCACACCAACAGCTGGAAGCTCTCCCTTTAGAACTAGGAGATGATTTTTGAACAATAATCTGTCCCTCTAAGCAACAGCTGGAACCTGGCCCTTTAGGAGTAGGCAATGATTTTTGAACAATAATCTGTCCCTCTAAGCAACAGCTGGAAGCTCTCCCTTTAGAACTAGGAGATGATTTTTGAACAATAATCTGTCCCTCTAAGCAGAAGCCTCTACCTAGTGCAGTCAGATTGTTGTGTAATGCAGGGTTTGATCTGCAATCTGTCACTCAAAGCAGCAGTATGTGAAATCTCAAATTACTCCCACAATCTGATCGTTGTGTACGATCGTTGTGTTATGCAGGGTTTGATCTGCAATCTGTCATTCAAAGCAGCAGTATGTGAAATCTCAAATTTCTGCAATCTGTCCCTCAGAGCAACAGTAGTAGTAATCTCAGGATGCAGGATCAGATGTTAAAATGTCTGCAATCTGTCCCTCACAAAAATGCTGGCAGCTTCCTCTCCCTATACTAGTTAGAGTCTCAGAGAGCATGTGACTGCAGCATCAAGTGACTCCAGCTTATATAGAGGCTGGGTCACATGGTGCACTGGCCAATCACAGCCATGCCATTAGTAGGCATGGCTGTGATGGCTTCTAAGGGCAAACCAGTGAAATGCTTGTTGATTGGCTGCCCTGCAGCTATTCAACATGCGTGATCAACTACCAGAACCCAAACGTTTTTTGAAATGTTCGGGTCCGGGTCTCGGACACCCCAAAGTTCGGTACGGACCCGAACGTTACAGTCCGGGTTCGCTCAACACTAGTAAGAACTTTAAAAAAAAAAAAAGGAATTTTAACTTGCCGGTAAATTCCTTATCTTGGAGTACAGGATTTGTTTTCTTAGTCCTTAGGTTATATGGCAGCTGCCTTCAGGTGATTGGAACCCAAACGAACACTCAGATGACAACTTGAAGTACCTTGCAGATGAAGCTTGCATCAGCCAAGGCCTGAACATCCTCATGGTAGAACTTTGTAAACGCGTGAACAGAGACCCCAACAGCCCTGATGTAATGGGCTATGAAAGGGAAAAGAGGAACACTGCCTAAAGGCGTATGCAGGACAAAGAAGGTCTTGCCATTAGAAGACAGTGAGGGTTGACTGAAGACCCGAAAGATAAAATAATAAGAAAAAAAATAATAAACTAGTGAACCTGAAGTGGTCCATTACCTAGAGATGCTAGCATAAAACACACTCATGCAGTTTGTCGGGGTTTGGTTATAGGGGAGGGGCCGGGGGCATGTCCTCAGAAGCTTGGCAGTGTCCAATCACCTGAATCATCTGCATTAAGGTAAAAAAAACCTGTGTGCAGCCCCCCCCTTATACTTACCTGAGCCCTGTCTTGACCCAGTGCTGTGCACTAGAGCAGCGTCGCTCTCCCTCCTCACTGGGCAGATTAAGAGCAGCAATAGCCATTGGCTCCTGCTGCTGTCAATCGCATCCTGTGAGGGAACAGGGGTGGGGCTGAGATAAGCTGTCTGTGTGGTTCGGAATCAAGCCTCAGGTGTGTTACCATAGGAAGCAGCTTTGTATGGTGGCACACTGAGAAGAGGAGGACCCAAGAGTGCCAGCGAGGGACCCAAAGGAGGATCGGGGTTGCTCTGTAGAAAACCATTGCACAGAGCAGATAAGTATAATGTGTTTGTTTATTATTTTTTAAAAAAATACCCTTTACAATCACTTTAAGATAATGGAGTCTAATGAGGTGGGCATAGAGGGAAGCCTTAGCAAGTTT
>BLSH010311025.1:2435090-2447163 GCA_018402905.1 Glandirana rugosa
CGAACACTCAGATGACAACTTGAAGTACCTTGCAGATGAAGCTTGCATCAGCCAAGGCCTGAACATCCTCATGGTAGAACTTTGTAAACGCGTGAACAGAGACCCCAACAGCCCTGATGTAATGGGCTATGAAAGGGAAAAGAGGAACACTGCCTAAAGGCGTATGCAGGACAAAGAAGGTCTTGCCATTAGAAGACAGTGAGGGTTGACTGAAGACCCGAAAGATAAAATAATAAGAAAAAAAATAATAAACTAGTGAACCTGAAGTGGTCCATTACCTAGAGATGCTAGCATAAAACACACTCATGCAGTTTGTCGGGGTTTGGTTATAGGGGAGGGGCCGGGGGCATGTCCTCAGAAGCTTGGCAGTGTCCAATCACCTGAATCATCTGCATTAAGGTAAAAAAAACCTGTGTGCAGCCCCGCCCCCCCCCCCCCCTTATACTTACCTGAGCCTTATCTTGATCCAGCGCTGTGCACTAGAGCAGCGTTGCTCTCCCTCCTCACTGGGCAGATTAAGAGCAGCAATAGCCATTGGCTCCTGCTGCTGTCAATCGCATCCTGTGAGGGAACAGGGGTGGGGCTGAGATAAGCTGTCTGTGTGGTTCGGAATCAAGCCTCAGGTGTGTCACCATAGGAAGCAGCTTTGTATGGTGGCACACTGAGAAGAGGAGGACCCAAGAGTGCCAGTGGGGGACCCAAAGGAGGATCAGGGTTGCTGTGTAGAAAACCATTGCACAGAGCAGGTAAGTATAATGTGTTTATTATTAAAAAAAAATACCCTTTACAATCACATTAAGATAATGGAGTCTAATGAGGTGGGCATAGAGGGCAGCCCTAGCCATTTTTTTTTTTTGCCAGTGTCCAATCACCTGAAGGTAACTGCATATTACCCATGGTTATGAATACAAGTTCAGTGTCCTGTACTGTATGGTTAAGATATCTTATTTTCCCACATCTGCTGAGACCACACACAGGCTTATGAAATCAATTTATTAGTTGTTGCAACAAAATCAAACCATGAATCCCATTTACAATCAATGCAGATAAATTAGTGTAATTAGTCTATTTACTGTCGTCATAGTAAAAGGCCTTGCTGGTACAAAACTACAAAAAGATCTCAAAATTAGTGGCAGCTTTTGCCTCTGTAGTCCAGAAAGCCAGTGGGCATGTGTACCACATCCAGTAAGTAGGCATTTGTTGGAGTCCATGTTGCCAAGGGATTTGCAAAATATCAAGCTAAAAGCAATATCTAGAAAATACTCCTTAGAAGAACCTGCTTTCCAATAACACTGCTGCACTGAAGCAAAATTCAATCTTACCATTACTCCTAAAAGGCATCATAACACTTTGTAGATTGATTTGGTTCTGCAATCAACAGTGCAATGATAAGACAGAATGTAATATTAAAAGAGAAGTAAGAGTTTTTTTTTTTTTGTAGAATCATACTTACCTAGCTGGATGTAGCATCAGTGCGATGCTGTATTGGTCCCCCCCCCTGGCTCTTAACACTGAGAACCGAGTTATCAAACACTGCCGATCGCTCAGTTCTCACAGCTCCGTAAGCAGAGAACTGGTGACTGTCAGTCACTAGCTCTCCGCTCTGCCCCTCCACACACACTGGAGTGTTGGGCTGTGGAGGGGGTGGGAGCAGCCAGCTCAGGTTCTCAGCAGCTCGTTGAAAGGCTGAGCCGGGTGCCGGTCCAGGCATGTGGGCAGATCCCGACCATATGGTCACGATCTTGCCCGAGCCTAGACCAACTCTGTGACATTGTCTGCTGAAAATGGGCCACAGGAGTGCAGAACAAACTGTACGCCTGTAATCCACAGAAGTACAGCCAAACAAGCTTTGGCTGTACTTCTCCTTTAAGTCCATTGTAGCATTGTGAAACAATTGCCCACAACACTGCTATATGTTGGTTTAATATTTCCATTTTCCTAGGAAAAATGTCTACCTGAAGGAGCTCATCACGTAAGGCTGTCTGTCAGTATGCTCCTATGCAATACAAGCAGTGTCCACCAGGTGTCAGAATTGTTTCAAAATACAGGGCAGCTCTGTGACTACAAAACTTAGAAGAATGCCCACATTGAGAGCAATACAGGGCTGCGATTGCTGACCTTTTAACAATACTAACTGCCTGGCTAGCTGTAGCTAAAATAAGCTTATAATTACATTGATTTAAGTGTGGCGGCAGCACACAGGAATTTGTTTTTCATCTAGTTAAAATACTTCATTAGCTACTAACCTAGAATAAGCATGCAGATTAGAAAATCAGTGAATTTAGTACTTGTGATCTGTAAACTTATTCTAGGTCAGTGCCTAAGAAAGCATTGAAGCCACTGGATCAGCATGGCAACCAGGCAACTAGCATTTTCAGGAGGATAGGTCAGCAATGGCAGCCTGCATGCACCCCCACTAAAGGTCTCCTTTAATAGATGTCTACACCCTAAACCAATCTTTCAATTTTTGGCAGATACTGGCAAGTTGAATCACATAGCACCAAAGGAAATGACAGCCGCACACTTAGGCCCCTTTCACACATGCGGACCATTTATCTGTTTTTCATCCATCCATTGACCGATGAAAAACGGACATCACTGCATCTCTATGGAAAAATGGATGTAAACGGATAATCATCCATTTACATTCGCACCCGTCAACATCTGTTTTTTTTAAAAAGCTCTATTTTTGTTCCCTTAAAAAGAAAGAACGGATGTAAACTGACAACCGACGCATTTTTACATCGGTAGATAACAGTAAAAAACTGATGAAAACCTGATGTAAACTTCATTTGTTTTTTTTTTTTAAATGCGACTGAACTGATGAAATGAACGGTCCACGTGTGAAAGGGGCCTTCATTGCAATCTTCAGCTCCCACTGTTAGGTCCATGGTAGGTGGGTGCACCTGGCATACTCAAAAAATGAGATCTTGTCACTGGAATCCCTATGCAGACAAATTGGGGTCAAAACAACAGCATCTGCCAAAAACAGAAATCTCAGTTTTAGGTGTACTGAACCTTTAAAGCAGTATTAAACTCAAAAACAAACCTTTATTAGGCCTCATACACACGGACGTTTTTTGACGCCGGCGTTTTCTGGCGTTTTTTGCAGCTCTCCATGTTAGTCAATGGCCCCATAAAAACGCCAACATTTTTGAGCTGTAGATGGCGTAGGCGTTAGTGAGCTGAAACTAAAACCCACGGCCAGTGCGTTCTGAGGCTGTAAAGTTTTGGCATTTTTTGACGCCGACGCCACAAAACACCAACAAACGCCACCTAATAATGTACCGGCGTTTTCCGGCACCGATGTTTTTAGGTTGAAAAATAGTAGAGGGATGATTTTTTTTAAAACGCCTATTGACGCCGACGCTCACTAACGCTCAAAAACGCAGATGCATAACGCCGAAAAACGCCGACTTTTTTTCCTTGACGTCGGGCCCGACGTTTTGTTTATTTTTTTTAGAAACGGCCGTGTGTATGAGGCCTTATATTGCAGCTTACCAATTCTTTTTTTTTTTTGCTTATTCAGTTGTGTCACGTTTACCAATTCTTAGATGTGGTGGCTGCATTAGCTTTTTTTAGGCTTTCTTTCCTTTATTTTAACCTGGTGATCTGGCCAGTAAGTTTGTTGTTTTTCAAAAGAACAAGCTGTCCTGCAGATGTAGCAACAAATAGTAGAGACACACCATTTTACCACTGACAGGGGTGCTTACAATGCTCAGCTTTTTTTTTATATATGTAAACCCTTTATCCCAAAAAAAAAAAAAAGTTTGCTGTAACAGCTTATAAAGTATTAGCTAAATTTTGGCTAAAATGCGTTAGTGTATCTAAATCTGCTACTGCATCTAACACTCTCCTCATTAACAATTCTGCTGGTCCAAAGGCGTCTCTGTGCTCCTTCATCCAGAGTGTAGACACTCTAATACAGGAGGTGTGTTACTGGCCAGATCACAAAGTGAAAAATAAAGGGAAAAAATCCTAAAAAAAAAGAAGAAAACTAATGCAGCCACCACATCTGATTGGTAAGCGGCAATATATTATAGTTATGGTCTTGTGTTTAATACCGCTTTAAGGTGACATTAAGGCTTAGTTCACACTTATGCGAATTGGAGACTGGTTGCTCCACCTCCAATTCGCATGACAGGAGAGTGTGCTTGACTCTCAATGGAGCCGGTTCACACATCTCCGGGGTGGCCGTGGAGCGCACAGCAGAAGGGTCAGACCTGAAACAGTGAAGAGAGACGCACTGGACCCCCTGTTGTGCCCCGCGCCGCACATAAGGTGAACCCAGCCTAACCGTGTTTGATATGTCTTGGTCAGGGACAAGTAGCACAATACACACTGTCTGTCAGCCTATAAGCATACAGACCACTCTTGTACTGCACAGCGCACATTTTATCTTCCTAACGTTATGTGGACAGCATCACCCCTCAAGAATAAAAGCAAAGCTGAAGAAAACGCAGCATAAGGTATCAGGTCCAGCATATAGGAGGGCCTTAGGGAATGCAGATTATGATCCACACCTAGTTAAATATAGAACTGGATACACTGGATATCTTGGGAGTAAAATTATGCAGTCCATTCTCCTATTAGGACTTCCCTGACAACTTTGCTTCTTTAGGCCCTTTTCACACTTGTGTAACTTGTCCTGTGACTTGGGACTGCAAAGTCGCATGACAAGTCATACCCCATGACTTTCCAGTACCATTCATATCTGTGCAACTTTAAAGTAGTCCCTGCACTACTTTGGTCTGACTGATGCGATTTGAGGTCCATAGACGCGCGCAACTTTCAAGTCGCACAAGTGTCAAAGGGGTCTAAATAAATGTATAGAGATTTGTATGTTTCACCTCCTAAATAATTATATAACATGTTCCTACTATCATATGGTTACCTCCTTGGTACAGGCATCCTAGAGTGCTATGGCAGAACTGTTCTTGCATTTCTTGAACATTCAGAGCCATATTTATTGACTTTAATATCATTTGGCTTTTCACTAAATTAGTCGCATTTCAAAGTAATGTCCATTCAGTGTTCAGGGTTGCACCTTGATTTTGCTCAGAAGGAAAGATAGCCTTTCCAGGATATAATGCGTTCATCTGTCATAATTGTGATGTGCTAACATTACAGCACTGCAGGGCTTCAGAGGTCTTGATTAAGTAGCAGTGAGGACACTAGAGGAATGTTGTGACAGTGTTCTTTGCAGCAGTAGTTCCCTGGGCTTCATTAATCCGGCAGACTGGCAGATGGGTCACTCATTACTTGTGCAGGTATGCATCCAGCCACAACTCCCCAGACTCCTTGAGAGAACTGCAGGACACACAATACAAAATAGGTCATACATATTCAGAAAACCAGTAATCAAATTGGCATTATGTTTTGTAAGAAAAAGCCCGCTTTTGGCTGACGTCACAGAGGTGGTCCAGGCTCTGTACAGATCCCGACAATAATGTCAGGATCCACCCTGATGCCTAACTGGCAGCTGGCTTAGCCTCTCAGTGCACCACTGAGCACCTGAGCCAGCTGATCCCACCCTCTTCATAGCCCGGTGCTCCAGTGAGCACTGGAGGGGCAGAGCACAATCACTACTCTGTGCTCAGAGTGGTTTCGAGAACTGAGCGATCAGTGGTCTTTGATCGCTTAGTTTTCGGTATAGAGCCAGAGGTGGACAGCTTCAGCATCAGCCATTTAGGTGAGTGTTAATCATTGTTTTTAAAAAAAAAAAAAACTTATACTTCTCTTTTAACCATTTTAGACTACATAAAGGCTGCCCAGAATATGCGTTAACCAGGCAGGAAATCAGTTGTTCATGGGAAAATCTTTCCAAATACAACTACTACATCACATCAACTACCTTCTGTTTTACTAAGCATAATAAACACTTTTATATACCAATGTTGTTAAAAGAGAAGTTTGGGGTGTATATAAAAGCAAACCCATATACTCACCTCTATGCTGCAGCATCAGTGTGATGCAGCAGCTGTCCTATGTCGGCTCCAAGCCTGAAAACTGAGCGATCACATGACCGCTGATCGATCAGTTCTTGGTCTCCAGAGACTGTAAGTCACTGCTCTTCACTCTGCTCCTCCAGTACTCCCTGGAATGCCAAGCTGCATAGGGGCGTAGCTGGCTCCGGATTTCAGCTTCGCACTGAGAGGCAGCGCCAGCTCTCAATCAGGCAGCTGGGTGGATACTGACAATATTGTCAGGATCCTTCCAGAGCTTGAAGTGGCTCTGCCAAATCAGCTGATGGTGGGCTATACAAAAAATAAAAAAAGCTGCACACCTTTTGTGTCTCAAAGTTATTACCCCTACTTGGCTATTGTGAGTACTCCAATAACAGGTCAAACAGCCAACTGGTTGTTTTGAGCAGTTTTGTTGATTTATAGCAGTGTTACTTACTTATTATGGAGCACTCACAATAGCCAAGTAGAGGTAATAACTTTGAGACACAAAGGTATTTCACACCACTTTTTTTTCTTTTTTGTTTAGTTCATATTGATGTGGGAACACAGTGCGAAAAACAACAACTTAATGGAGTTCAGGTCTTTACTGGCAGGTGTGTGCAGAGAATAATTCCACTGATGGCGGAGTGTAGCCCACTGTCGGCCGACTTTGGTCCCTTTCACATGGGCAATCCAATCAGGTCAGCCTGTCCGTTCATCAGGCGGACCTGATCGGACCCTCCAGTCTCTTCTATGGAGCGGCGGCACATGTCCGCTGACACCCGCCGCCATCCAATCCGATTCCCCATCCATCTTGTGGATTGGATGGAGATGGACAGGCGTTCTGTTTCCATTTGACTGTCCCATAGACTAGAGCGGGCTGTGTCCATGTCCACTCTGCATAGCAAACACAGACCTCTCATCCGCCTGCTCAGTGTAGTGATCCCCCACTGAGTAAGCGGATCCCGCTTCACAGAGGTGCCTGTGTGAAAGGGGCCTTTGGGTCACAGGAGTGCAACAGTAAGTGCATTCCTGTGACCCACAAGAGAAGTATGTTGATCATATTTTTATTTTAATATTACATAAAGTTGTATACTTTTGTACTATTTTATCTACTCTAACAGGTGTATGTTATCTCGTGGGAACTTTTCATGGTGCATCTATCAGCAATTTCTTGCTGTTAAGCAAAATAGTCTCAGCTGGCAAAAGCACGCTCGCTTGCCAACAGGTAATCCGTTTCCATCAGGTGGACCAGAGGCAACAGCCAAGTACCAGAGTGGTATTCTAATAGAAAGACCTGAAAGTATTGTAACTTACTGAACTATATCAGCAAATGCGGTAAACAGTGGTTTGGACTGGTATTCAATGCCATACTTCTTGCAAAGCGAGCGAACGAGAGGAGCGACCTTCCAGTAATTGTGCCTTGGCATTGTAGGAAATAAACTGAAAATAGAAAGCATTCGTTGTTAATGGTATTATTGGAGGAGAAGAAAGCAGCTTAAGCTCCAGCATACTTACTGATGTTCAATTTGAAAATTGAGATGTCCACTGAACCAATCGTTAAACAGAGACTGGTCCACATTACAAGTGGCTTGCAGCTGGTGAGAGAGAAGAAAAACAGAAGTAAAGTACAATGCTATGGAAGGTAACCAACAAACATTTTCAGGGTTTGTAGATTACTCAATTATAATCAATGTTGTCTGCAAACCTGAGCCAATGAAGAGGATCAACAGTCTTTGGTAGAAATATTAAAAGTCATCAACTACAAATACTGTAGCTGCTGACTTTTAACCTCTTGCTTACTGGGCACTTAAACCCCCCCTCTTGCCCAGACCAATTTTCAGTTTTCAGCACTGTCACTCTTTGAATGATAATTGCGTGGTCGTGCGACGTTGTACCCAAACAAAATTGACGTCCTTTTTTTTCCCCACACATAGAGCTTTCTTTTGGTGGTATTTGATCACTGTGTTTTTTATTTTTTGCGCTATAAACAAATTTTTGAAAAAGGAACATTTTTTTTTACATTTTGCTATAATAAATATCCAAAAAATAAAAAAAATACATTTATTCCTCAGTTTAGGCCGACATATATTCTTCTACATATTTTTGGTAAAAACAAATCCCAATAAGCGTATTTTGATTGGGTTGCGCAAAAGTTATAGCGCCTACAAACTATGGAAATTGGTTTATGGCATTTTTATTATTTATTAATTTTTTTACCGGTAATGGAGGCGATCTGCGATTTTTATCGGGACTGCGATACTGCGGCGGACATATCTGACATTTTTGACACATTTTTGGGACCAATGACATTTATACAGTGATCAGATCTAAAAATAGTCACTGATTACTGTATAAATGTCATTGGCAGGGAAGGGGTTAAATGTCTTCCCTGTGTGTGTTCTAACTCTGGGGGGCGGGGCTGACAGGGACATAACAGATCTAACTGATCCCAATCACAGGGATCAGTAGATCTGTCATGCCCCCCCCCCACCCCCCACATAGCGGGGAACCGCCGTGTTTACATCGGCAGTTCCCCGCTCTAGCTCTCTGTGAAGGAATCGCGGGTCTTCGGCGGACATCGAGTCTGCCCGACCCACGGGCACGCTCACGCAGCGTGCGCGAGCCTGGAGCAGGCAAAGGGGAGGACGTCAATTGACGGCCTTCCCGGCAATTCAGATCCGCACTGTAGCTGTCAATCGGCTATATTGCGGATCTGAAGTGGTTAATAAACAGGCATTCACCAGCCCAGGAATCCAGTGCTGTCATTGTCCAAGCCAGTTCTTTGCTGGTCATTGGGTCCCTGGTTCCACCACCTTGAGTCTGGGAAGCTGGCTGTGACTTCCTGCTGGCTCACAGCCAGATCCCCACTGTGCATGAGCTGAATGGTCCCGTGGTCTCCTGGAACCTGCAATGTATCTCAGCAGGTTGCAAGCGGGTAGGATGAGGGGGCAACATCCACTCTATTCACCTAGGTGAGCACAACAGAAGTGGGAGTGGGTACCTGGCAGAAATAGGTTCCCACTCTGAAAAAGAAGAATAATGTTTATTGTGGTAGTAAAGCCTACCTTGTTTACTTGTACCTACAGGTAACCCTAAAATAAGGATACAGTACACCTCCTAAACGTCCACCGTTTAGGAGATATTTACTATAGTAGCAGCCAGTGATGTCACTGGCGCATGCGCACTGCGCTCTCAATGGAGGGCATGCCTCCATTGAGAGAGCCGTGCTGCGGCCACGACTCCCATGCACATGCGTGGGAGTGACATCATCGCAGCTCGGCCGAACAGCTGAAGCCCGTGAGCCCGGAAGGAAGACCCGGTGAAGATGGAAGCCCTGTCAGCAGTGACAGCACGCTGATTGAGGGCTTGGTTTTAAGGTAAATGTTTCATAATGTGCTAGTATTCGATGCATACTAGCAAATTATGCTATTATTTTGCTTGCTTTTTTTTGGCAGTTTACTACTGCTTTAATGGCAGAGGAGGGACAAAGGGAGAAGAAAAATGAGCAGAACTTTAGGTGAAGTTGTGCTTTAATAATACAGTGCCTTGAAAAAGTATTCCTACCCCTTGACATTTTTCACATTTTGTCATGTTACAACCAAAAAGGTAAATTTATTTTATTGGGATTTTATGTGATAGACCAACACAAAGTGGCACATAATTGTGAAGTGGAAGGAAAATGATAAATGGTTTTCCAAATGTTTTACAAATAAATATGTGAAAAGTGTGGCGTGCATTTGTATTCAGCCCCCTTGAGTCAGTACTTTGTAGATCCACCTTTCACTGCAATTACAGCTGTAAGTCTTTTTGGGGATGTCTCTACCAGCTTTGCACATCTAGAGAGTGACATGTTTGCCCATTCTTCTTTGCATAATAGCTCAAGCTCTGTCGGATTGGATGGAGAGAGTCTATGAACAGCAATTGTCAAGTCTTGCCACAGATTCTCAATTGGATTTAGGTCTGGACTTTGGGTGACTGGGCCATTCTAACACATGAATATGCTTTGACCTAAACCATTCCATTGTACAGTATCTCACAAAAGTGAGTACACCCCTCACATTTTTGCCATTAATGTCTAAACGAAGTAGAATTTAGGTATTGCTACACTCTAGTTCTAATTGGTAAATGGTTAACCCACATCCCTAACATAGATATGTATTTTCAAAAGGACAAACCCCCCATTGGGACTTTAAAGGGGAACCAACTCATTCAGAGCAAAAAACAAACTAAAATAAAACAGTAAATGTTTATTGGTACATTAAAAGCATCAAAGGACCTTGAACATTCTAGGTCCAACAATCAAAACTATAAAGAAGGTACAACTGAACCAAAACAGATATGTGATGACATACATACAATGTGTGACATTGGTGAATGTGAGACAATAAACAATGAAAAATACAAGCCAATAGTAAAAAACACTTATGACCACTCACACCGCCACCAAGTGACGGGAGAGACCCAACGCGTTTCGAATACGATCTTCCTCAGGGGTAGGTGGTCACTTACTAAAATCCTTGTGTGGTACAAGGAATTATCTAGTAGGGCAACAATTGGTCCACATAAGCTCAAAAATATTTGGGGTCCTGCCTTAGTCCAAAAGGAGCAACATGGCAAGCAAGGGAAGTGTTTCCAGTACCCATGGTCTAGAATGTGATGGTGCCATAAAGGCTGGTTGGCATATTACCATTCACAGTTTAAAGCAAAGGATTGCACAAGCAGTATGTTCCAGTGTCAGTTTGATCAAAATGAATTGAATAACTGTCCCGAGCCCATCACACGAATGGGCGCATGGTTTACAAGTAAACCAAAAAGGGGGGACTGAGGCACAAGAGTGAGGGCAACCCAGGTGAGGTGTTCACTTGTTAATCCATATGTCAAAAGGAAATTTGGGTCATAGAAAAACCAGTGAGCGCACGATAGCCTCCTGATGTTCACCAAAATGGGGGGTAGTCAAAGAGTAGTGCCCAATGGGGAAGAAATCTCTGAAGGTCTGAGTGTTCACCTTGTTCATACGCCCCAGTCCTTCAGCAGAAATGAAGCAAGGTGAACACTCAGACCTTCTCGCCACTCTTCCATAAAGGCCAGATTTGTGGAGTGCATGACTAATAGTTGTGGACAGATTCTCCCACCTGAGCTGTGCATCTCTGCAGCTCCTCCAGAGTTACCATGGGTCTCTTGGCTGCTTCTCTGATTAATGCTTTCCTTGCCCGGCCTGTCAGTTTAGATAGATGGCCATGTCTTGGTAGGTTTGCAGTTGTGCCATACTCTTTCCATTTTCAGGTGATGGATTGAACAGTGCTCTGTGAGATGTTCAAAGCTTGGGATATCTTTTAATAACCTAACCCTACTTTAAACTTCTCCACAACTTTATCCCTGAGCTATCTGGTGTGTTCCTTGGCCTTCATGATGCTGTTTGTTCACTAAGGTTCTCTAACAAACCTCTGGAGACTTCACAGAACAGCTGTATTTATACTGAGATTAAATTACACACAGATGGACACTATTTACTAATTATGTGACTTCTGATTGGTTCCACTAGATTTTAGTTAGAGGTATCAGAGTTAAGGGGGCTGAATACAAATGCACTTCACACTTTTTACATATTTAGTTGTAAAAAATGTTGAAAACCATTTATCATTTTCCTTCCACTTCACAATTATGTGCCACTTTGTGTCGGTCTATCACATAAAATCCTAATAAAGTACATTTACGTTTTTGGTTGTAACATGACAAAATGTGGAAAATTTCAAGGGGTATGAATACTTTTTCAAGGCACTGTACCTTTAGAAGTACCAAATAACACTACAAATGATTCTCTGTTCCCTTGTTTTTTCTATGGCTCCCATCTGTGACCTATTTTTGAAATGTAAAGTGTACAATAAATGCAGCTGCTCATCTCAACAGGAAAAGGCTCTGATCATGCTCACTGATATTTTGTTTCATTGGTTAAAAATATCAAAACAAGCGTTCAGGTACAGAGGATGAGGTTACTTAACACCGCAGTGGTCTTTCACAGCTCCGTTTATAATGAGGTCATAAAAGATCAGTATGATGTCAAAATATCACATATGGATAGAAAGAAACATAGATAATGATGGTTACCTGTGTAGAAAGCCATTCCT
>BLSH010311025.1:2447173-2458613 GCA_018402905.1 Glandirana rugosa
TCATCATTCATTACGGCTCACGTCCTCACTCATCATTCATTACGGCTCACGTCCTCACTTACTCGCAATTACTTACTATTCACTCCTGCACTCGGCATTACTTACTACTCACTCCTGCACTCGGCATTACTTACTACTCACTCCTGCACTCTGCATTATTTACTACTCACTCCTACACTCTGCATTACTTACTACCTACTCCTGCACTCTGCATTACTTACTACTCCTGCACTCTGCATTATTTACTACTCACTCCTGCACTCTGCATTATTTACTACTCACTCCCGCACTCTGCATTATTTACTACTCACTCCTGCACTCTGCATTATTTACTACTCACTCCTGCACTCTGCATTATTTACTACTCACTCCTGCACTCTGCATTAGTTACGGCAAACAACCAGCACTACCCCCCCTACGGGTGGCGCGGCACTAATGCACCCCCCGCCCCTGTTGCGGCCATGGGACTCGCAGCACTGTCAGTCAGCGCCCCCTCCCATAGGAGTTCCGGCACTTACTATGCGGCGGGCTGTGTCCTCCTCTCCTCCTGTGTCCTCCAGCAACGACAGGTCCGGTTCCAGTGTGTCTTCTCTTCCAAAGCGCAAGGCATCCAATAGGATCACCTGGCGCTTTGGCCAATTGGGAAAAAGGGCTCAATGACCTGCCTTCTGATTGGTGGGGAGTAACTGTAATGTGAAAATAGCAAAATTTTCAAGCCCACCCTATTTTGAAGCCTATTAGAGCCTCTGGCTCTAATCAGGTGCTTCAAAAAACACAACCCCCCCCCATCACCCCATAGGTATTCATGTGCCTGGCATCCTGAAAGGGAATAGGGAGGGAGGCGGAGGTGTTGGGGAGGTGGCGCCATGCACTCACAATGCACGGACCACCCCTGCATTGCATACTACTAACTCCAGCACATTAAGTTATCAGCTCTCAATATCTCCAACAGGTTAAAAAAATATATTTTTTTTAGCTCAGCTTCAGCTCCCCCTAGCCCCCTTTTAAATATGTATCTGGTTCCTCTTTCAATTTAGTGCTGTGCCCATCTGCAGCCGTGCTTGTCTTCTCTTTCCTCTCTCACAGGCACAGATACAGCAGTGGGAGCCACCAAGGGAGGAGGAGGGAGTGGAGGGGTGGGGTCGAACCTCGCTGTCTATGGACGCAACCAGCCCTGCCTGGGAGCATGCATGCTTGAGTACCCCCATAGCAAGCGGCATGATATGGGGTCACTAAAAAGAGGCAGAGTAGGGAGCCCTAGTGAAGGACCCCAGGAAAGGAGGCAAGGGGCCACTCTGTGGCATAGCATTGCACAGAGCAGGTAAGTATAACATAAAAAATGTACACCTTTAGAACTGCTTTAACCACTTCAGCCCCGGAAGAATTTCCCAGGTTAGGACCAGAGCACTTTTTGCTATTCGGCACTGCGTCGCTTTAACTGACAATTGCGCGGACGTGCGACGTTGTACGCAAACGAAATGTGCGTCCTTTTTTTCCCACAAATAGAGCTTTCTTTTGGTGGTATTTGATCGCCTCTGCGTCATTTCTGATCACCGCTATAAACAAAAGAAGAGCGACAATTTTGCAAAAAAAACCCCAAATTTCTTACTTTTTGCTAAAATACAAATAAAAAAAATATATATATATAAAAAAAACATTTTTTTCATCGGTTTTGGCCGATTTATATTCTTCCTCATATTTGTGATAAAAAAAAAATCGCAATCAGCGTTTATTGATTGGTTTGCGCAAAAGTGGCCGCGTTTACGGATGATAAGAATTAATTTCTGGGGTTTTTATTTATTTATTTATTTTTTTACTAGTAATGGCGGCGATCTGCGATTTTTAGCGGTACTGCGATATTTCAGCAGACATGTCGGGCCATTTTGACACTTTTTTGGGACCATTGGCATTTATACAGCGATCAGTGCTATAAAAATGCACTGATTACTGTGTAAATGCCATTGGCAGTGAAGGGGTTAACCTGCAGGGGGCGCTCTAAGGGTTAACTGTGTTCCCTGGGCGTGTTCTAACTGTGTGTGGGCTGCCCTAGCAGGGGAAGGGAAGTGATCACAGCTTCCATATAGAGGAAGGCTGTGATCACAGTCCTTCCCCCCCTCACAGAACGGAGATCCATGTTTACTTACACGGACCTCCGTTCTTTCAGTGCGGGGGGGCATCGCGGGTAGCCGGCGGCGATTGAGTCCGCCGCACCTGCTCCCTGGCCCCCCCCCCCGAACACAGTGAGCGTGCGGGCGCGACCTCCGGCGGCGCGCGTGTGCTCAAAGTGTGCGATCTCACAGCCGCCGTTGTATGACGGCGGTTTGCGATATCGAGCCACTTTGTCGCCGTCAACCTGCAGTTGACGGTCGGCAAGTGGTTGAATACTAAAAAGGATTTCTATCTTAAAACGGAGTTCCAGCCTCAAAAAAGTTTTTTTTTTTTTTTTTTTTAAAGTCAGCAGCTACAAGTACTGAAGCTGCTGACTTTTAATAAGGACATATGAAGAAAGAGGTCCGGAGGGCTGCACTCCGTTAAATGTTTTATTATCAAAATAGGTCCATACAGTACAAAGATTTGGGGGCAAAGTTAACGCGTTTCGCACCTGCCTATGGGTGCTTAATCATAGCTGTATGGACCTATTTTGATAAAACATTTAAAGGAGTGCGGCCATCCGGACCTCTTTCTTCATATGCTTCATGTGCATACTGAGCCAGCACCCACGAGACAGCACAGGTGCTTCAATAGGTATGGTGCCCTCTGAGTGGCAATGTTTCACATGACTCTATCCGGACATTTAATAAGGACACTTGCCTGTCCAGGGAGCCCACAATGTCAGCCCCCCAAGGGCTATTCATCCACAGCAGTATATCTCAACATCACACCAATGAACAGTGTCTTGAGCTTTTTAGAGCGATTTTCAGGCCGGTCTCTAAAAAGCTCAAGACACAGTTCATTGGTGTGATGTTGAGATATACCGCTGTGACGGATCTCCAGTGACCATTCCCATGAGTACCGACATATGGTTCCAGCTTGAGGCTTGACTGACTCTTTGCCGCTGATAATAGAGTCCCCATATTCAGGTTAGAGTATTTACTCTCCCCTCTGGGTGGCGGATGCACAGCCCTTGGTGACTCCTTAAGCGGACAGTGGTTAATTCTATACACACTGAGTGGACTTCTACTTTCAACCTTCTCCTATTTTTGGACTGTTTAAATACACAGTGGAGACTTCATATCTTCAATTTTATATGTGGACTTTCCTTATTTCTACTGTTTAAGATTATTTACAACACTTTGCACTTTAGTGTTAGCATATATCACTAATAATAATCTATACAGTGTTGTTTATATTGATTTGCTTATTTGCACGTTGCACTTTTGCTTTTTGCACACTGCATACGATTTGGGTCCATAATTGCACATGAATGCATTCCTTGCACATATAATATAGGTTTTTGTATAGCGCTGCACTTTTTGTTTGGATAAGTATTTTTAAAAAACTGCTGATCTACTGTGATTTTCATTTACAACCATCTCTAGGGTTTATAGAGAATGGTCAAAAAAGAGAAAATATCCAGTGAGCGGCCGTTGTGTGGAGGAAAATGCCTTGTTGATGTCAAAGGTCAGAGGAGAATGGGCAGACTGGTTTGAGATGATAGAATGGCAAAAGTAACTCAACCACTCGTTACAACTAAGATAATACCATCTCTGAATGCACAACACATTGAACCTTGAAGCAGATGGGCTACAGCAGCAGAAGACCATACTGGATGCCATCAGCTAAGTACAGGAAACTGAGGCTACAATTTGCACAGGCTCATCAAAATTGGACAATAGAAGATTGGAAAAACGTTGCCTGGTCTGATGAGTGTTGATTTCAGCTGCGACATTCAGATGGTAGAGTCAGAATCTGGCATAAACAACAGGAAAGAATGGATCCATCCTGCCTTGTATCAACGGTTCAGGCTGGTGGTGGTGGTGTAATGGTGTGGGGGGATATTTTCTTGGCGCCCTTTGGGCCCCTTAGTGCTAATTGTGTATTGTTTAAATGCCAGGGCCTACCTGAGTATTGGTTGCTGACCATGTCCATCCCTTTATAACTACGGTGTACCCATCTTCTGATGGCTCCTTCCAGCAGGATAATGCAACACAAAGCTCAAATCATCTCACCACTGGACAATGAGCTCCCTGCACTCCAATGGCCTCCACATTCACCAGATCTCATCCAATAGAACACCTTTAGGATGTGATGGAACGGGAGATTCGCATCATGGATGTGCAGCTGACAAATCTGCAGCAACTGTGTGACGCTATCATGTCTCTATGGACCAAAATCTCTGAGGAATGTTTCCAACACCTTGTTGAATCTATGCCATGAAGAATGAAGGCCGTTCTGAAGGAAAAAGGGGGTTCAACCCGGTACTAGCCAGGTGTACCTAATAAAGTGGGCAGTGAGTGTATATTCTATACTGTATAGATCCTCCACTCTTTGGATCCACATTGAAAATGTTTTCATATTTTTATGTGTACTGTATACTTTTTCCTGATGAAGTGGCCATTAAAGATCCATGAAACGCATTGATGGTTTAACCTGCTTTCATGATCAATAAGTACCAATCTTCCTGAAGAATCCACCTTTTTATTGAATGGGCGCCTCTGCTGACCCCACACTGGTTCCATTTTGGGGTCTTATTCTATCTACCATTGCTTCTAGGACGATCGTCTGTCCCTAAGTGTGGGTAATTGCTCCCAAAGCGATTACTTGAGAGCTGTGTACAGGCTTCCCATACATGGCTGTCTGCACACACCTGGGCTGGGCTGCTGTTTTCTGGAAGATACTTGCCACACCACGGCTTTTTAACCATGCGAATGGAGACTTTGAATTTCTCTCATTCTCTGATGCTTGAAAATTTCACCCAGTGACATAGTCAGGAAAGGCATTTGGTTTCCTTGTCCCTAACAGACAATAGTAATAAAACTTCACTCCACAACAACACATTAGTTACAATAGCCTGAGTCACCACTAACTCATGTCATTCTATTCATTTGGCTTATCTAATCCTGTAATATCAAATACTTACCTGGCTAACATGAACATGGTGATCGTGCCACCAACCCCAATTAGAGGGAAATAACAATAGGCAAACCTCACGTAGAATGAAATCATCCAAGCCAAATCCTGGAAGGAGAAATGACTCAGTCACATTTTATTTATAACCTCATAATTAAAGCCCACCTGTATTGCCCATCACAGCCAATCAGATTATCACTCTCATTTTTTTAATATGCCAGAGTAACTCAAAAAGGAGATTATGATTAATTGCCATTGGCAATACGTACCGTTACAGTCAGAGCAAAAAAGTATTTGATCCCCTGCTGATTATGTAGGTTTGCCTAATGACAAAGAAATGATCGGTCTATAATTTTAATTGCTAGGTTTATTTTAACAGTGAGAGACAGAATAACAACAAAAATATCCAGAAAAACGCAGTTCAAAAAAGTTATAAATTGATTTGCACTTTAATGAGTGAAATAAGTATTTGACCCCTTCGCAAAACATGACTTAGTACTTGGTGGTAAAACCCTTGTTGGCAATCAGAGGTCAGACGTTCTGGGCTGATTCCTCACCATTCTCATAATCATTGAAACTCCACGAGGTGAGATCTTGCATGGAGCCCCAGACCAAGGGAGACTGACAGTTATTTTGTGTTTCCATTTGCGAATAATCACATCAACCGTTGTCACCTTCTCACCAAGCTGCTTGGCGATGGTCTTGTAGCTCATTCCAGCCATGTGTAGGTCTACAATCCTTGTCCCTAACATCCTTGGACAGCTCTTTGGTCTTGGCCATGGTGGAAAGCTTGGAATCTGATTGATGCTTCTGTGCACAGGCGTCTTTTATACAGGTAACAAGCTGAGATTAGGAGCACTCCCTTTAAGAGAGTGTTCCTAATCTCAGATCATTACCTGTATAGAAGGCACCTGAGAGCCAGAAATCTTGCTGACTCTCAAATACTTATTTCACTCATTAAAATGCAAATCAATTTATAACTTTTTTGAAATGTGTTTTTCTGGATATTTTTGTTATGCTGTCTCTAACTGTAAGGCCTCATATACACAGGCATTAAAAAAAATGAGCTGTAACGTTGGTACCGATGCCAGGAAAAAAGCCACTTTAAAAACGCGATTTCAACAGCATTTTGCATTGACGTCACTGCGCGTTTTTCAGCACTAGCTTTCAGCGGCGTTTCTCTGCCTCTATTCAAAAGCAATGGTTCTCTATGGGAGTCCATTGATTTGAATAGAAGTCGCACCAGAAGTTGGTTTCGACTTGCGGTGTGACTTGTGTGCAGAGGATCTTGACGAGCCGGAGAGGGGAGAAGACGCTGGAGCTGATTTAATAAAATATTTAAAAAATCTGTGTAGTGTGTTTTTTTTTTTTTTGGACACTTTTTTTTTCAGGTGAATGGGTAGGGGTACGATGTACCCCATACTCATTCACATAGGGTAGAGGTCTGGAATCTGGGGGCCCCTATGTTAAAGGCGGCTTCCAGATTCCGATAAGCCCCCGCCCGCAGACCCCGACAACCAACGGCCAGGGTTATCGGGAAGAGGCTCTTGTCCTCATCAACATGGGGACAAGGTGCTTTGGGGTGGGGGTTGCAGGGCCCCCCTGCTCCAAAGCACCCATACTCCCCATGTTGAGGACATGCTGCCTGGTATGGTCCAGTGGGGAGGGGCCACTCACTCATCCCCACCCTCTTTCCTGGCCTGCCAGGCTGCATGCTTGGATAAGGGTCTGGTATGGATTTTGGGGGGTCCCCACGCAAATTTTTTTAAAATTTTTTGCGGGGGGTTCCCCTTCATCCTCTGCACACAAGTCACACTGCTAGTCAGATCCCACTTCTGGTGCGACTTCTATTCAAATTAATGGGCTCCTATTGATTTTGAATAGAGGCAGAGAAATGCCTGACAGGGCTTAACGCTGTGTATACAACGTTAAGCCACGTTTTTGTGCGTTTTGCTGGCTCAGCATCAAAAAAGCTCTAACACGGAAGCTTTGGAATGCGCGGGTCCTGCGTTCAGGGGAGGGCTGGCAGCCTTAGGCCTGGGGGGCACATCCAGTCAAGTGGCCCATTGAACCACAGAATCAGCTCACCATCCATGCCCACTTGGTTTTAGAACAGATATTGTTGTTATGAAGCAAGACAAATATAATACAATGTGGTAACATAATTTAATGTTAATAGCAACAAAGGAGGTTTAACAAAAATAATGCATCAATGCAGCCTCACCAGTGCCTATCAAATGCAACCTGATCAGTGCCCATCAATGCAGGCTCGCCATAGCCCATCAGCACAGCTTGATCAGTGCCAATCATTGCAGCCTGATCAGTGCCCATCAATGCAGCTCGAACATTGCTCATCAATGCAGCTTTGCCAGTGCCCATCAGCACAGCCTGATCAGTGCCCATGATCCAGTTGGTAGGAGTTTGTAAGCGGGAGATCCCCATTCTGTGTAATCCCCTGGCCCCTTCTTTCTTCCTCCACAAGAAGAAAAAATTGTGAGCGGACAGCAGCTGTCGGCCATTTTGAATGTAAGTTAGGGTGGCCTGGGGGGCAATTGCCACCCTGCCCCCTGGCCCAGCCCTCCCCTGCCTGCGTTAGATTTACAGCTTAAGGACGCCAACGTCATCTACAGGTCAAAAACATCAACATGTGTACGAGGCCATAGAATAACATGGTGTGGCGCTCTTAAGCTGTAAAAACAGCTCAAAAACGTGGAGTTAATAACGCCCGTGTATATGAGGCCTTAAAATAAACCTACCATTGAAATTATAGATTGATCGTTTCTTTGTCAGTGGGCAAACGTACAAAATCAGCGGGGGATCAAATACGTTTTCCCTTCACTGTATCCCACACTACTTCGATCATGAAGGATTTCTAGCCACAAATAAAACTGTACTCACTACCCACTTCTTCCGCTGGACAGCAAAATAGAAAATGTACCACTGAAAGTAGAGGGGGAGCAGAGCTGGAGGTCCAACTGCAAAACAGAAAGGAAGTAAAAAACAGAATTTCATGCTAGATTGGGACTGAGCCATAATCCATGATCTGCTGTGTGCAGGTAATGTATGTATACTCACTCAGGAAGAAGTACTTATGCTGGTGATTATATGGCATATATTTCTTTTTTTTTATTCCAAGCTGTGGAGGAATCAAACATACTGATAAGCTTCTATTGCCATAAGAATCTAGGTATCCACGAGAGGATATCTGAACATTCACATTTCATTATAAATCAGTAAAATAATCAGATCTAAAGCTGAATACACATTGTACAATTTGTGTTCAATTTCCTTTAGATTTACCTCCAACCAGGGCTTTTTTTTCTCAGAGAATAGGTGCAGGAACTCCCTTCTGAGTCACCCTTTGTCTCTGCCCTTTACCCACCTCTGAGCACCGCCCCTTGGTTCCACCCTCTACCCACCTCCCTGTACTGCTTTGTGCTACTAGGTAATTTGTATGGAATTTGATAGACCCCACACCAGCAGCAACAGATCCCGCCAGCAACAATGGACCCCCGCAACAAAATACCACCCCAGCAGCAACAACAGATCTCTCAGCAGTCAGCATCAATAAAACCAGCAGCAATAGACCTCTCCCTTAACAGTAGATTCCCCCCAGCAACAATTGACCCCCCCAGCAACATAAGACCCCACCAGCGTAAAATAGACCCCCCCCACAAAAATAGATCCTCACTGGCAACAATAGATCCCCCATCAGGCAACATCAATAGACCCACCAGCACTCCTTGCCATAAAATACATTTGGTGCCAGAACTGCATTCCCCCGTGTTTCCGCTAAAAAAAAGCCCTGCCTTCAATTATGTAGTGTAAGGGTCTGCCTGGGTGCATATAATTTGAAGGTGCTTAGGTTTGACCTCATATTATATGGTTTTGGTAAATCTAAAGAAACATTGTACAAGCATAAAAACTGTATAGTGTGTAGCCAGCTATACAGTATGATCCGCTATCCTTGAATCTTAACAGTCCAGGTTAAACCCACCTAATATGATGTCACACGTGCTACTGCATGCAATCTAAGCACTCTTATCAAGTATACCTGCCTCATTGTGTGCAAGGTAAAAGGTAACTCGATACATTCCGACACCTGTGTTTTAACCACCTTACCTCCAGGCCAATTCTGACATTTCACACCAACATGTAAAAATCAGCATTTTTGTTGATAGGAAATTACTTAGAACCCCAAACATTAAATATTTTTTAAGCAGAGACCCTGGAGAATATAATGTTGGTTGTTGCAAATTTTTATGTCACACCTAATTTGCACAGTGGTATTTCAAAAGCAAATTTTTTGGAATGGAAAAAATAAACTTTAATGAATTTTCTTGAACACAAATACAATATAGTACGCATTTTTTGTTTAAATATAAAAGATGTTATGTTGAGTAAATAGATACTAAACATGTCCCGCTTAAAATTGCACACGCCCGTGGAATGGCGACAAACTAAGGTACAATAAATTATCAATAGGAAATACTTTAAAAGCCTTTACACAGGTTACCAGTTTAGAGTTACACAAGAGGTCTGGTGCTAGAATTATTGCTCCAGCTCTTTGCAGCGATACCTCACATGTGTGGTACGATCGCCAATTAAATATGCGTGCAGGACCTTCGTTTGCGTTCATGTTTGCGTGTGAGCATGGGGGGATGAGGGGCGCTTTTCATTTTTTTTTTCCTTTTATTATATATTTTCTTTAACCACTTGACCTCTGGAAGATTTACCCCCTTCCTGACCAGGCTATTTTCTGCGATACAGCACTACGTTACTTTAAAGCGGAGTTCCACCCAAAAGTGGAACTTCCACTTTAAGCACTCCTTACCCCCTTATATGCCACATTTTGCATGTCATTTTTTTGGCGAGGGGATTGTGTACCTTGTTTTGACAGGAACTTCCTGTCACACTTCCTCCTTCCGTCGACTGGCCGCCTAGGTGACTCCTCCTCTCCTCCTAGACGGCCCCTCCCTCCTGGCAATCTTCTCAGACACGTCACAGGTCCCAGAAAATTGCCTGGCCACTAGGAACGCGCAGCGTGACTCGCGCATGCGCAGTGCGTGCCCGGCTGTGAAGCCAGGCTGGGTGCCCACACTAGGAATGGCGGGGCTGTTGGGAGGAGGGGGGAGACGAGCGAGGCTTCAGGCGCAACCATTGCTGGACCGCGAGACAGGTTAGTTTCTATTTATTAAAAGTCAGCAGCTACATTTTTTGAAGCTGCTGACTTTTAATAAACTAAAAAACGAGTGGAACTCCGCTTTAACTGACAATTTCGCGGATGTGCGACAAATAAAATGTATGTCCTTTTTTCCCCACAAATAGAGCTTTCTTTTGGTGGTATTTGATCACCTCTGTGTTTTAAATTTTTTGCGCTATAAATAAAAAAAGACCGACAATTTTGAAAAAAAAAAATCAATATTTTTTACCTTTTGTTATAAAACATATCCAAAAAAAAAAAATTTGAAAAAATCAGATTAGGCCAATATGTATTCCGCTACAGATTTTTGGTTTAAAAAAATCCAATAAGAGTGTATTGGTTTGTGCAAAAGTTATATTTATTTTTTTTTTTTTTACTAGTAATGGCGGCGATCAGCGACTTATACTGCGATATTTCTATTCTGACACTTTTGACACTTTTTGGGGACCAGTGACACTGCAATATTTCTATTCTGACGCTTTTGACACTTTTTGGAGCCAAGTGGCACTAATCAGTGCTAAAAAAAATATGCACTGTCACTGTACTAATGACACTGGCTGGGAAGAAGTTAACATCAAGGGCAAACAAAGGGTTAACTGTGCCTAACCAGTGTTTATGTGTACTGTGGGAGGTGCTTTTACTAGATAAAGCATGGATTTATTCCCTGCTCCGCAGGGACACAAATTACATTCCTTCCCTTCTGTCAGAACAGCAATCTGCCATGTTAAGGTCAAGGAGGGTCAATCAGTACTATTGCATTTCCATGTTTTGTGTACTGTGGGAGACCAGATATAGTGAATGCAGAGTCCTGGGTTTAGTAATACTTCAACCACTGTCCTGAGACGTAAGTGATATAGACCAGAGGGTGTCATGTGTTTTGTACCTTTACGTTATCATGACTAACTGGGAGGAACTGGAATTGTACCGTCTAACGACAAGACTGTCTTCCCTTCCTTACATTAAACACAGGGACGCCTCGTCCCTTATTTAGGTACGAAATAGATCATTTTCGTGGAGGGTGTCATGTGTATTTGTGACCAATCCGTGTCAATTGGGAAACAAACGGGAACTACAATTGAAGAAGGGTCGGTCACAGTAATCATGTCACTGTCACGTATAAAAAAAATCGTGACTAATCACGGTGAACCGAGGTTTTTCACAGTTTTC
>BLSH010311025.1:2462032-2492333 GCA_018402905.1 Glandirana rugosa
CCCACATGAGTGAAAACAACGGTCGCCAAATCTGTAATTACCGACACACAACTCAATAAAACTCCCCTGTCCATTAAATGTGACAATATGTTCGACATGTGAGTGATGAAATGTAACATCGTTTCACATTAAAGAAGTCACCAGCCATTAATGTCTAAACCGCTGGCAACAAAAGTGAGTACACCCCTAAGTGAAAATGTCCAAATTGGGACCAATTAGCCATTTTTCCTCCCTGGTATCATGTGACTCGTTAGTGTTACAAGGTCTCAGATGTGAATGGGGAGCAGATGTGTTAAATTTGGTGTTATCGCTCTCACTCTCCCATACTGGTCACTGGAAGTTCAACATGGCACCTCATGGCAAAGAACTCTCTGAGGATCTGAAAAAAAGAATTGTTGCTCTACATAAAAAGGGCCTAGGTTATAAGAAGATTGCCAAGATCCTGAAACTGAGCTGCAGCACGGTGGCCAAGACCATACAGCAGTTTAACAGGACAGGTTCCACTCAGAACAGGCCTCGCCATGGTCATGGTGAGGGGTGTACTCACTTTTGTGAGATACTGTAAATAGTTACATTGGTCCAAGCTGGATCAATGTAACTATGTACAGGGCTGCTGTTAGAAATCACAGGGCCCTGTACAACCTACCTGGCAGGGCCCCATATCCCCAATATATCAAAACAATATTTTCACAAAAAATACACTAAAATCATTATTTGCGGACGCAAACATAACAGAGAACCTGTGTGAATTAGCCCTTTTTTTTATTTGTTTTTATACATTTTTTTTTAAATGTTTACATTTTCTAAATTATTTTATTTTACAGTGTTTAAAAATGACTTACTATAATGTTTAAAAACTTTTTTTTTACAGGATAGGGAAGCCGGCAGTGCCACAGGGGGAGGGGGGGGGGTGCAGCACAGGGAGGGATCAAAAGTAGGCAGAACAAGGAGGTAGAAAAGTGGTGCAAAGAAAGCAATTACAGGAACAATGCCCTGTGTCTGTGTCTCTCCCTGCAGCAGCTGAAAGCTGGCGGGAGGGAGAGAAATGGGCTTTCAGCAGCTGCAGAGAGCCGCACAGGGCATCTCGCTGTAACTACCCCTCCATCCGACCACACCATTTCCTCCTGCTGTTCGGACCATCCTCAGTACCCAGGCCTCCTACAGGAGGACTGGCATCCCCCCCCATCAGCGCTCCTAACTATGTATATAATATCCTTAAATGGATTTCTATTTTAGCTTTTAGATTTAGTTGCCATTTCTGCATACAACCAGGGTGATTTTGTGTTGCTAAGAAGCTATAACATTTCCTCAGCACCTGATCATTTATACAACAAGAATACGCATGTGGAATCTTCTGAGATCAGAGTTGCTTTTCAAAGTCTAAAATAAATCCATGCCACTGAATTATCATTACCTGAAGAGTGCCTAGGATCAGAGATGTGATCAGGAATGGGATGAGTGAAGGACCAAAATAATACAGATTCAGCCAGGCTAGTACATCCAGCAGCAGAATGTGCAGAAGAACACCAAAGAAAAATAATTTCTTGGGATTAAGGAGACCCATCTGTTCCACGGTGGAGCGCAGTGTGCGGAAATCCTCCACCATAGCCGCCTGTGGGAGAAAGCATCAAACATCAGCATTGCTAAAGGGGGAGACAAATTACAGGGCAGAGAAATACTATGCCAGGGAACACGTGGACTTCTTACATTCTTGCTGGGCTCCACACATGGCTGTCCAGGCGCCAGCTCCCCAATCAGCAGGCATTTCATATGCTTCTGTACCAACTCCTTATCAATGTGGAATGCAGTGAACGGGTCCTGAGGAGTAAGAGGGATAAAGAGATACAAATAGTTATTATTTTTCTAAACCATCTGACAAAGTTTATATATATGAGTTAAGGTTTCATGTATACAATATAAAAACTCCTGCGCTACTTGCTCTATCTTAATCCTTGTAAATAAATATTATGTGCAGTCAATAAGTTGCTGCAGGCATCTACATGCATTGCTGCAAACACTAATAGATTCATATAATACAGGATGCCATGCTACTTAAAAACACCTAACTATATAAGTGCATTAAATCTCAATTTTACACAATACATATGGCAATACATATATCTTTATGCTTGAATTTCTCTACCTTAATCACAAATATCCTAATGTGTCTCAAGAAAATAAAATACATATAACTACTGAAACATTGTTTTTTTTCCCCCATCTTATACACATGTGCATCAATATCAAACATGCAATATATAAGATCAAAGTCCCAGTATATGTGCAATTATAACCATATATCCCAGTCTCTTGTTGTGGACAATATGCTTAACTTTCTCCCACATGCACACCTCCGGGGAATCTTCAACAAAAATGTGCCATTACATCACTATCCACCCCTTCTGTGATCTCCACCACCATACTATTATTCTCCTCTCCTCCGGATGTCGACCTAATGAATTACGTAGGTCAATCAGTGCATTCCCCTTTAAGGGCTAGTGACTCCACTTCTCCTTTGTCGCTACTTCCTCCATGGGGGCAATAGATAGAATGGATCAAAAGAAGAAAGATGCCCTCATCACGTTTCAAAGTATACAAGATATGTATTTAAATCAAGTTGGAGTTGGGATAATTTAGATACAGCTGTAGGATATGTACCCGCATCCTTTAAGGACCTGTCTGCTTAATGCTCAGGTTGTCAGATCAGTGACCTGAAAAGGCTTCTGACGTAATCCCAGTTACAGGATATTAATCCTCCCACCAGTCTCCAGCTATATTAAAGTGGCTGTAAACCTTTATTTTTTAAATTAAAATTAAAAAAGAGGTTTATACTTACCTGCTGTTGTATTGCTCAGAGCGGCCCCGAACATTCTCTTCTGGGGTCCCCCACCAGCAATGTCCACTCCTCTTTGCTTGCTGCTTGCTCTGGGGGCACACTTGCAAGCTCACCCCCGAGCCGGGCTGTGTGCATCCATAGATACACACAGCGTGCCTCTGCATCTTTGCTTGTGGTTCTTTTGTTCCCATGTTCCCTTTGGGCAATTTAAATAACTTTCAGAAACGTAAAAAAACGATAAACACCGCACAAAGTTGACAGCATAATCTTACGCTGACAACAAAACAAAAGGTTTAAAAAAAAGTTAGGTGCACATGACTCAACAGTAGCACGTCTGACTCCAAAAAAGTTAGGTGCCAGCTCTAAAATTTTAAGGGCCGCTGGTTACCTTGCCCAAGCTGTATTATTTACATTACATCTACAAATGACATTCTAGAACCCAACCAGCAGTTCTTTGGCACTTTTGGGTGGCCCTTGGGGCCTCTGCACAAATTAATATGGTTTTCCCTATTGCCCTGTTATAGTAGTGATTCTATAGTGAATATAGTAGTCTATTCTAATATGTCTCCTGAAGCATGTCCTCAGTCTCCAACAACTACTTTAGCATGTTCAGTCTCTGACAGTTCCTGAAACACGCCTGCTGTCTCTGACCATCTCTTGTATGCTTGGCTGCAGTCTCTGACCAACTCTTGTATCACATCTGCAGTCTCTGACTAACTCCTGTATCATGTCTGAAGTCTGTGACCATCTTCTGTATCATGTCTGCAGTCTCTGACCATCTCATGTATCATGTCTGCAGTCTCTGACCATCTCATGTATCATGTCTGCAGTCTGCGACCATCTTCTGTATCATGTCTGCAGTCTCTGACCATCTCATGTATCATGTCTGCAGTCTGCGACCATCTTCTGTATCATGTCTGCAGTCTCTGACCATCTTCTGTATCATGTCTGCAGTCTCTGACCATCTCCTGTATCATGTCTGCAGTCCCTGACCATACCTTGTATCATGTCTGCAGTCCATGACAATCTCTTGTATCATGTCTGCAGTCCCTGACCATCTCCTGTATCATGTCTGCAGTCTCTGACCATCTCTTTTATCATGTCTGCAGTCCATGACAATCTCTTGTATCATGTCTGCAGTCCCTGACCATCTCCTGTATCATGTCTGCAGTCTCTGACCATCTCTTTTATCATGTCTGCAGTCTGTGACCATCTCTTTTATCATGTCTGCAGTCTCTGACTATCTGCTATACCATGTCCACAGTCCCTGATCATCTCTTGTATGCTGGCTGCAGTCTCTGACCAACTCTTGTATCACATCTGTAGTCTCTGACCATCTACTGTATCATGTCTGCAGTATCTGACCCTCTCCTGAATCATGTCTGCAGTCTCTGACCATCTCCTATACCATGTCCGCAGTCTCTGACCATCTCTTGTATCCCAGCCACAGTCTCTGATCATCTCTTGTATCATATCTGCAGTCTCTGGCCATCTCTTGTATCATGTCAGCAGTCTCTGACCATCTCCTATACTATGTCTGCAGTCTCTTACCATCTCCTATACCATGTCTGCAGTTTCAGACCATCTCCTAAACCATGTCCGCAGTCTCTGACCATCTCTTGTATCCTGGCCACAGTCTCTGACCATCTCTTGTATCATGTCTGCAGTCTCTGGCCATCTCTTGTATCATGTCTGCAGTCTCTGCCCATCTCCTATACCATGTCTTCAGTCTCTGGCCATCTCTTGTATCATGTCCACAGTCCCTGACCATCTCTTGTAACCTGGCCACAGTCTCTGACCATCTACTGAAAATCAGCTTACAGGTTTTTTTTTGTCAAAGCTTAATTGAACAAGCTGAAGTTAGAAGCTGAGTGCTCAGTGGTTAGCACTTCTGCCTTGCAGCACTTGAGCCCTTGGTTTGAATTCCAGCCATGTCACTATCTGTATAGTTTGTATGTTCTCCATGTGCTTGTGCAGGTTTCCTTCAACATTCCAAGACATGCTTGTTGGTGTATTGACTCCTATGACCCTAGTATGTGTGTATATTTAGTATGTATAAATGTGAGTTAGGAACCTTAGATTGTAAGCTCCCTGAAAGCAGGGACTGATGGGAATTTACAATATATAATGCTCTGCATAAATTGAGGGTGCTATATATATATACCAGTAATAAATTAATATGTAATATTGATAGAGGAACTCTGAACAATTACACGCTAGGCGATCATATCTGTGTCAGCCTGATAATCATACAAAAACCTGGAAATGATTATTGATTACGTTCTGGGTAACGCGTATGATCTCACATACTTTTTCAGGTACTGCTACTTATTCTAGTAGAATAGTTACAATGTACTTGTACATCTATATTACAGCTGAGCTTAGCGTTGCCACATCATCCCTTTAATCCAGGACACATATGAATCACACAGGTTCTGTGGCTGATTAAGGTGGTAATTAAACTCACTTGGTGCCTCATCTGCATTAAATTAGCCTCAGAACCTGGGTAATTCATATGTGTCCTGGATTAAAGGGATGATGTGGCAACCCTAGCTGAGCTCAGATATACAGATGCACAGCTTAGCTTTGCCTTGTTTTTGGTATGGTAGGGGTTAACCAGATCTGGATGCTGCAGGCTCAGTAGGAAACACAACTCCACCTCTGGGGGATAAAGAGGAGGAGATGTTAGTGGTGGGGAAGTGGGCAGAGCAGACGGTGGAACCACAAGGCTGCACCAATCCAGTGAATGGATACATGTTGTCATAGCAGAAAATAGCCAACACCTGACATTGAACAGAATCAAACATCCATGCTACATCGGCGCCGAGCATACGTGGACGGGTGACTCGCTCTCCACGTTTTCCCCGCTCGAGAGCTCACAGAAAATACATTTAACACAACACGTATCATTATATACCAAAAAACGCAATAAAAAGTTGTAAAGTAATTGCTTTATAGAAATGTACATTATATGTGTCACTAGTGTGTAAAGACACCACAATTATACTCAGGGCTTGACAAATTTGCCTTGAATCTAGGAGCCGGCTAAAAAAGTTAGGAGCCAGTTTTTTATAGCGTAGTGTGGGGTTGTCAGCGCCAGGGGTAAGACAAGTAATTTGCGCCCCTAACCCTAACTTACTCACAGCAGAGCAGCCAGTCAATAACTCCACCGTTACATCAGGGTTATAGGCTGGCCAGAAAGAGTGACACTAAAAAATCTGTTATGGGGAAACTCCTTATTATGCCGAATGCATTGTGACTGCGACATGTAAAACGCCCTCATCTGCTGCCTAATGGAGCTTAAGGGAGGCTAATGGTGGGTGGCAAAAACATGTCTCTATTGCACATTTTTACCACCCAACTTGCACATCTACACAAAGCCTTAGTGACATTGTAAATAAAATTTAAAAAAAAGGTGAAAAGTATTCCAGCGCTGCTGATCTTCTGCTGCCTCTTTGCAGCCACTTCCTGCCTACATGTGTGTCCCCCACAGTGACTTTTCATTGCTCTGGTGGGTTTCCGGTCACCATGAAATACTGGAGCCCAGCTGCACATAGAGTGGTAATTGTTGATGGTACACAGGGCTTTATCACAATTTTGTTGCTTAGAATAAAGGTCACGTTTCTCGAGGTGTAACATCATCTTTCATATTATACAAAAAAAAATGGGCTAACTTTACTGTTTAGTTTTTTTTTATTCATTAAAGTGTATTCTTTCCAAAAAATTGCGCTGGAAAGACCGCTGCGCAAATACCATGTGACATAAAATATTGCAGCAACCGCCATTTTATTCTCTAGGGTCTCTGCTAAAAAATAATATATAATGTTTGGGGGTTCCAAGTCATTTTCTAGCAGAAAACACTGGATCTTTCATTTTAAGCCACTAATGTGAGAGAGGGTTTAGTCTTTAAATGGTTAAACTTTCCTCATACAGCCCGGAGATAATTGCTTTGAAAGAACCATAAGATACATTGTTGTGTTTATTCTTCCACTATCAACAAATATCCAAGTATAACAGCTGTTAGATGAAGCAGAGAAGGCTCTCGGCTCTCACTGAATCTGACAGCTGTTTTAACATGGGGAGAGAAGGAACGGCTGTCACTCGCCAGGACGCTATTTCTGGTCGCCATGGCGACCTGGCGCCCGGGGTTTGTCGAGGCCTGATTATACTAAATATAAAGAGACAGCAACATATGCATCCTGCCCTCGTTTCCTGTTACATTGTGATAATTGCTGCTTTTCATTATCTTGCTTTTGAAGTTTTTTATTTTATATATGGTGTACTTTTTTTTGTATTATTTCCTTTATTTTATAGTTACATTATTGTGTATTATGTCATTTATATCGTTTTATGTACTATTGTTACATTTATATGATATTGTTATTTAGTATTATGTATTTCTATTTATGTTGTTTTTCCTTTTATTAGGCTAGGTTCACAGTAGTCGGACACGACAGTGATCAGAATTTGATCCTATTTCGCTCTGCGACATGTGTCCTACAAATGTCCTACATCGGTCTGACTTCTGTGAACGGGATCCGACTTTCATCCCGACAATACCAGGCGCCTTGTGCTCTGGGGGTCTTGAAAGGGAACCCCCGCTAAATTTAACTAAATTTAAATTTTAAAAAACTGCATGGGCCCCCCCCCGAGAGCATTAAGCATAAGGGGAACTCCGCGCCAAAAATAATGGCGTGGGAGCCCCCCCCCGAAATCCAAAATCCATACCAGACCCTTATCCGAGCACGCAGCCTGGAAGGTCAGGAAAGGGGATGGGGACGAGTGAGCACCCCCCTCGAACCATACAAGGCCGCGTGCCCTCAACATGGGGGGGGTGGGCGCTTTGGGCCAGATTCCGATAAGCCCCCTGCCCGCAGACCCCGACAACCACCGGCCAGGGTTGTTGGGAAGAGGCCTTGTCCTCATCAACATGTGGACCAGGTGCTTTGGGGTGCCTCAAAGCACCCACCCCCCCATGTTGAGGGCAAGCGGCCTGGTATGGTTCAGGAGGGGGGGGGCACTCACTCGTCACCACCCCTTTTCCTGACCTGCCGGGCTGCGTGCTCAGATAAGGGTCTTATATGGATTTTGGGGGGGGGGGATCCCTACGCCATTTTTTTTTTTACATTTTGGCACGGGGTTCCCCAGACCGAAGGACCTCTCGGAGGGGGAACCCATGCTGTTTTTTTTTTAATTTGGCGTGGAGTTCCCCTTCAAGATCTCCAGAGCACAAGTCGCATGTCGGATCAGTTAGGACAGCAATCCATCGTTGATCCAACTTCAATGACATTCAATGGGCTGAAGTTGGATGAAAGTCGGAACAAAAGTAGTAAAGGAACCTTTTTCAAAGTCGGACCAGTTAGGACGGCTCTCATAGGGAATCATTGATTTGATGATGTAATGAGACTTGTGCTCCTAATGTCGGCCCATTTGTCGGACTAGTGTGAGCCTAGCCTTACTGGAAATTATTATTGTGTACATTATTGTGTATTATGTAGTTTATTTAGTTTTATATTATATAGTTTATTTTACATAGTTCCTTTTTTATGGTTATGTTTTTACCAGTTTCCTGTCCTCTTTATCAGTAGGGTTGCACCGATACCGGTAGTGGTATCAATACTGAGCATTTGCATGAGTTCTTGTGCAGATGCTCAGATACCTAAACTGACACCGTGTGGTGCGATTTGCTTCCATACAAAATGAATGGGCTCATATTGCACTGCGCAGAATCGCATGCCATTTGAACAGGAATGTGGTACGATTCCCATCCGAATCGCATACGGTTTTCCCCACCCCTCCTGTGTGAACACAGGCTTGTTATAGTGACTTCAGCCGGGGTTCACACAAGACAAGACAAGAGAAACCGCATGTGATTCGGACTGGAATCGCATTGCATTCCTGTTCAAATGACATGCGATTCTTTGCAGTGCGATTTGAGCCCATTCATTTTGTATGGTCTCAAATCTCACCGCAAACGTATCAGTGCTCATAATCAGCGAGTACTTGAGCATGAGTATCAATATTTGTAAAAAAAGAAACGGTATGGGTGCAACCCTGTCTGTGGTCATACACAGGTGAATATTTATAGATATACAGAGCAGGCTGATTTCCCCTGCTACTGCCCACCAGTTGTAGGTTAAAAGAAAAATTAATGGGCACATTGCATGCCATTTGAAGAGGAATGCAGTGCGCTTCCTGTCCAAATCACATGCAGTTTCCCGCACAGCTCCTGTGTGAACTCAAGCTCCAAGTCACTAGGACAAGCCTGGGGTCACACAGGAGCGTCGCGGGAAACCGCATGTGATTCGGACAGGAATCGCACTGCATTCCTCTTCAAATTGCATGCAATTCTTTGTAGCGCGATTTGCGCCCATTCATTTTTTATGGACACTGGTGAACATACTTGGTATTGGCAGCGATAGTGGAATCAGTGCATCCCTACTGTGATGTATGGGAGGTTCGGGATTTACTTTTGCTGTCCTTTGAAATGTTCTTGTCTGACAGCATATCTGCAATAAGAACTGAATGTTCTCCCTGGGATGAGAATCTGCAGCAAACAAGGAGGATGAAGCTGAGATCTGGGGGTACCGGGGACCTCAGACGGTGTGGATCTTATGGCCCCGATGGATTGATATTCATTATAATCTCTCTAGCGGTTTCCATTATATAAAGTAGCAGCTAGATTTGCTGTCTTGGAGTTATATGAATAATAAAGCAATCTGATTGTTAGATGGATCTCTATAAGACCTGGGCAATTGGACAGAAATCAATTGGATTGTATAGGTCTGTCCTCTTATTGCATCATTTTGGTAAATTAAACTGTACCGGGATTGTACAATCAGATTGCAGTGTGTGTGACCACCCTAAGGTGACAATACACCATATAATCTGATTGTACAATCTACTTCAGATCTACCATTAACTATGCAGTGTAAGGGCCTGCATAGTTCCTCATATTACATATTTTTGATAAATCCAAAGTAGATTGTATAGAAATTGTAAACTTAGACTGTGTAGTATATGGCCGGCTTTAAGCTGATTTGATTGTACAGCGGTCCCCATTGGAAGATTTCCTCTTACCTTGTGTTCTGTTAGAGTTCCCCTCAATTCTATTTTCTGTGACAAGGGTCACCAGTACAGATAGAGGGCGACTCTCCCCAATGTGGTCACAGACAGCAATAAACACTTGGCAGAGGGTCTAACCCTCCCCCGCTCTATCCAATAGTAAAGAGAGTTTTACTCAAGGATAAAAGTGACTAGCAGAGCTAGAATAGAATAGAAGAGAACAGAATAGAACAGATTATAATAGGACAGAACAGAATAGAATAGAACAAATTAGAATAGAATAGAACACAATAGAATATAATAAAATAGAACACAGACTATAATAGAACAGAACAGACTAGAATAGGATAGAGCAGACTATAATAAAAAAGAATAGAATAGAACAGTCTACAATTGAATAGAACAGAGTAGCATAGAAAAGACTAGAATATAATAGAACATACTAGAATAGAATGGAACAGAACACAGACTGAAATAGAATAGAACAGACTAGAGCAGAATTGTATAGAACGCAGACTAGAATAGAATATAACAGACTAGAACAGGATAAAATAGAACTCAGAATAGAATAGAACAGATTCGAGCAGAATGGAATATAACACAGACTAGGATAGAATAGAACACAAACTAGAATAGAATAGAACACATACTAGAATAGAATGGAACAGAACACAGACTAGAATAGAATGGAATACAACACAGGCTAGAATAGAACAGAATAAAATAGAACACAGACTAGAATAGAGACAAAACAGACTAGGGTAGAATAGAACAGAATAGAATAGAACACAGACTAGAATAGAACACAGGCTAGGAAAGAATAAAACAGAATGGACTAGAAAACAAACTATGGACAAAAAGAATAGAACACAGACTGGAATAGAATAAAACAGACTAGAACAGAATAGAATAGAACACAGACTATCTTATAATAGAACAGACTAGAATAGAACACAGACTAGATTCGAATAGAATAGAATAGAACACAAACTAGATAAGACTAGAACAGAATAGAACACAGACTAGAACAGAACACAGACTAGGATAGAATAGAACAGAATAGACTAGAACACAGGTTAGGATAGAATAAAACAGATTATAATAGAACACAGACTAGAGTAAAACAGAATATAATAGAACACGGACTAGAATAGAGCAGAATAGAACAGACTAGAACAGATTAGAATAGAACAGAATAGAATAAAACAGGCTACAATAGAATAGAACAGATTAGAATAGAACACAGACTAGAATAGAACAGAATAGAATACAACACAGAATAGAATAGCACACAGACTAAAATAGAATAGAACAGATTAGAATAAAACACAGACTAGAACAGAATAGAACACAGACTAGGATAGAACAGACAAGAACAGAAGAGAATAGAATAGAACACAGACTAGGATAGAACAGACAAAAACAGAAGAGAATAGAATAGAGCACAGACTAGAACAGAATAGAACACAGACTTGAATAGAACAGACTAGAACAGAATAGAATAGAACAGAATAGAAGAGAATAGAACAGATTAGAACAGAATAGAAGAGAACATAGAATAGAATAGAACAGAATAGAATAGAACATAGACTAGGAAAGAATAGAATATAAGAGAATAGAATAGAACACAGACTAGGAAAGAATAGAATATAAGAGAATAGAATAGAACACAGACTAGGAAAGAATAGAATATAAGAGAATAGAATAGAACACAGCCTGGATTAGAAACAATAAAACCAATGATATAATTATGGGTGACGTTATGGCTCACCGTGGCGTCCTGTCCGGCGTAGTGGCTGATGACCCGTGGCCCCCCTGGGTGGCGGTAGCAGAACGTGGTGATGTCATAGACCTTGCGGTTGATGACGAGCCATCGCTCCTCGCGGGTGCTCCTCTTCTGGACCTCCTCCCAGGTGTAGGGGGTGAGCTCTGGGCCGGATCCCATAGCTGTACCTTCCTATGCACCTCTTATCACTTTATATCCCCAACTCACTGCACACCGGCCATACATAGAACTCCCTGTGCAGACAATGGGGGAGACCACATCACATGACCTACAGCTCCCCATACACCTGTGCCCACATCACATAACCCCGCCCCCTCCTCTCTATACCCGGCTCTCCGCACCGCTCTCTCTGTGAGCTCCTCTCTCTCTCCTCCTTCCGCCCGGCAACCCAGCTCTGAGCTTCAGCACCAAAACCTCCTGGACTGCGGCCTCAAGACACGCCCCCACAAAGACTTCCCCCTCCTCACTGGCCACCGCACCGGCCTATCAAAATCACCAGCCATCTAAGGCCCTACCCCCTAGCGCTGGTTGGTTAAACTCAGTGACGCTATCGCCAATCTTCAGGGGGCTGTTCTTAGGAGCATCAGCTCACCCCCGCTCAGCCCCGCTATCCGGAGGAATGAATGTACAGCAGCGTGATTATTGAGGAGGCGTGTGCTGTGCAGTAGTGCCGCCAGGTGGCAGTAGAGATAGCGCTCTGCGTGTACTGAGTCCTGGGATGGGGGGCTGGCAGAGTCTGCAGACACACACGGTGCGATCTGATTGGCCGATCTGTAGACAAGCACAGGTGCTACAAGATCCTAGCAAACAATTCACCCTATCTCTATTCATTAGGGAAGCTCTTAGACTACACATTGGCAGATCTAAGGCTCCATTCACACTTATGCAGTTTCTGCAGTGCTTTTTGCATTTTTTTACTGCAATCTTGCAGCATTTTTTCTGCGATTTGCTTTTTTTTTTGGAAAATTTGTTGTTAAGATTAAAAAAAAAAACGCAGTATAAACGCATGACATGCTTTTCTGCAGCTTCTCCAGTGAAGTCTATTGAACCAAAAATGCAAAAAAAAAAAAAAAGCAGCATTTTACGTATAAAAAAGTCCCCGCCCCTTTCCAAAGCACAGAGGCATAAAAACGCTTGGATATGAAGGTGTCCCATAGGATCCCATGTTAAAAATGATGCCCTGCGTTTCTGTAAAAAGCACGAATAACGGCATTGGTAGCTCAGCACACACCATACAATCTCCCATCACAACCGCTGCGTTCTCTGTGCGTTTGTGCTTGCGTGTTGGCATGCATTTGCAGTGCGTTTTAATTGTCTTTTCCGTGCATCTTTTTAAATAATTTTAATTGATTTCAATGTATTTTCTTTGCTAGGTTGTATTTATGTGGAAAAGCATGTAGTGTGTTTTTTTTTTTCTTGCTGCGATTTTACTGCAAATTGCATTTTTAAATCTGCCCAACAACAAATTGCCCCCCCCAAAAAAAGCATAAAAAATGCAAAATGCATTAAAAAAAAACACATGAAAACTGTGTGTGCAAAAATGCATCCAAAGCAAACGGCTTAGGTGTGAGCCGAGCCTTGCAGTGCGTTCCGGCGCAGAAAGATGCAGCCTGCTGTACTTTTTTTTTTAACCACTTCAGCCAAGGAAGGATTTCCCACTTTAGGGCCAGAGCACTTTTTGCGATTTGGCACTGCGTCACTTTAACCGACAATTGCGCGGTCGTGCGACATTGCACCCAAACAAAATTTGCATCCTTTTTTTCCCCACAAATAGAGCTTTCTTTTGGTGGTATTTGATCCCCTCTGCGTCATTTCTGATCGCCGCTATAAACAAAAAAAAAAGCGACATTTTTGCACAAAAAAAACCAATATTTCTTACTTTTTGCTAAAATCCAAATCCAAATATAAAATATAAAGAAACAAATGTATTCATCGGTTTTGGCCGATTTATATTCTTCCTATTTTTGGTAAAAAAAATTCAGCCTTTATTGATTGGTTTGCGCAAAAGTTGCTGCGTTTACAAACCATAAGAATTCATTTCTGTCATTTTTTGAAATTTTTATTTTTACTACTAATGGCAGTGATCTGCAATTTTTATCGGGACTGTGATATTGCAGCGGACATGTCGGACATTTTTGATGCTTTTTTGGGACCAATGACATTTATACAGCGATCAGAACTTTTAATATCCACTGATTACTGTATAAATGTCACTGGCAGGGAAGGGGTTAACCTGTAGGGGGCAGTGAAGGGGTTAACTGTGTTCCCTGTGTGTGTTCTAACTGTATGGGGGCGGGGCTGCCTGGGGCACCAGAGATCCCGAGTACAGGGATCAGTAGATCTCTGACATACCGCCTGTCAGAACAGGGAACCGTCGTTTTTACATTGGAGGTTCCCCATTCTTGCTCTGTCAAAGGGCATCGCAGGTTGCCGGTGGACATCGAGTTCACCCAACCCGCAGCCCCGCTCGTGCTCGCGAGTGATGACTATAAGCAGCCACACTGTCGCCACGTATAGTCGTTACGCGATCGGCAAGTGGTTAAACGCACATGAAAGTATTGAAATGGTGCAAGGCCTAGTTCACACCATGAAAACATCCTCCAGATCCGTTCCAGATGAGTTTCTGCATGCCCATTTTTGATGCGTTCCGGTGCGTTTTTCCTTCTTTTTTCCCTGTTTTGTTTTCATTGTACTGGGTTCTGGGGCATTTTTAATGTGTGTGTGCATTCCGGTGCTTTTTTGATGCGTTTTATCGTGTTCCATTACAGTTCTGAGCAGGTAAAATGCAGCATGTTCTACTTTTTTTTCTGGAACTGCAAGCATTGGTGTGAACTATGCCATAGAAAACCATCTAACCTACTTTCTATGCGTTTTGGATGCAGAAAAAAAAGCACTGGAACGCATGTGGTGTGAACTAGCCCTAAATGCAGCAAAAATGCAGTATGAACACCTGTGCAAGAAAAATGTATTCCAATGAGCCGAGTTTAAGGCTAGTTCACACCACGTGCGCTCCAGTGCTTTTTTTTTTTCTGCATCCAAACGCATAGAAAATAGGTTAGATGGTTTTCTATGGCATAGTTCACACCAGTGCTTGCAGTTCCAGAAAAAAAGTAGAATATGCTGCATTTTTCCTGCACTGAGCTGTACTGGAACGCAATAAAACGCATCAAAAATGCACCGTAATGCACAAACACGCATCAAAAATCCAATGGACCCCAGTACAGTGGGAAAAAAAACAGGAAAAAAAGCACCTGGAACAAATCTGGAAACGCATTAACAATGTGCATAAAAATAATAAAAAGAATTTTCCAAAAAAAAAGTGCATGCAGACACTCACCTGGAAAGGATCTGGAGGACGTGTGAACTAATGCACTTGACTGCATCTGGTGTAAACGGTAAGGGTGTGCATCTTCACTGGTCTCACAATTCAATTCGATTATGATTATCATGTCAACTATTCAATTCGATTCCCCGATGCATCATGATTACTGCCATGGTTTTCATCAAAAACCCGTCAGTGCAGCCTCACCAGTGTCCATCAAATGCAGCCTCACCGTGCCGATTAATCAGCCTCACTGTGCCCATCAGTGCAGCCTCATTGTGCCCATCAATGCAGCCTTACTGTGCCCCATCAATGCAGACTCGCTATGCCCATCAATGCAGAGTCACTGTGCCCATCAATACAGACTCACTATGCCCATCATCAATCAGCCTCACTGTGCCTGTCAATGCAGAGTCGCTATGCCCATCAATGCAGAGTCACTGTGCCCATCAATGCAGAGTGACTGTGCGCATCAATGCAGAGTCACTGTGCCCATCGATGCAGAGTCACTGTGCCTATCGATGCAGAGTCACTGTTCCCATAGATGCAGAGCCACTGTGCCCATCGATGCAGAGTCACTGTGCCCATCGATGCAGAGTCACAGTGCCCATCAATGCAGAGTCACTGTGCCCCATCAATGCAGAGTCACTGTGCCCCATCAATGCAGAGTCACTGTGTCCCATCAATGCAGAGTCACTGTGCCACATCAATGCAGAGTCACTGTGCCCCATCAATGCAGAGTCACTGTGCCCCATCAATGCAGAGTCACTGTGCCCCATCAATGCAGAGTCAGAGTCACTTTGTCCCATCAATGCAGACTCACCCATGCCTGGAAGGATCGCACACAGTTCATGAGAGCTTTGAATTGAAAAGCCCATCGTGCACCAGTTCTCCTCCTCCTCCAGCAGCCACTGTAACGGTGTCCAGCCTCGTAGACAGGAGGCTCAGAACACTGATTGGAAAAGAGGGTGCGGTTACCACCCCAGAGCTCCTTTCGGCTCTGTTCGGAGAGGGGCGGCTCCGGTCAGAGAGGGGCAGGGCACAGAGCAGTGCGGGGATGACGTCACCCAATAATTTATTTATGCCAGTGTAGCTCCCCCAATGTATAGGCGCTTTTTGGTAAGGTCTTTTTGCTAGGAGAGGCAAAATTTAGTCAGGCCTGACTGTAGATGCAGGCCTGAATGTTTTTATCTGAGCTGGGGAGTGGCTCAGGGAGTGGCTGGAGATAGAAGGAAGGAACACCCCTTGGAGTTTCCTCCCCTTTTTGAGCAAAGAAGGCTCTGGTAAGGGGGATGGATGAGGAAGTGTCACTACCTGATGTATGACAAGGAGCCCATACTTGCCAACACTTCCGAATTTCCCAGGATATTCCCAGGATTTAGACCTTTTTCCCGGTCTAACCGATTCCCGGGAAATGTCCCAAAACATTCACTTATTCCCGATTCTCTGCCACCGCTAGAGGTCCGTGGCCTCCACTGTTTCTGTCTCCGGCGCCATTTTACTTTGAGACCAGCGTGTATGGAAGAACCAAGAGGCAGAGCCCAGGCGGCAATGCTTTCATTGCCACTCAGGCTCCGCCTTTTGGTTGTTCCCATCGGCCTCCAACACTGGTAAATGGCACAGAGGCCGAAATTAATCAGAGGCAAGCACTCTGTATGGGGGACACTAGATGTAAGGAGGCATCCCGCTGGGGGACACCATATGTAAGGAGGCATCCCACTGAGGGACACGAGATATAAGGAGGCAACCACACTGGGGGACATGAGATGCAAGGAGGCACCCCGTTGGGGGACACCAGATGTAAGGAGGCACCCCGCTGGGGGACACCAGATGTAAGGAGGCACTCCGCTAGGAGACACGAGATGTAAGGAGGCAATCTGCTGAGGGACACAAGATGTAAAGAGGCACACCGCGGGGCGGCACGAGATGTAAGGAGGCAATCTGCTGAGGGACACAAGATGTAAAGAGGCACACCGCTGGGCGACACGAGATGTAAGGAGGCACTCCGCTGGGGGACATGAGATGTAAGGAGGCACTCTGCTGGGGGGCATGAGATGTAAGGAGGCACTCCGCTGGGGGACATGCGATGTAAGGAGGCATTCCGCTGGGGACCCCTGATGTAAGGAGGCATCCTGGTGGGGACACCCTGATGTAAGGAGGCACCCTGCTGGGGGACAGGAGATGTAAGGAGGCACTCCACTATGGGCACCTGATGTAAGGAGGCACTCCGTTGGGGACACCTGATGGTATCTGGTGGCAAGTGACACACTCGAGGCTCCCACTGATTCTGCATTATGGTGAGTTGAACTACCGGTATTTCATTTTATATTACAATTAGTGTTGAGCGAACCCGAACTGTAAAGTTCGGGTCCATACCGAACTTTGGGTTGGGGTGTCCGGGACCCGGACCCGAACCTGGACATTTCAAAAAAAAGTTTGGGTTCGAGTTCGGGGTTCTGGTATTTGATTCCACGTGTTGAATAGCTACCAAGGGCAGCCAATCAACCAGTGTTTCACTGGTTTGCCCTTAGAAGCCATCACAGCCATGCCTACTAATAGCATGGCTGTGATTGGCCAGTGCATCATGTGACACAGCCTCTATATGGGGCTGGAGTCACCGTGCTGCATGTCATATGCTCTCAGGATAGTTTTGCTGCTGGCTCTGTGAGGGGCAGATTGCAGATATTATAGAACATCTCATCCTGCATTACTGAACAATCTGATTGTGGACTAGGTAGAGATACTAGCACTGCTGCTTTGAGGGACAGATTGCAGACCTCATCCTGCTGCACAGAACGATCTGACTGGACTAGGTAGAGTCTGTGGCTTTAAGGGAAAGATTATTGTTCTAAAATCATCTCCAAGTTCTATAGGCAAAGTTTCTTCCAGCCGCATAGAGAGCCATATTATTGTTCTAAAATCATCTCCAAGTTCTATAGGGAAAGTTTCTTCCAGCTCTTGCTTAGAGGGACAGATTATTGTTCTAAAATCATCTCCTAGTTCTATAGGGAGAGGTTCCTGCTGTTGCTTAAAGGGACAGATTTTGTTTCTTGCACAAAATTAAAAAGTGCATCTACATTGCTGGTTTAAGAAAAAAATTCTAAAAACTACAATTGCGTCCAGCGGTGCATTTCTTGCACAAAAATAAAAAAAAACAGTGTTGGCAACCTCCTCCTCCTCCACCGCCGCTTTCACCGCTTCCTCAACCTCCAACTCCACATCCACCTCCATTTTTGATTTTTTTATGTGATTTTAGCTTAAAAAATATTTTAAGTTATTTCCCTATCCCCATTTCTTTGTAGGGCACTTGTCCGACTCTTACCCCCATTTTCCTTCCTTTTGCAGACCTCTAGGACTTGCCAGGACTTTGTTACTGCCATTTTTGTGCCTAAAAGTTCGGGTCCCCATTGATTTCAATGGGGTTTGGGGTCCGGGACAAAGTTCGGGTCAAGTTCGTTCCCGAACCCGGACTTTTTCCCGAAGTTTGGCCGAACCTGCAGAACCCGAACTTCCAGAGGTTCGATCAACTCTAATTACAATGTAATAATAGAAATAATGAGCTTCAGTCATCCTGACACCATACAAACCATGGTGCCGGGTTGATTGAAGTTCTAACACTGGGTGATTGGAATATCTTTATCTATCTATTGTTAAACTTTGTGGAACACACATATTTCTATTGTGGTGTAGGATCTGGGCCTGCTGTCCCTCCATCCCTCTTTCTTTCCTTCCTTCTCTCTCCTTCCCTCCCTATTTCTTTCTTTCTCCCTCCCTCGTTCATCTCAGACTCAAACCACACCCCATTTGAGACACGCCCCCTTTAAGCCCCCCACTATTTTTTTTAAGACATACCCATTTTTCGCTGCTGCGAGCTCCGCCCGCTGCATTTTTCTTCCCCATCTATGACACACCTGCAAACGAATGCCCCACCCCTAATTATAATAAGACTCTACCTACAGACAAAAAAGTGTCCCTATAAATTTTTTCACAATGTTGCCATCTATGGGTGCCCTGACCAATCTACAGTCTGGATTGGTATGGGACAGGCCTCCTTAAATACAGCAGTCTGCCAGCAGGGGGGAGGAGAAGCCGGGTTGTAGTCCATCAAAGGCCCAGCTAGCACCAACGTACTAAGCTACACTTTGAGTGGTCTTTAATCCTGGCCTGTAACAGGTGGTCTGGAGGTCCTGCTGACAGAGTGCAGGCCTCACCATGTGCTAGCTGTGGTGAAGAGAAAGGAATGGAGTGAGCCTGATAAATTTCCCTTCAGGTCAGGAAACTAAGAGAAGTGCTGGAGAGAAGTGAAGGAGCATTCGTTTGCAGAAGAGATGTGCTGGAGCAAGTAGAGTGTATATATGGTTGTGTATATAGGAAGTCCTGTAACCAATTCTTTGGGCATCCCTCAGTCACCCCTTTTCCCCATCCAAGATAAATCCCCTAAATAAAACAAACAAAAACAAGAGCTGGCCTGTTCAGTGACTTTGGATGTGTGAGATATGTTGGGATGGAGAGCAGCTTTAAGGTGAACCACAACTACCAGCCACTCCCAAGAGAGCACATGGCTACACCAGTCGCAGCATCGATGCCACATCGTGGACCGCCGAATCATCGATGCTGCCATTAACTTCAGCACCCCTAGTAAACAGGCACTCAAATCTACCAACATGTATGCAGTACAAGGGGCCTGCCAAACTGAACACACATTGATTGGATAGTTTAGGCCCCATATTACAATCTAAAGCTGAGAGATTGTACAATCACATTGTAAGGTGTATGGCCAGCTTTAACACTTTAGCTGCCGCCAATGTATCAGCAGCAATGGGGGACTTTACACTATATAAATCTGAGAAGCTGACTGTTGCCTGTCTGGTGGTAGCAATCTGACATCTGTAAAACTCCGCCCTCCCACCTGCAGACTGGTTACATCACTTCCAGGTCGTGCTGTCACTTTCCCTGGCTGCTGGGGCCAGTAAGGCTGGCCATACATGGTTCAAATTCAGAAACCAACCGAGATTCAAACCATTAATAGGCAGGCTAAATGTTCCAAGTTGATCGATCGATACAGCCAGCCTGCCAGATGCCTTATATAAAGGGGTTGTAAAGGCAGAAGGCATTGCATGCATTAAGATAAAAAGCCTTCTGTGTGCAGCAGCCACCCCAGCACCCCCAAATTACTTACAGTACCTGAGGTCCCTCTCTGTCCAGCGATGTCCATGAATGTCTCAGCCACCCGAGATTCTCCTTCCTGATTGGCTGAGACACAGCAGGAGCGCCATTGGCCCCCACTGCTGTCAATAAAAGTCAGCTAACCAATTAGGGAGAGAGGGGGTGGGGCCGGGGCTCCGTGTCTGAATGGATACTCGGAGCTGTGACTCGGCTTGGTTGCCCCATAGAAAGCTGCTGGCTAAGGGGGCACTGAGCAGGAGGGAGGGGCCAGGATCACGGAAGAGGGACCCAAGAAGAGGAAGAACTGGGCTGCTCTGTGCAAATCCCCTGCAACAGAGCAGGTAAGTATAATATGTTTGTTATTAATATAGGAAAAAAAACAAGACTTTAGTATCACTTTAAGACTTTGGACCACTTTGTGACAAAGTATAAAGTTTAGTGAAAAAAAAAGTGCAAAAAAAATAAAGTTGCACCAAAGCAAAAAAATTGGAGCCCATCCCTACATACACATGCATATGAACGTAAATACACGCAACAGGGCACCCACAGATAAAAAAGTAAATTGTGCTACACATGTTACATATCGCCGGTGGACTAAAAGCAATAATTCTAGGCCTATATTATTCACGGTCAACTGATGACCTAAGGTGCAACCTATGGAAAATTTAGGGTACCAACATTTGTTGGCCTCTCATGGGCACCAGCAATTTTATGGGTATCTACTCAGTGCTTCCTCACCTTTATATTTTACCAAAGAATTGGGAAATATATAATGTTTCTGTGCAGTAAAATTAAAGAGGTTGTAAACCTTATAAAAAAAACCCTGCAAGAGAAAGGCATAATGAGCTAGTATGGACCACATACTAGCTCGTTATGAAATACTTACCTTAGAACGATCCCCTGAATCGGAGTCGGCACGCCGAGTACAGGGCCGACATCTTCCACCAGAGTTACTTCTGGGATCACAGCTCCGGCGCTGTGATTGGCCGGTAGAGTCCATGAACACTTATGTCCCTAACTAGCTCTTCTTAGGTCGCTCAGACATACCTTTGCAGGTAGAAGTCTATAAGTTCTAAAGTCCTCAAAAGATAGGTTCCCTTAGGGCAGGGGTCTTCAAATTTTTTAAACAAAGGGTCAGTTTACTTCCCTTTAAACCTTAGGGAGGCCTGGCTGTGGCCCATGGGAGTAGAAAATGGTACCAGTGAAAAGAATAGTGCCCTGTCGATGGTGTCAGTGAGAAGAATAATGTCCAATCTTTTAACCGCTTGCCGACCGCTGGTCGGCAATTGACGGCGACAAAGTGGCTCTGTAACGCAAATCGCCGTCATACGACGGCGGGCGCGATACAGAGCCACTGTGAGCGCGCTCACTGTGTTCGGGGGGGGCCAGGGAGCGGGTGCGGCGGCTTCGATTGCCGCCGGCCACCCGCGATGCCCCCCCCGGAGCGAATGAGCGGAGGTCCGTGTAAGTAAACACGGACCTCCGCTCTGTGTGAGGGGGAAGGGCTGTGATCACAGCCTTCCCGTACATGAAGGCTGTGACCACTTCCCTTCCCCAGCTAGGCAAGCCCCCCTACCGTAAGAACACGCCCAGGGAACATACTTAACCCTTAGCGCGCCCCCTGCAGGTTAACCCCTTCACTGCCAATGGCATTTACACAGTAATCAGTGCATTTTTATAGCACTGATCGCTGTATAAATGCCAATGGTCCCAAAAAAGTGTCAAAACGTTCCGACATGTCCGCCCCAATATCGCAGTACCGATAAAAATCGCAGATCGCCGCCATTACTAGTAAAAAATAAAAAAAAAATAAAAACCCCAAAAATGAATTCTCATCATCCGTAAACGCGACCACTTTTGCGCAAACCAATCAATAAACGCCGATTGTGATTTTTTTATCGCAAATATGAGGAAGAATATAAATCGGCCAAAAACGGTGAAAAAAAATGTTTTTTTATATTTTTTTTTTTTGGATTTATGTTAGCAAAAAGTAAGAAATTTGGGTTTTTTTGCAAAATTGTCGCTCTTCTTTTGTTTATAGCGGCGATCAGAAATGACGCAGAGGTGATCAAATACCACCAAAAGAAAGCTCTATTTGTGGGAAAAAAAGGACGCAAATTTCGTTTGGGTACAACGTCGCACGACCGCGCAATTGTCAGTTAAAGTGACGCAGCGCCAAATCGCAAAAAGGGCTCCGGTCCTAAAGCTGGAAATCCTTCCGGTCCTTAAGTGGTTAAAGCACACTTGGAACCAATTCATTAATCAATTCCTCCTAGCGCAAATGTATTAATATCTACAGAGCTGCTACTATAACAAATAAAGATAATCCACGCATATTTTTGAACTTCCTAAAAGCAAATACAAACATTAGCAGCTCTTTTAAGAAGTTCAAACATATGTGTGGAATGTCCCATCTTTGATGTCAGTGGGAAGAATAGTGTTCCATCATTGGTATCAGTGGGAGGAATAGTGCCCTATCATTGGTGTCCATGGGAGAAACAGTGTCCCAAGGGCTGGATAAAGGCAAGCAAAGGGCCGCATCCGGCCCTCAGTCTGCAGTTTGGAGACCACTGCCTTAGGGTGATGGTGCTCATAGATTACTCTGTGTTACACCTTTCAGGTAGAACCTTTTCTTTTCCCATGCTGCCCCTCTCGCTTCTGGGCCTGGCCTTCACCTGAATTTATATGCTGAACAGGGTGGAGTGCAGGGCCCAAAAAGCCTGGGAAACCTACAGCCCCAGTATTAACCCTTGCTCACCTGGGCAGCCCAGACTCTCTATCTAATAATGACCCAACGGCACCTACCTACAATCTAGACAGAAGAATGCAGGGGAACAAACCCCATCCAGACAGTGTTCACCCTCTCAATGGACAGTCTGCCTGAGGAGTCTTCAGGGACAGGGTTTGCACCAGGCCTATGTGGCTGAACAAGAGAAAATTAAAAATTGTATGGCTAACTTAAGAGTTGCTTATCTTGGAATATTGGACACATCTGACAGAAGTATACAAAAGAAACCAAGATTAAAGTGGGAACACTCATGCCTCTTGAATTCAGCCAATATTTGTTTAGCTTCCGTTTCGGTTTCAAGTCTGCTTTAAGTTTTCTTTTTTTGGTCTTGGTCAGGGAGCTATAAACAAAATTAATTCAAAGTGAGATGTTTTATATATGCCCTGTACTCTGCTACCCGAGATAGAATGGTACATCCACACAAAGCCTGCCAGGGATAGAAACTCATTATTGAGATAAGCACGAGAGAAAGGGAGATGGAAAATTTTCATAGTCCTTGAGGATCGATGTCATAGGTGAAATCCAGGTATGTTACTTTTGTTTCTATGTAATTGTCAGACATACACAACCACAGACATGGAGGTCGATTTACCAAAAGAATTGCAGCTGTTCACTTTGCAAACTAAAGCGGTTCTCCGGTCACTTTTTTAAAAATGAAGTCAGCAGCTACAAATACTGTAGCTTCTGACTTTTAAAAATAAGACACTTACCAGTCCAGGGATCCAGCGATGTTCTCATTCGGGCTGGTTATTCACTAGTCTTCAGGTTCCCGGCACCACCATGCTGAGTTTGGTTGTGAACCCCTGTGAAGCCTTGCAGTTTCACAGCTGGCTCCCCATTGCGCATGCGCGAGCCGCATTGCTCTGTGTGAATGGTCCCGCAGCTTCCTTGGGCCTCTGATGTGTCCCAGAAGGTAGCAGGCAAGAAAAGACTGGGGCCAACGTCCAGTGGAATTATCTAGGTGATTCCTGTGGAAGTGAGGAGCGGGTACCTGTCAAAACTAGGTACCTGCTTCCTCCCCACAAAAAAAAAATACAATTTTGATCCAAAAATAGAAGAGAGGCGTGAAAGAGCGGAACTTCTGTTTTTCAGTGAAGTTCCACTTTAAGTAAGCCACTTTAAAGTGGTCTTAAACCCAAAAGCAAACATATATTATATTGCAGCTTATTCATTCTTAGATGCTATGGCTGCATTTGATTTCTTTTTTAGGCTTTCTTTCTTTTTTTTCATCTGACTTATAAAAATTATTTGTAATTTTAATTAAATGCTTCCCACTTAAGCCATTGTAAAATGATGGTCGGGCAGGAACCCTATTATTCTGGGAGGACGTCATATGACATCTTCCCGAGAACATGCCTCGCGCGGGCCCTCCAGGCCACACTCTGGTGTGATCTGTCACCCATTATGTCCACTGGACACAGCGGATGACCAGGGCCGTCTTTAATATTGATTGGACCCTAGGCAAACATTTTTCTTGGCCCTCCCGAATCCACTTATCAACTATTTGTGGGCAGTGCAAGCTCAAGGTGTAGCTGCTTTGGGCCCTACAACAATGACTTGGCCCAGGGCAGCTGCCCCTTGTGCCCTGTGTTAAAGACGGCCCTGGCAGGGCCGTCTTTAATATTAATTAGACCCTGGGCAAACGTTTTTCCTGACCCTCCCAAATCCACTTATCAACTATTTGAGGGCAGCTGTTTGGGCCCCACAACAATGACAGGGCAGCTGCCCCTTGTGCCCTGTGTTAAAGACAGCTCTGTAGATGACTGATCAGTGTACCAGCCCACTGTCGGTACCGTGTGGCCACTGTGACCAATCATAGTTGATCACATATCACATGGTATTTGTAAGCAATGAATGGTTTCCGTTTGTGCCATTCATTGTACACAATTGTGTTGCTAGCTGTGATTGGTCACAGTGATCACATGGTACAGACAGGGCCAATCACAGCCCATTTGTACCATGTGATTAGCTGTGGCCAATCACAGCTAACCACAACAATAGTGTCTACACACTGCCATTGAGTTAAAATATTTGCTTATAGCAGTGAAATTCACTACTAATGCAAACATAGTATGTAAATATAAATCCTGATGATCTCCATAGAGTGGCTAAGTGTTACTATGGTAACACTGTATTTCTCTACTCACAGTATGTAAAAGAAAATGTAAAAAAAAAAGAAAAGAAAAAATATTAAAAAAAAAAGAAAAAAAAAAAATATTTTTTTCTCTTTTTTACACACTGTCACCAATCAGTGTCCCTGGTCACCGCCACACCAGTTATATGATGACGCTGTACTGCACTGGTGACAGGATGTAAAAAAGAAAAAAAAAAGTGAAAAAAACATTTTACAAAAAACAGTAATAAGAAATTACAACTTCAAAAAACATGCCATGCCTCTTGCTAAATAAATCGGACTGTTTACTTTCCGAAAAGGTCATTTGGAGGGTATTTGTACTGTCCTAGCATTTTCGGGTTTCAAAAAAATGAAATAGGCCATCAGGTTCCGTCCATTCACATTGAGCACTTTAGTGAAGATTGTAATTAATTTTGGAGCACAAAGCACTTTACTGATTAATGGACTGCCCCTACTGGTTACACATGGAATCAAATGTATGGATTGTACTAACAGATTAACATCTATATATTTTTTTTATTATTTATTTATTTTTTTTGTTTATTCATTGCAAGTCACTTTTAGGCCTCATACACACGGATGTTTTTTGACGCCAGCGTTTTCTGGCATTTTTTGCAGCTCTCCATGTTAGTCAATGGCCCCATAAAAATGCAGACTTTTTGAGCTGTAGATGGCATCAGCGTTAGTGAGCTGAAACTAGAACCCAGGGCCAGCACGTTCTGAGGCTGTAACGTTTTGGCATTTTTTGACGCCGCAAAACGCTCACTAACGCCAACTAACGCCGTACCGGCGTTAACCGGCGTTTTTTTACGCCAACGTTTTTAGGTTGAAAAATAGCAGAGGGATGATTTTTTTTAAACAACGCCTATTGACGCTGACTAACGCTCACTAACGCTGATGCATAACGCCGAAAAACGCCGATTTTTTCTCCTTGACGTTGGGCGGTTCTGTTTATTTTTTAAGAAACGTCTGTGTGTATGAGGCCTTATTGTTGGAATAGTCACATGATTTACACAGTATACATTCTATATCTATTATTTTTTATCTATTGTATTACAATTTTGGTATGGTTTAAGTGATTGCGCAGTATCACCCATCTCCCAATATTTCATGTGAGTCTGATACACATTAGGTACTGCAGCAGCCACAACACATTATCTTTGTTTATTTATTCATTTATTTATTGGGTCATTCCAATCACCTATTTAGTATTGATAGTAACGCGGGATCATATTCAATTTAGGCCGTCAGGATTGATTAATTTTCAGATATATACCACAGTTTGTGGACTCTATAACCGTCCTACAGGCTAAATAATATACAGTAAAACCCTGGTTTGAGAGTAACTTGGTTTGAGAGCGTTTTGCAAAACAAGCAACATTTTTTTATAAACCCTGACTCAATAAACAAGCGATGTCTTGATATACAAGTAGTGTCACGTCACAACTAGTGTATAAAAGAGAAGAGAGGCGCCTTTAAGTGTAGCAATATGGTTACATTTAATGAAGGTACAACAATTAGCAACCCACATGGTTGATGATTAAATCAGGCACATCTAAGCATGCAGGCATCCAGGGTAAAGCTGTCCACATAGAGCAGTGGTTCTCAACTCCTCTCCTCGGGACCCACTAACAGGCCAGGTTTGCAGGATTACTGAAATACATCACAGGTATCATTTGCTGCTCAGTGATTGCAGCATTCTAGTCTGCATCTCCCCAAGGTAATACTTAAAATCTGGCCTGTTGGTGGGTCCCGAAGACAGGAGTTGAGAACCACTGACCATCTCTGCACCACCATCAACGTCATCCCTTCCACGCTTCTCTCCACGAGCGAGTCAAGCCTCGCTTTCAGATCGCTCTACTACAGGGTAGTCTTCCCAGTCACAAGAGCAGACTGACAGCGATGAGAGCCAGCGGTGCAGAGGATGGGCGATGTAGACACCTTTACCACGGAAGCCTACGTACTTAGATGTGCCTCTTTTAACCACTTCAGCCCCGGAAGGATTTCACACTTAAAGACCAGAGCACTTTTTGCGATTCGGCACTGCGTCGCTTTAACTGAAAATTGCGCGGTCGTGCGACGTTGTACCCAAACAAAATTTGCATCCTTTTTTTCCCACAAATATAGCTTTCTTTTTGTGGTATTTGATCACCTCTGCGTCATTTCTGATCACCGCTATAAACAAAAGAAGAGCGACAATTTTGCAAAAAAACCCAAATTTCTTACTTTTTGCCAAAATACAAATCCAAAAAAAAATATAAAAAAAAATTTTTTTCATCGGTTTTGGCTGATTTATATTCTTCCTCATATTTGTGATAAAAAAAATCGCAATCGGCGTTTATTGATTGGTTTGCACAAAAGTGGCCGCGTTTACGGACGATGAGAATTAATTTCTGGGGTTTTTATTTATTTATTTTTTTTTACTAGTAATGGCGGCGATCTGCTATTTTTAGCGGTACTGCGATATTGCAGCGGACATATCGGACCATTTTGACACTTTTTTGGGACCATTGCCATTTATACAGCGATCAGTGCTATAAAAATGCACTGATTACTGTGTAAATGCCATTGGCAGTGAAGGGGTTAACCTGCAGGGGGCACTCTAAGGGTTAACTGTGTTCCCTGGTCGTGTTCTAACTGTGTGTGGGCTGCCCTAGCAGGGGAAGGGGAGCGATCACAGCTTCCATATAGAGGAAGGCTGTGATCACAGCCCTTGCCCCTCTCACAGAACGGAGATCCGTGTTTACTTACACGGACCTCCGTTCTTTCACTGCGGGGGGGCAGGGCATCGTGGGTAGCTGGCGGAGATCTAGTCCGCCGCACCCGCTCCCTGCCCCCCCCAAACACAGTGAGCGCGCTCATAGTGAGCGCGCTCACAGTGCATGATATCGCAGCCGCCGTCGTATGACGCCGTTTTGCGATATCGAGCCATCTTGTCGCCGTCAACCTGCGGTTGACGGTCGGCAAGTGGTTAATCATCAACCCTGTAAGTTGCTAAATGCTGTACCTTCATTAAATGTAACCATATTGCTACACTTAGAGGCGCCTCTCTTCTCTTTTATACTCTTAGCTGCTGCTGGATTTTGCTTTTAATCCCCTTGTGGAAGCTACCATTTGTGGATGGACATTTTATGGTTGCTATAATCTTTTTATAAGGACTATAAACTGAAGGACTTATGAATAAATGGGTGTGGAACGAATCATCTGAGTTTCCATTTTTTCTTATGGAGAAACTCGCTTTGATATACAAGTGCTTTGGATTACAAGCAGGTTTCCGGAACGAATTATGCTCGCGGTGCAAGGTTTCCCTGTACACTGTTTTTGGTTATTTTCACCAAAGAAATGTAGCAGAATACATTTTGTCCTAAATTTATGAAGAAAGATTATTTAGACAGAAACAAAAAAACATGTTTATTTTCAAAATATTTGGCTTTTTTTTGTTTATTTAGCAAAAAATAAAAAATCTAGTGGTAATTATATACCACCAAAAGAAAGCTCCAAGAGTAGCAGTTAGGCTACTTTCACACTGAGGCGGTAGCCGCGGTCGCGGTAAAACCCCGCTAGTTTTAGCGGAGTTTTACCAGCGATAGGGCTCCGCTATGCGGGCGGGAGCGCCGCGCTTTTAACCCCGCACAAGGGGTTAAAAAGGGGTTAAAAGTGGCGGTGTGCAGCCGCTTCGGAAGCGCTTGCCATTCATTTCAATGGCAGGGCCGTAGAGGAGCGTTATATTACCGCTCCCCTCACCGCCCCAAAGATGCTGCTTGCAGGACTTTTATAACGTCCTGCTAGCGCACTGCCCCAGTGTGAAAGCGCTCAGGGCTTTCATATTGGGGTGGATTGGGGGGGACTTTTGAGCGCTTTACAGATGCTATTTTTAGCTAAATAGCGTCTGTAAAACGCCTCAGTGTGAAAGCAGCCTAAGGGGATAAACGTGGTTAAAGTAGGTTGATCCTGGTGTGGCAAAGGCTTTGGTTAGCTGAAGATCAATAATCATTGTGGGTGGGTATTAAGTTCAGTTAGATTTGTAATCTACTTAATTTTATACAGAATCTATTAGTAGGACTGAGAGTAGAGCATTGGCAGCAGGAGAGATGAAACTCAGAAATGAGTTGTCACATATTGATGTAGACCTTCTGTGTCACCATTGGCAGGTGTGAGCACATAGGGTCTCTGCCTGGCATATCTAGGTTAGTGTAATGATGTTGCCTCACTGCTGGCAGCTCATACGTTGACAAGGAACCTAAGCCAAGTATCATATTAATAGGGAAAAGCAAACCCTTCTAACAGGTACAACGCATACAGCTCTTAAGAGCCAATACTCAGAATGTTGCAACAAGAATGGCAAATAAGGTGTTACCAGTACAGCTCAGAACACACAGTCCAGAATAAATGGGTATGGATATTTTGGTCCACATAGCAATAGACTCCCTTTATTACTCCTGCATTGAAGTAATACACGTCAGCTTAGTTAATTTCATAATTGGTGCAATTACAGCATGGAGTTCACAGGTAGCATGAGACCCTCACCTTGGAAGAGCATAAGCGACCCAACAGGAAAGTCTTCTGGGTGAAATAAATAAGCCAATAAATGGCTTAGAAAGGAAAGCAGAGATGGCAATTACAAAATTATAGCCAGGAGATCTTATTACAAAAGTCACACAGAAATGGAAAAAAGCATGCAAGAAAACCGGTAATTTAGGTTTGTTGACTCACCCTATGATTAATGCACTACCAGTCACAAGCAACACTTAAAGTATAACTAAAGGCAAAACTTTCTTTCCTGGCGCCTCCATGGCAGCATACAGATGATAGAGCTCCGCCTCGACTCCTCCCCTAGGACCAGTGAATAGCATAAATTAAAGAGGTAGTACCTCCCCCAATATTCTTGTCTTTTGTACATTTGTTCTTTTCGACTAGGACTCCGAAAGGAGTGTACGTATGTGGTTTGGAACACTGTACCGTCTGAAGCAAGGACTCTCCTTTGTGACGTTTGGGGTTTTCTAGGCGTCTTCCCCAAGGGACTGAAAAATCGCGATTATCGCCGGGTTCTTGTCCCTGACGCAGGCCCTCTCCGAATTGGGCCGCATTGACGAAGTAGTCGTCTCCATACCTAGACCACGACAGTAGAAGTGACTAGTCTCCATACTCCTTTTTTTCCTCTTATAACCCCCTCCATGATGGAGAAATTAAATACGATAAGTGAC
>BLSH010311025.1:2498637-2513961 GCA_018402905.1 Glandirana rugosa
GGTAGGACGCTAAAGGACAGATGGAAGTCGCAGGATGGAGGGGGGGTGGACAGGGAAATCGCAGGATGGGGGTGAGAAGGTGGACAGGAAATCGCAGGATGGGGTTGGAAAAGTGGACAGGGAAATTGCAGGATGGGGGTGAGAAGGTGGACAGGGAAGTCCCAGGATGGAGGGGGGAAGGGGTGGACAGGGAAATCGCAGGATGGGGGTGAGAAGGTAGACAGGAAATCGCAGGATGGGGTTGGGAAAGTGGACAGGGAAATCGCAGGATGGGGGTGAGAAGGTGGACAGGGAAATCGAAGGATGGGGGTGAGAAAGTGGACAGGTGTTCCATGAACGGGAGCCGGCACGATTGACCGGAATACAGATGCCAGTTTTGGGCTGATTTCCCCATTAAGAAAATCGGCTGCCTTTACGTTTGGGGCCAGGACTCACAGGCACCTGTAATTGGGAGTTTGGATTTTATTTTGTTATTTAATCGAATACATTTTAAAATGTTATTTGCACTATGAGTTTTTTTCTCTCCATATATATGGTGATTCCTATGTTGGAGTAATTTCTGGAGGTGCAGAACGCCGAAAAAACCCCACAGGGGACACTCCAACAAGCCTTACTAGACCACACTAGAGATAGATGGTCACTGGAGGAGGGGTGAGTGTACATCCATGTGGGGCACTTTCAGCACGGTTGAAGCACTTATGACCATTTTTTTTTCACCATAAGTGGGGATGGTCTATACCTGCCTAATCCTCTGAAAAACAGCTGTTCACTAAGGACTATTTAAAAAAAGACTTTATTTATTTATTCTACCTCTAAACTGAACGCGGTGAATTGTTTCATTTCTACTTTCAATACGGCTACCAGCCATTGTATTACCGCAGCTGGTTATATAAGAGGGGCACCCTCGGATGGTGCCATCGTGTAGTACATCAAGTCTGTTTATCGTTTTCCATTGCGTCTTTGTGTTTTTTTGCTCTTTGGTTGATCCTAGGCACTGAAGCTACTTAATACTTAGACTGATTTGACTGTTGCGGGTTTAGTAACACTTTAACCGCTTAATGAACGCCCGCCATTGTTTTACTGCGGCATTGTGGCTCATTCCAGCAAATCGCCGTCATTGTACGTCGGCACGGGAATGAGCCGTTGTGGGCGCGCGCGTGCGGGGGAGCCAATCAGCGAGTGGCGGACTCACTATCCAACGGCCACCCGCGATCATTCCCCGCAGAGACAGAACGGGGATTTGCCAGTGTAAACAAAGCAGATCCCCGTTCTGTCAGGGGAATTGAGTGAGATCGTCTGTTCCTAGTGATTAGGAACAGCGATCTCTCCCCTCCTTCAGGCAGCCCAGCCCCTATGCAGTTAGAAACACCTCCCAGGGAACACATTTAACCCCTTGATCACCACTAGTGGTGATCAAGGGGACCCTTCCCTGCCAGTGTCATTTATACAGTAATCAGTGCATTTTTATCGCACTGATTGCTATATAAATGTCACTGGTCCCAAAAAAATGTCAAAAGTGTCCAATCTGTCCGTCGCAATGTCGCAGTCCTGCTAAAAATTACAGATCACCGCCATTACTAGTAAAAAAAAAATAAAAGAACTAAAAATGCTATAAATCTATCCCCTATTTTGTAGACGCTATAACTTTTGCACAAACCAATCAATATACGCTTATTGCAATTTTTTTCCCCAAAAAATATGAAGAAGAATACATATTGGCCTAAACTGAGGAAGAAGTTTTTTTGGTTTACATTTTTTTGGGGTTATTTATTATAGCAAAAAGTAAAAAACATTGTTTTTCTTTTCAAAATTGTTGCTTTTTTTTTGTTTACAGCGCAAAAAAGAAACAAGGTGACCAAAAGAAAGTTCTATTTGTGGGAAAAAAAGCATGTCAATTTTGTTTCTGTACAATTTCGCACGACTGCACAATTGTCAGTTAAAGCGACGCAGTGCCGTATCGCAAAAAACGGCCTGGTCATTAAGGGCGAAAATCTTCTGGAGCTGAAGTGGTTAAAGCTGGCCATAGATGGGTAGTTTTAGTGTTCAGCCAGGAGGCTGATTAAAAAATAAATGAACAGGTTCCTCCATCCACACAAACAAAGTCAGCGCAGTAATCATTGGATTCTGACAGCAGGAGCTGCCAATGCTACAATACAGTGATCAGCAGCAAAAGTTTTCAGTAGGGACCATTCATCCTGTCAGCATTTTTTTAGTGGCAATACATTGCAATGTATGGATAATTGTATGGTTCCTAAATGATGCCTATTAATGCAAGTGAAAGGCCAAGATAAGATATGAGAAGTCAGTTGATTGGCTCTTAGTAGTCACCAGTATGTGGCATGTCTAGGCTCTACTGATCATTAATTATTGTAATGAGAGAGTTCAGTAAATGCACCCTTGTATAAAAAATCAATTAATCTCTGAGCAATCAGTAGTGATAAAGCTTTGTTCTACATTGCATAGCTCCGCTGTCATTTTTTGAAGTTGGTGTTATTTCTATATTGCACAAACAAATCTGCCATAAAGGCCTGTTATCTGTCCTCAGTAGGTATATAGAGATAGTGCAGGCCAGATAAGGCATTCAGTGTAATCAGGAAGGATGTTTACAGCTCACACACTAACAGCTTTGTCTGATGAACTCAGGACTCCTGGGCGATAAGCATGGGGCAGGTACATAAGGAGAGGATCAGGTGAGGGGCGCCCTCGTAGTCAGACTATATTTAAAAACACGTTAAAAACATAGTACAAGCTTATCTCAGTGTGCCAGGTCAGACCCCATGATCATGAACTGCGTGTAACAATCGGCCACTGACCCCTGTACTTGGTAAACAATTCAAGGCAAAGTAAAATGTATATTGCTATGCATGAGTGATTGCATGTGGATATGTATAGTACTCAGTGAAACCGTACAACGTAATATCCTATACCGTATAACGTAATATCCTATACGTAAATAGAATTCTCCGGTATATGTGTTCAGGCTTGTCTGATCTGTAGTGTATCATGCACTGGATTTGGATTGCTAAATTCAGTCACCATGTGACTCTCTATAGATCAGATAAGACTACATTTGCATGGCACTTTAACAACTTAACTGGGCACTTTCACCCCCTTCCTGCCCAAGCTAATTTTCAGATTCCAGTGCTGGTGCACATTGAATGACAATTGCACGGTCATACAACACTGTACACATATGACATTTTTATCATTTTTTTAAGACAGATAGAGCTTTCTTTTAATTGTATTTAATTTATTTTTGCTAAACAAACAAAAAAAGACCAAACATTTTGAAAAAAAAAACATTTTTCTTAATTTCTGTATTAAAGTTTTGCAAATAAGTAATTTTTCTTCTTCACTGATGTGCACTGATGAGGCTGCACTGATGTAACCATGCACTGATGATACTGCACTAATGAGGTTGCACTGGTGGGCACTGATGAGGTGGCACTGATGAGACAGCACTGATAGGCACCAATGAGGCGGCACTGATGGGTACTGATAGCTGGCACTGATGCGCACTGGTAGGTGGCACTGATAATCAGGACAATGATGATCAGTGCCCTGAATATCAGTGTAAACAGTGTGCTGACAGCCTTGGTGGTTATCGGCACTCCTTTCCTCACACAGAGAGCATGTCTGTTTACATGTAATCATCTGTGACTGGACACAGCTGATCACATAGTAAAGGGCTGCTGTTATTGGCCCTTTACCATGTTCTGTGATCAGCTGTGATCAGATGTGTCCAAAGGACTTCTTCAGTATTGAAGAATAAAGAAACGATTCACGACAGAACCCAGGGGGAATTCGCCCTGGCAAATACACTCATGGTTTGCAGAAATGAGGATGAGGCGATGCTCTGCCGGACTGACAGCATCTGTAAAGAGAGCAGGATGCAGCCTGGCCATCATGTGCCCAATCAGGAAGATGTCCAGAGAAATCCCTGACCCTAGGCTTTCCCTCCTCATCAGGAACCTTTCCCTACTGCTAATACTATCCCAGACAGGCGGGGTACCTCTCCCTATGCTACCCACTCGCATAAAGTGCGCCAAACCTGGGAACCAGGGCCCAAAAATGGCTGCTAGAGTCACATGGGGTGGCAGCATCCAGTAGGATAGCTTTACCAGTGACCCATGGAAACCATAGAGGAACTTTGTTCCTCTTGACTTTCTTCTCCAACAATAGTCCTGCTGCAGGAGAACCCCACCTGTCTTGAAGAAAGTAGACCTGCCCACAGGCACTCTCTCCATGAACAGGTCTGTCTCCCATAGCAACAGGAGCAGATCAGCACTGCAGAGGTTCTAGCATAGCCCAGAAGGACCACCCCAGGGCAGACATCCTGTATGACCCTAGCTTGGCACCCAACAAGGAGGGGAACCCTCGCTGAAAAGGTTAGAATTGTTCTCATAATTTTTAGAACCCACATGTTGGTTTAGTAAATTTCTCATAAGCGAAGTACATATCAGCTCATTAACCTCAGCCCTCAGGTCCTGTATTTTGCAGAAATCATATTGCATTTTTGCAATAAGATACTGTATAATAAAACTGATTAACATAAAGCATATGTATGCATCTGAAAATTTTATAGCAAAGTTTTGCATGATTTTCGGTTCTTGGATGTAGTTTACAAGCTTCTCCATGCTGTAGGGATGCTATCAATAACTGCATCCCTCCTGTAGGGGGCTTGACCATAAATCTGTCAGGATGGGGAGAAGACATCCAGAAATTACACAACCTATCATGTAAGAAGCTTACTATTACTGGCTAAATAAGTAGGACAGATTCACTGCTAAGATAGAAGAAATGTTTCAGACTTCGAGGGGGTCTGTTTATAAAAAAAATGTAAACATATAAACCTTTAAAAAATGACTGCGCTATTGTCAAGAAATAAAATAGCTGCTAACACTGCAATCTGACAAAAATGTGCAATAAGTATATTCTAAAATTGTAGTGCTAATCTTAAACCATGATCAAGGAAAAAATATCATGTGCAAATATGCTCATATCCAATGTGCAAATGTGCAAATCAATATCAAATGTGCAAAACAAGCAAAAATATCATGTGTAAATATACAGAAAAGACATGCACTAGGCATAAATATCTACTGTGCAAAATATGCAAATCAATATAACTGTCAAATGAATGAAATATTGATAGCATATATAAAAAAAAAATCATGGTGCTGTGAACATTCTTAGAAGATAAATGTTAGAAGTGAAAAAAGTCCACGTATATAAAAAAAAATACTAGTAGTGCAAAACAGCCACTGTGTATTCAAACAGTCCTGAAGTAAGGAAGATAGTAAATGAAGTCCACTTCTGTATAGACAGTGTTAACCGCGGTCCACTAAAGGAGTCATCTGGGATTGTGTGTCCACCACCCAGAGGGGAAAGTAAATACTCTTACCGAAATACGTGGACTCTATTGCCAGCGGCAATGAGTCAAACAAGCATAGAGAAAGGATTGTATGTTGATACCATCACTTGAACTCTGTCACCACGAGTAGGTAAGTATACCATCTTTTTTATTTTGATGCAAAAAATAAAGCTTTACAACCTCTTTAATAAACAAGATTATTAGAATACAATAATTATGCATTCATTACATAATCTGTCCAATAATCTAACCCCAAAGTAGTTTCCCACTGCCGGCTAAACATAGCCCTTTGTCTGAAGCTTTTGGAAAACACTTGCTATTCTGAAAATTTTCCCTTGATTTTTTGGAAGTTGATCCAAATATTTCGAAAATCTACTCACAGCTGCAGAATGAAGGAAGACGTTTGGAACTGACTGTTAACTCTTTCTAGCTTGGACTAGCCTTTTACACTGAGTTGCAAAATGATGAAATGGCTTGTGTCCAGTGGTTTTTTGTTTTTTTTTCTGACTTAAATGCTGCCAAGGTCAAGATGAAAATAACAGGAGCCGGAGGTCACTCTAGCTGGATCATAGAAAAATAAACACTCAAAAAGGAAATCCAACTATGGACAATCCTGTTTGTCCCATTTCTTGTTCCCTTTAATGTATTAGATAAGGTTGTTGAGTCTCGATCATTCCTTTGATTACACGCAGTCCTGTAATTGTTTAGGAATTATAGACACCAGAGTATTCTGGTGCTCTAGATTATTTTGCAACAAATTGCTTCTGTGCTACCAAAATACAGCTATACCATTTATCCTTTACTAAAATACAAAAGCAGCACTTTTTACAAAAATGTAATTTAGATCACTTCACAATAATATGTTGCCTCACCTGCTACAACCCTAACAAACAGACGACACCAGAAGTCTCAAGAGACACTCAAGAGGCTCTTGGCGAACATGGCATAAAACGAAATCCCTGCAAGACTTCACCTTCCATAAATCTGCCCTTCTCAAATGCAACTCCTGCCTCCACACTGCTAAACAAACCTACTACACCACTCTCATCAAAACCCTCTCATCCAAACCTCAACAACTCTTTTCTACCCTTAATTCCTTACTTCGCCCCCACTGCCTCCACCCACCAACTTGCTTACTGCCCAGGAGATTGCCAATTATTTCAAAAACGAAATCAACACAATTTGTGATGAGATATCCAGCGTCCAGTTTCCTCCCCCAACCAACACACCAGGTCCAACACCACATTCAATACTTTCCATCTTCAACCCTGCTACCACTGAGGAAGTTGCCAAACTCCTTTCCATGGCCCACCTCACCACCTGTCCCCTGGACCCTGTCCCCTCACAAGTACGGCACCTTTCCCTCCCTGCTCAAACATGCACTGGTTATACCCAAACTTAAAAAACCCTCACTTAACCCCACCTGTTTGAATAACTTAAGATCCATCTCCCTGCTCCGGTTTTCCTCCAAGCTTCTTGAATGCCTTATCCACAATGAGTTGCTACCTTACTGAAAACAACCTTCTTGACCCCCTACAGTCCTGCTTCCCCCCACAACATTCCACTGAAACTGCACTACTAAAACTCACCAATGACCTACTAACTGCTAAAACTAACTGACACAGTTCACCACCACTCCTCAATAAACTCCACTTCCCTGGCCAGTGTGACTCTGCTCTGTCCTGGTTCTCCTCCTACCTATCTCAGCGCACTTTCAGGCCTCATACACACGGACGGTTCTTTAAAAATAAACAAAACATCGGGCCCGACGTCAAGGAAAAAAAATCTGCGTTTTCCGGCGTAATGCATCGGCAATGGTGAGCGTTAGTGAGCGTCGGCGTCAATAGGCGGTTTTTTAAAAAAATCATCCCTCTGCTATTTTTCAACCTAAGAACATCGCCGTCAAAAAAAGCCGTTTAACGCCGGTACAGTATTAGTTGGCGTTTTGCGGCGTTGTTACAGCCTCAGAAAGCGCTGGCCTCGGGTTCTAGTTTCAGCTCACTAACGCCAATGCCATCTACAGCTCAAAAATGTCTGCGTTTTTATGGGGCCATTGACTAACATGGAGAGCTGCAAAAAACGCCAGAAAACGCCGGTGTCAAAAAACGTCCGTGTGTATGAGGCCTCAGTGTCACATACAACACCATCTACAACAAATGTCTTCTGGGGACGTTTGTTGTAAACGAAACGCGTTGGGTCCTGTCCCCCCGGTTCACTGCGTTTGGATGACCGTTTTTATCAGAGCTCTCTACCTATTTTTACCATGTAAGTGTTTTTAATTACACTTTGGAATAAAATTTTAAAAACTGGATTACGCTATGGAGAACCTCTTTTTCTTTATGTTTTAAACTGCTTGAGCGTTCTCATCCTGCGTCATTGTCAACCCCGAAGAGAGGACAAAGAAGTTGATGATCCAGGATCTAAGAGGAACCTTTCCACCCATCTCCTCCTTTCCCCTTCCCCCCTCCCAAGGGGTCCTAACTACAACTGCTGGTTAATTACTGGCTTCTGGTAAGCGCTTAAGATTTCAAGTTTCGGATATTCTCACACAAAGCACTTTGCGAGCACTTGTCACCTTATAACCACCATTATTCATCCCTTCAACTCGGGAACTGCAAGACTACGTTGAATGCTGGTGTCCTACCAGCCTCTGGTAAGTGCACCCACTCACCATTTTTGGATGTCACCTGAATCACTGCACACTTTGAACACAGATCAATTTTAAATGTTTATATGAAGACATGTTCAGTGACTGTCATTATTTAAGGAAGATTTCTGGACTCTATCCTTGTTCACTCAATACACCCATTGTATCATAACTTGATTATATGTACTTATCAATCACTTTAATGTGTAGTATAACCTTTATGATATTGATTTACACATAACATAAGCGCCGCATTTTCTGCTATATTCACATCAGCATGGATGTCATACTACTTCCGCAAACTCAATCTTTCTAAAACTGAGCTTGTAATATTTCCTCCTCCCCAATTTCCTCCCCATGACTTTACCATTGAGATCAACGACACAACCATTGATCCACCCACACACGCCAAGGTGCTGCGTATAATCCTAGACTCTGACCTCTCCTACAGCCCCCACATCCAATCACAGGCTACATCTTGCTGCCTTAACCTCCGCAATATTTTCAGAATTCACCTTTTTCTTACTAATGACACCACAAAACAACTTATTCACTCCTTGGTTATTTCCCTTCTTCTACTGCCACCTCCCTTCTGTCTATTATGACTGCTGCTGCCAAGATTATACACCTTACTAACCGATCCAGGACTGCTGCTCCTCTCTGCCAATCTTTTCACTGGCTTCCACTACCCCATTATATAAAATGTAAAATAAAAACCACAATGTACAAAGCCACCCACAACATTGCCCCCAGCTATATCATCAACCTCATCGGCAGATTTCACCCAAATTGTCCTCCCTGCTCCTCCCAGGACCTCCTGCTCTCTAGATCCTTTGTTACCTCCTCCCATGCTCATCTCCAGCACTTCTCCAGAGACCCTCCTATCCTCTGGAACTCCCTACCCCAGTTTGTCTGGTCAGCTCCTACCCTATCCGCCATTAGGCGATCCTTAAAAATCCACTTATTTAGGGAAACCTACCCCACCTCCACCTAAGAATTGTACCCGAGTCACCTCCATCAGATCATCCCTTGTTCCCTTTTTGCTTGTTACCTTTTATACCATCTCCCCCTCCCTCTAGACTGTAAGCTCCATGAGCAGGGCCCTCCTATTACTTTTGTATTGAATTGTATTGTAATTATACTGTCCCCCTTTATATTGTAAAGTGCTGCATAAACTGTTGACAGTTGACACTGTATAAATCCGGTATAATAATAAGATGTCTTTGGGACAATAAATTAAGAAAATCTTCTTGCTGGGGATAAATACAGCAATAAAAAACAGACAGAGGCTCTAATCTTTCCACACTCTATCCAGAAAAAAAAATGTCTGGAGTTCTATGTACTAAAGTGTACATGTAGCATTAGAGATTCATGACATCTTGCAGATATGCCTTTTAATATGAGTTGCCGCTCACATAATTGATTTGCTATGATAAAATGCTATGTACTATAGCCACCACTGGCAAATGATTAACAAATATTAGAACAAGTCTTTTAGCAAATGTGGTGCAGAGGTGATAGTAAAAACCTGTTGCAAAGAAAGAAACTAACTTTTTACTTTATGCTTTGGAATGTTTTATTTTATTTTAGGTTTATTATCCTAGAAACAAAAATGTGCACTTTTTTAGATAAATAATTTATACTCCCATGGACCTAGACTCAAGAGGGCTAGCTTTAACTAGGTGTGTCCTTTGTTTAACTCTCAAATGCAACATTTTCAATAAGGTTTTAAAAGAGTTGCACTCAACAAAAACAAGCCAAAGCATTCTTTAAAAAATCACATTTTTATTCACATACATAATTAAAATCATATTAAAATGACATAGAATATATAAAAAATGATGAGTAGTTGTATGATAACATATACTCAACGTGTTTCGTGCACATCTTCAGGAGATACAGGATTTAATAATAGTAATATTTAATAGGATATCCACCAACAATACAGCATAAATAGAAATATAAATTTCTTCTAGTGTAAAAGCAATGGAATACAATAGGAGAGCACCATGGGATGTGTCTTGCCCAGGAGCTATGGAAATGACATTCAAATCATTCTGATGGGAACAAATAAAGTTCATATGTTGAACATGGGAGGGATAGATGAAAGGCCCACACCAGCTTCAGTGCAATGAGAAGTGCACACAACACCACCGTGTTTCCAGCAAGTCCCCTTACTAGAAAGCTTGGACCCTCAAATTATAGAGTGGTCATGTAAGTATATACAAGGTATCCACGACTCAGCACTGTGCATCTGGTGAAGCGGCTCCCACAACCTTCAATGAGCTGTATATGGATCCAGTTAAAATAACCTCATGAACGTACTGTACATCAGCTCCCCAATCTTATCAAGCTCAGTTGGATAATAAACAAGAATACTCCCATGGTGAAGTATGTAGAAATAATGTAAAGGGCTTTATTAAAATGTACTTACAATCATCAAGATAAAAATAAGCATCCAGACAAATCGATCAAGATGGCCACGGCTAGTAGCGCACTTGCGTCATACGTCAGGTCCCATCTAAGATACTCCACATTACTAGCAGGAACAACAAGGACACTGTTCCTTGTAGTAGTTCTGCAGAACAGTCCCTTAATTAGTAGGATAATAAGTAAATAGCACTGGGGCACCTATGGCAATGTCCTAGGCCAGGCAAGCCTTGTACTCTGTGCAACAGGGGGTATTAGAAGCAACAGTCACTTAAATCCTTCCCGGCAGGTCACTACTCACAGTGCCCCTCAAGCTTGGAATGGCACCCTCAGACTCCAGCAAGCAGACTATTCTGTGAATTCCCAGTCCAGGTCTTCAATAGCACCTCTTTTTGATCCCTGATAGGGATTTGTGGCTGAATAGGCCTTCTCAGCATAGCTGGGATCCCGATGAGTAAGCTGAACTTTAAGCAGGACCACCAGGACCATGGGCGTCCGCAGAACTTTTTCCAGGGGGGGCATAATTTCAAGGTCATTCATGCTCTGCCCCTTTTTGACAATGTCATAATTACATTATCATGGTCAGAGACTGCAGACGTGATACAGGAGATGGTCAGAGACTGCAGACATGATCCAGGAGATGGTCAGAGACTGCAGACGTGATACAGGAGATGGTCAGAGACTGCAGACATGATCCAGGAGATGGTCAGAGACTGCAGACGTGATACAGGAGACAGTCAGATACTGCGGACATGATACAGAGGACGGTCAGAAACTGCAGACATGGTACAGGAGACAGTCAGAGACTGCAGACATGGTACAGGAGATGGTCAGAGACTGCGGACATAGTATAGGGTACGGTCAGAGACTGCGGACATAGTACAGGAGATGGTCAGAGACTGCAGACATAGTACAGGATATGGTCAGAGACTGCGGACGTGGAAGAGGAGACAGTCAGAGACTGCATACATAGCACAGGAGACAGTTAGAGACTGCGGACATGGTACAGGAAACGGTCAGAGACTGCATACATGACCCAAGAGACTGTCAGAAACTGCATACATGGCTCAAGAGGATAAGGACCTAGTGGGGAACCCCTGATCTGATGCCTGATTCCAGGGGGGGGCAACTGCCCCCCCTTGCCCCTACCTGCGGACGCCCATGACCAGGACGGCAGACAGCCCGCTTGTCTGGGGAACTTCTCCTCTAGAGAATGAAGAATGCTGAGGCTCCAAACTATTCATGCAATCCCCAACCACCTTCTGGGCATGCCTCCCCATGGTTTGGCAGGAGTTACATAAATATTCAGGCTGCTCATCTGACTCTCCCACCCACTATTTTCTGGAAAGCTCCAGAAAACGGGGATGCAGCCAGACTTGCTGCCTGCAGAGTCAAGACAGACTAAAGCAATCACACACACAGCTCTGCTGATTACAGGAGAGTTGAAACTACATTTCCCTCAACAAAAACCTAGCAGCCTAGCAAGGAGGGTGCTACTTAAGAAAAGATTTTTATACTTACCTTTTCCCACCTTCTGGCGGCAGCAGCTAGGCGAGGGTGACATCAACGACATTCTAACTAGATCAAGGGAAATACAGAGCAGCCAAAATCTTGTGAGACGATGTTCTTGCAATGAACAGGAATTTTCTGGAAAAGAGATTTTGCCTGTTCTACATTCCCAAAGAATCTTTTCAGAAGGATGATATTGTCACGCCTAGCGATAAGGCAGAAGGTGCTAAGGTAAGTATTGGACAATTGTTTCTCCATTTAACTGTATTTTTAGTATTGGGGAACATGGGCACCATTGGTGGAGTTGTCTTTTAGAGCAGAATTCCTCTCAAAACTTTTTTAGTCTTTAGTAAAATTGGGCTGGATGTGATTGCCTGCTTAGTCCTTTTTGCTCTCTGTAACCCTATTAGCTGAGTAGATGCCCCCAAAGTGCAAAATGATGCGCTATTCTGTTCAAATATAGCCAAACTACTTAGAAATTGTGAAGTGTTATTGTAATCTAAAAGCTGTATATCTCAAGCTCAAATTACACACATAGCTGAATACATCAGAGGATTAACTTGTTCCCTCTTCATACGAACTTTCAATTACAAAGAAGCAGGCTTAAAGCATATTGCTTCTGCCACGCTCTTTGTTTAGAAAAAAAAATTGATACTCAGAAGATCCTGTTCCTCCTGTATTTAAACTTTTAATTGTAAAATAAGCATTATATACAACTGGATTTAAATCATCATCTTTAAGTTAATATAAACCTAAGTGGAACTCCAGCTCTAGGAGTTTGCCACTTTTACTGCATTCTCTCTGAAGCTCCCCTCCCCCATTTTTCAAAAATATCCTATATTTTCCTAATTTAATTGGGTCTTTCTGCTGGTTAGATGGTGGGTCCCTCCTGCCACTAAGTGGCATCATTACATGAGTGCCACTTAGTGGCACTCATGTAATGATGTGTGCGCTGCTTAACACTAGACTACTGTGATCACAGGCTGCTAGTTGATGCATCTTTAGAGGGTGTGTCAGTGACAGGCTGGGCTCACAGGAAATGGGTAGAATGACACTGACTGTCGTTCTACCCTACGAGGACCATTGTCACTGAACAGAGGAGGAAACTAGAGACAGCTTTGGGGATGTAAAGAGGGTAGGTAGAGCTTGGCAAGCTTTTTTGTTTATATATATATATATATATATATATATATATATATACAGTATCTCACAAAAGTGAGTACACCCTCACATTTTTGTAAATATTTTATTCTATCTTTTAATGTGACAACACTGAAGAAATTACACTTTGCTGCAATGTAAAGTAGTGAGTGTACAGCTTGTATAACAGTGTAAATTTGCTGTCCCCTCAAAATGACTCAACACACAGCCATTAATGTCTAAACCGCTGGCAACAAAAGTGAGTACACCTCTCTGTGAAAATGTCCAAATTGGACCCAATTAGCCATTTTCCCTCCCCAATGTCATGTGACTCGTTAGTGTTACAAGGTCTCAGGTGTGAATGGGGAGCAGGTGTGTTAAATTTGGTGTTATCACTCTCACTCTCTCATACGGTCACTGGAAGTTCAACATAGCACCTCTTGGCAAAAAACTCTCTGAGGCTCTGAAAAAAATAATTGTTGCTCTACATAAAGATGGCCTAGGCTATAAGAAGATTGCCAAGACCCTGAAACTGAGCTGCAGCATGGTGACCAAGACCACACAGCGGTTTAACAGGCAGGTTCCACTCAGAACAGGCCTCACCATGGTCGACCAAAGTTGAGTGCACATGCTCAGCGTCATATCCAGAGCTTGTCTTTGGGAAATAGACGTATGAGTGCTGCCAGAATTGCTGCAGAGATTGAAGAGGTGAGGGGTCAGCCTGTCAGTGCTCAGACCATATGCTGCACACTGCATCAAATTGGTCTGCATGGCTGTCGTCCCAGAAGGAAGCCTCTTCAAAAGATGATGCACAAGAAAGCAGTTTGCTGAAGACAAGCAGACTAGGGACATGGACCAATGTCCTGTGGTGTGATGAGACCAAGATAAACTTATTTGGTTCAGATGGTGATAAGCGTGTGTGGTGGCAACCAGGTGAGGAGTACAAAGACAAGTGTGTCTTGCCTACAGTCAAGAATGGCGGTGGGAGTGTCATGGTCTGGGCTGCATGAGTGCTGCAGGCACTGGGGAGCTACAGTTCATTGAGGGAACCATGAATGCCAACATGTACTGTGACATACTGAAGCAGAGTATGATCCCCTCCCTTTGGAGACTGGGCCGCAGAGCAGTATTCTAACATGATAACGACCCCAAACACACCTCCAAGATGACCACTGTCTTGCTAAAGAAGCTAAGGGTAAAGGTGATGGATTGGCCAAGCGTATCTTCATACCTAAACCCTATGGAACATCTGTGGGGCATCCTCAAATGGAAGGTGGAGGAGTGCAAGGTCTCTAACATCCACAAGCTCCATGATGTCATCATGGAGGAGTGGAAAAGGACTCCAGTGGCAACCTGTGAAGCTCTGGTGACCTCTATTGACACTTTGGGCCCAATATGGATATTTTCACTTAGGGGTGTACTCAGTTTTGTTGGCAGCGGTTTAGACATTAATGGCTGTGTATTGAGTTATTTTGAGGGGGCAGCAAATTTACACTGTTATACAAGCTGTACACTCACTACTTTACGTTGTAGCAAAAAGTCATTTCTTCAGTGTTGTCACATAAAAAGATATAATAAAATATTTACAAAAATATGAGGGGTGTACTCACTTTTGTGAAATACTGTATATATTGTGGGAGATTAGCTCGTGGGGATCAACCTGAGGAAAAATAGCCAGCGTGCAGGCAACTTTCTTTAAAATCTAGTGGCTTGACAGGTTTATTGGTAAAAGGTTTGCAGGGTAAAAACAAACAAAATAGTAAATAAGTCCTTGTCGTACGGCGCTAAACTAAACTATATCGTTTCCTCACTATATGGTGTGGGGCTGGCCCCTGACACCCACAAAACCATAAGCCAAAATGCAAACCTTGTCTTTTAAAGTCCAGACAGACACATAGCCCCTCAGATCCCTCTCCGCTTCACCATCCGCCTACGATGGACAGCGGAACATACGCAAGTAAACCTGACCTAACTTGCCTCAGGCCAGGCCTAAAATGGACGGTGGTACCGTCCCGACCAAGGTCAGGTCTCAAACACCAGGTGACCTTAGGTGGTCACCCACCGAATTTAATGGTCCTTCTCTTGTGTGATATCGAGACTGTACCTTGAGTCTCTCCCTAGACTCCCCGATACACAGACAGACCTGAAATTTTCTGTTCCAAACGTAAAACCGAATACCAAAACACCCACAGTCCCCGGTCGGGGTGTGGTATATCACTCCTTT
>BLSH010311025.1:2520899-2531046 GCA_018402905.1 Glandirana rugosa
TGCAAAGGGTGGGCCAACTCAATATTGAACCCTACGGACTAAGAATGGGATGCCACTGAAGCTCATGTGCGTGTAAAGGCAGGTGTCCCAATACTTTTGGCAATATAGTGTATATGTAGTGCCCACATAGTGAATAGGTGCTTAGAGAATAGATTTTTGCTAGGAGAGGCAAATGTATTCATGCCTGACTGATGTGCAGGCCTGATTGTTTTGATTTGGGCAAGGCAGTGGCCCAGGAAGAGCTGGAGACTGCAGGAAGGAACACCCCTTGGTTACTCCTCCCCTTTTCATCAGAACATTGTGGAAAAAGGGGATGGACAGAGGAGGTCAGGCTTTCTGAAGTATGTTAAGGAGCCCTGACCAATCCCCAACCTGGATTGGCAGGGGACAGGCCCCCTTAAGTACTATGGTCTGCCAGTGGTAGGGAGGAGAGTGTTGGGTGGAAGAGCTGGAGATGTAGCAGGTGTTTTGCGGAGGCCCTGAGGGAGTCCCCAGTCTGGGGGGGGGGGGGTGACCTTGAGCCTGGAGGCTCAGGAAGTGGAAGGAACCCCTCTTACAACACACGGAGGAGTTCTGACCAAGGAGCAGGAGAGCAACAGAGAGGCTACAGGAAAAAGGGCTCTGTAAAGGATCCACCGGTGTTGGAGAGTGACACACCCTGGGAGCTGGAGGAAGTGGACTGGAGCAGACTGGGAGGAAAAGTGGACAGTTTGAGGAGGTCACCAGAGCCAGTCAGGGAAGTGGTGTCACTGGGCAGTGGAGCAGGCTGGAGCAGCCGGGAGGGCTGAGGTGGCCTGGAAGAGCATGGGCTTGGAGCAGTAGCCCATCAACCCTAGCTAGCACAAATGTATTCAGCCTGTAATGGGTATTCCGAAGGACCTGCCAGCATAAACGCAGGCCTCACCACGTGCTAGCTAGGCCGGAACCAAGTGTGTGCAGGAGAGAGAAACCTGGAGGAAAGTGAGAATTGAAGCAAGTCTGTCCTGGAGGAAGGAGTGTATATATGGAAGTGTATATAGAAGGTCCCGAGTTTTTGATCCATTGGGCATCCCACAGTCACCCTACCCCATCCAAGTTTTATCCCCTAATAAAAAAATAAAACACAAAGTACTAGCCTGTTCCGTGACTCGGGATGAAAGAAATGCGTGATTGAGGGCAGAGTGACAGGTGGACCACTACTTCCAGCCACCCCCAAGGTGGACATTGGGTACATATATATATATAAATAAATATATATATATATATATACAGTGCCTAGAAAAATTATTCATATCCCTTGAAATTTTCCATATTTTGTCATGTTACAACCAAAAACATTCATGTATTTTATTGGGATTTTATGTGATAGACTAAATGTTTTACAAATAAATATCTGAAAAGTGTGGTGTACATTTGTATTCAGCCCCTTTTACTCTGATACCCCTAACTAAAATCTAGTGGAACCAATTGCCTTCAGAAGTCACCTAATTAGTAAATAGTCCACCTGTGTGTAATTTAATCTCAGTATATATACAGCTGTTCTGTGAAGCCCTAAGAGGTTTGTTAGAGAACCTTAGTGAACAAACAACGTCATGAAGGCCAAGGAACACACCAGACAGGTCAGGGATAAAGTTGTGGAGAATTTTAAAGCAGGGTTAGGTTACAAAAAAATCTCAAGCTTTGAACATCTCATGGAGCATTGTTCAATCAATCATCCGATAATAGAAAGAGTATGGTACAACTGCAGACCTAACAAGACATGGCCGTCCACCTAAACTGACAGTCTGGGCAAGGAGAGCATTAATCAGAGAAGCAGCCAAGAGGTCCATGGTAACTCTGGAGGAGCTGCAGAGATCCACAGCTCAGGTGGGAGAATCTGTCCACAGGACAACTATTAGTCATGCACTCCACAAATGTGGCCTTTATGGAAGAGTGGCAAGAAGAAAACCATTGTTGAAAGAAAGCCATAAGAAGTCCTATTTGCAGTTTGCGAGAAGCTATGTGGGGGACACAGGAAACATGTGGAAGAAGGCGCTCTGGTCAGATGAGACCAAAATTTAACTTTTAGGCCTAAAAGCAAAACGCTGTGTGTGGTGGAAATCTAACACTGCACACCCTGAACACACCATCCCCACCGTGAAACATGGAGGTGGCAGCATCATGTTGTGTGGGGATGCTTTTCTTCAGCAGGAACAGGGAAACTTTTCAGAGTTGATGGGAAGATGGATGGAGCCAAATACAGGGCAATCTTAGAAGAAAACCTGTTAGAGTCTGCAAAAGACTTGACTCTGGGACAGAGGTTCACCTTCCAGCTGGACAACGACCCTAAACATACAGCCAGAGCTACAATGGAATGGTTTAGATCAAAGCATATTCATGTGTTAGAATGGCCCAGTCAAAGTCCAGACCTAAATCCAATTGAGAATCTGTGGCAAGGCTTGAAAATTGCTGTTCACAGACACTCTCCATCCAATCTGACAGAGCTTGAGCTATTTTTCAAAAAAGAATGGGCAAAAATCACTCGCTAGATGTGCAAAGCTGGTAGAGACATCCCCAAAAAGACTTGCAGCTGTAATTGCAGTGAAAGGTGGTTCTACTAAGTATTGACTCAGGGGGCTGAATGAGAATGCATGCCTCACTTTTCAGATATTTATTTGTAAAAAAAATTGGAAAACCATTTATCATTTTTCTTCCACTTCACAATTATGTGCCACTTTGTGTTGGTTTATCACATAAAATCCCAATAAAATACATTTACGTTTTTGTAACATGACAAAATGTGGAAAACTTCAAGGGGTATAAATACTTTTTCAAGGCACTGTAACTGAGTATGTAGGTGGCCTGCAAGTTCCTCATTGATATAATTCATTAGTCTACCTGGGGGAAAAAAATATCATTATTTGTAACTTGTTCATTTCTGTAACAACATTCTGACCCATTTCATATGCAGGGAGTCATTCTGCTCCTAGATATTGTAATAACATTCTAACATGAATAAACTTAGACTGGACTAACTTAATGTTCTAAAAGTCAAAGTTTAATACATAAAAATGCCAGTTGTAAGAATGGGAACAGACGGATGTCTCTTGGGTGGAGTGGGTCAGGTTGGCGTCTCTGTGGCGGGCTTGTGTATACTCTCTGTAAGTTTCCACAGCATTATGTGCATTATCATCTTGACTTACTTTCCATTTGTTTAATGTTGAAGGAACTCCAGTCTCATCAAAAAGCAGAATATTATTTAAGCCCCCAAAAAATGCAGATATTGTTGAATCTAACCAACAAAGACCAAAAAAGTATAATCAAAGATAAGTAACTTGATCAGCTGGGTTTAATGTATAAAGGAGGTTTTCATGTTTAGCAGATATCTGAGAATAATTCCAGATTATCAGAAGGACCTTATTTTTCTTTTTTTTCACATTTTTTTTAAATGTAAAAATATGTGCCCCCTCTTATTTAAACAATACCAGCCTAGTGCAAAAGATTATGGACTGATATCCCCAATAATGGTTGTCACAAGAAAGTGTCAGATATTAGCCCCAAAGCAGGATCAACTACCAATGCAACATAGGCAGGAGCCTAGGGCCTGATGAAGGTCCAGGGGGGCTTGCTGACATCTTCACGCACCTGCAATACACTAGGGTTGCCCAGTTGGTCAAAGTTGTGCACCTTTCTGTCACTTCACAAAAAATGCACTTGTAGGTAGCTTGCATCTGATGGGGCCATACCAGTGCAGACAATGCAAATGTAACAGTTTTCCTCTGCCAATTGCAATGCTTTTCAATGGCATTCAAAGGTATGGGGAGGGGGGTCAGAGTTTTTCCCTTGCCTTGGGCTCCATTCTCTCTCTGGATTGGATGCTCAAAAGCAGTAACAGCCGGTCCATAAGGGGCACAGGAGCGCTGCCCCCCCCCCCCCCATCCATGCGTCCGGCTCCCTGATCTACATACAGGGCGCCAGAAACATGGATTCCAATGGCAGGGGTGTATTTTTTTGAAGCAGGGTGGGCTCGGGACACAGAGCACTGTGCCCTGATCCCATGCAGTTGTGTGACACTGGCAAATTAATATTTGCTATTCTCCCTCATTCTCCTCCCGGCCAATCAGATAGCCCCTATTGGCCAGGGAGTCTTATGACTCCCAGGCCAATCGCGTCTCAGGACACACTTCTGGTTTCTATTCGACCGGAAGGAGAATGTCTGTGTGCTCCCTTGCTCTTCCTTCTCCCTGCCTCCGTGCCTCCTCCATGCCTCCACCAGATAAGGCAGCCTCTGGGGTGACCTCCACTGTTTGTCTCCAGTGGGTGGGTGGGGGGTGATCACTGCCACCTGTGTCCCCCCGGGGGGGGGGGTTGTGGGTAATCGCCACTGCCTGTGTGTTCCGAGATGGGGGTGATCACTGCCCCTTGTGTTTCCAGCGGGGGGGGGGGTGTTGGTTGTGTCAAATAATAATAGTGAGCAACAGCCGCCACTGCTCCAAAGTGGGCCAACCCAACCTCTTAATGTCAGGAACCATAAATCAGACAGAGACAGAAAATGCAGTAAAAATCACACCTTTTAATATAATGGTAAAAATGGTATAAATTAGTAAACGTAGTCAAAACATAGCCAGGGTACGGTAGCCAACACGAATAGTCAGAAAAAGCCAGTAAATCTGGAAGCCAGAGATCAGAGTAGTCGGAGGCAGCAGACAGGATCAGGAACTAGAAGGGACTTCAGCCAGGCAAGTCTTCAACAGGAACACAGCAGAGAGTCTCTAGATATGTTTGACCAAGGCGAAGGCACGGAAGGAATGAACCAGGCAGTTTAAATAGCCACAAGGGGCTGGCTGTAGGTTGGACTGACGAGCAGGAAATGATCACTGGGTGAGCCACAGTGGAACGATGAGTGCTGGCAATTAACCGACAGCTGAGCAACCTGAGCACTGAGAAGGGAGAGCTGAGAACCCAGACCTGATACATACTCAAATGCAAGCAAATTTAAAAAGACACTTAAATATGTTCTTGGTAATTATCGGTGACCGGTGGACTAATGATTAAATAACTGATCCATTTGGTATGACTAACTAAAAAATGCATTACTGCAAGGGCCTCAAACCCAGGCATACCTGTATAATCTAACCTCTAATAACTGAGCTATTTATGACTAAGTAGAAAATGCATCACTGCAATGGACCCAAACCCGGGCCTGCCTGTAGTATCTAACCTCTTGGTTTCAGCAATGATGCTCCTATGGAATGGAGGCTTCTCAATAGGCTTTTCCTGCACCACATTGTCACATTGTGCTGACGTTGGTATTGACTTGTAAAAAAGAAAATCCATATTTGCATAAAGAAGGGGACCTGGGCATTGGGGTCACCTGAGGCAGTCATAGCAAACACCACCTAGAGGTCCAAATAGTATACAATTATATGCTCATGTCTGCCTGTCTGTCTGCCTAACCTGCTGTGTGTTATTGTTCCTTTTAAGAGTTGCATTTAAAATTGCAATAAAAATAGAAATGAAAAAATATTACAAAAAAAATTAATTTGTATTGTAAATTATAAACTATAAAACATGTGTAAGCATTTAATTAATCTTAAATAAACCTTATAATGAATCTGGCCAAAAAAAAATATTTTAGCTTTAGTCAGTATGGGATTGATAGAACTACTGTCATTTTTTTCTGTGTGATCTTGAGGAAATTTTCCATCACTTTCTTCTCTGGTGACTTAAAGAACTATGGTCAAAATGAAGAAAATCAATATGTTATGTAACTATACAGTCTGTTAAACATCTTACTGGTTGTTTTGCAAAAAAACAGTAAGGATTTTGAGATATCTACCTTGTCCCCTGCAGCTGAAAGCTCTCATGTGCACTTCCTTTACTGAGGAGACAGCGTTGCTTCCTGAGTTTCTAATTGCCTGTTGTCCCCTTTTGCGTGCTGCCTCTCTGAACAGACTACAAGGAGCCGTCCTGACATCACTGGGGGAGATGCTCCTGCAGTCCATGGAAAGCTCTGGCATTTCATTCACCATGAGGCTCTGCCCACAATCGGCCATTGAAGCCCCGCCCACTCCCGCCTATGTCCCGCATTTGCCTGCCCACTGTGTCTATACAGGCTGCTCTCAGCTTGGCTTTTCTTCTGTCAGTTTTTCCAATTACCAGATGAGAACAGGCAGAGAGAAGCACACAGATTAATAGAAAAAAATTAACCTGTATTGACTTTTGTTGTTTTACATAGCACACACCCAGCTATTAAATGGCAGATCATGGGTATGTGTTATGTAAAATAGACTGAGCATGATAGAAGGCAGGAGGACTCTGGGAATTGTAGTTTCCTGTGAGAGATACAGAAGCTAGCTCACTGAAAGGAAATGACATGCTAGCTCTGCTGAACTCCTCCCACCATCACTAGCATTATACTGCAAAGCAGGAATAAATAGGGGGATTAGAAACCACAATTGCAGCTATATAGTAGGAAAATAATAATTTCAGTTATTATGTTTATTACCATGTGTAACTTTCAGGTATTTATATGAGGATTTGCTAAAAATGTGTATGTTGCCTTTAGTCGTACTTTAAGAAGAAGTGAGAAGAAATCCCCTCTTAAACAGTTCTCACTGGAACAGGTAAAGCCACTGGCAGATTTTTTCTCACATCTTGTTCAGGAGACAACTGTAATATTTTGGATTTCCCATTCATTGTAGTTCTATTGAGATTGCTTACCAGGACAAATAGAGAGGACGACTCTCCCCACTGGAGACACAGATGGAAATAACAACCCAAAAGAGGTTCTATCCATTCTCTACCCTGTCAAAATAATAATAACAAAAAAACTATTAGGTAGGGATGCACTTTAAAGGTAATAAAACAAAATTAAAAAAAACAACTATGGTAACCTCAGTGTTGGTTTTCTCACATTGAAAAACACAGAAAAGCACAGAAAAGTGTTGGGAGCCCCCAACTCCACATAGATTCATGTTATGGAGTCAGGTATTTAAAGGCTAAGTTCACCTTTGTTCACTTTTTTTTCTAAATTCCAGCTCCCCTATGTACCAATATAGCATTAATGTACTTATTTTGCAAAAATAAAACTGCTTTCCATTATTTCTACACAGGTTTACATCACTCTCTTCATAGCTGTTTAAACACACTGCTTGATTACTTCTGCCTTACTTCCTGGACAGACTTTAGGTCATGACACAGGAAGGAGTTGACCAGCTGAGGGTAGATAATGCAGGTGTTATATCAATATAGCCATTTCATCAAGATCTCCAATTACGTCACTTCCGGTTACTGTAAACTGTCCGTAATTGAAGATTTTGACGACTTGTCATTTTCACACAACACCGGGAGCCGTAAACCCTCAGGTACACAATATTATGAGTGGATATTCTACAGCCTCGTACTCACGGTTCGATTGCTGTACGATCGTGTTTCTGATTTTTGTCAAAAGCGGCTGTCAGTGATTTTGTACAGCATACTGACTATCCAAAAACTTTCATTTGACCAAACTAAACCTCAGAAGTGACGTAATGTTTTGAATATTTTTGCATTTTTTTTCCCTTTCTGAGAATGCGTAGTCTCGGTGGTAAGATTTTTTTTTCATACGAAAACCATACTAACAGAACGGAAATCGGATGTGGCGTTGTCGACAGACAAAAATGTAATAGTCTGCACATCCAGCTTTTGTCTGACGAAAAATGTCAACTGGCTGTCGAAAGGAGCATACCAATGGTAAGAATTTCGGACGACAAGCTGTCGAACAACAATTTCTGTCCGAAATTCGCACCGTGTGTACGTGCCTTTAGTCCACACCGATACTAACCAACAAACACATAACACCGGGCGGGTGCTAATGAAGTTAGCTGGTCAACTCCTTTATGTGTCGTGACCTAAAGTCTGACCAGGAAGTAAGGCAGAAGTAATGGAGCAGTGTATTTAAACAGCTATAAAAGAGTGTGAGGTAAGTCTGTGTAGAATTAATGGAAAGTTGTTTTATTTTTCCAAAAGAAGTATATTAATGCTGGAATTTAGAAGAAAAAAATGAACTTAGTTAGCCTTTAAAGTAAACATGTACTAAGACATACTGTATGGAGGCAATCATTGCTTAGCTCTTCTTCAAACATTTTTAGTTGTTGGGCTGTTATGCTAACCCACTGGCTTCAATACATTGGGTCACTCAATGGGACAAAATATGCAGATAAAGAACTCTATTCTACATTTCTTGATCTGTATGCTTGTTCTTTATCAGTGACTCAGAAAATATTGAAGCTAGTGGGCTGGCATAACAGCCAGACCTCTAGCATTTTCAACTGCAGGTCAGCAATGAAAGCTCCTATATTTCTGTTGTAGCCAATTTACTTTGTTGCCCCCCATAGTAGCAGGTGCTCTCTTTTTGTAGATTTTTTGGTTAGGAGAGGTAACATCTAGTCAGGCCTGACAGTGGTGCAGGCCTGATTGTTTTGATTTGGGCTGGGGAGTGGCTCAGGGAGTGGCTGGAAGGAAGGAAGGAACACCCCTTGTAGACTCTTCCCCTTTGAGCTGGGAAAGCTCTGGGGATGGATGAGGAGGTGTAACTTCCTGATGTATGACAAGGAGCCCAGACCAATCCACAGTCTGGATTGGCAGGGGGCAGGCCTCCTTAAATACAGCAATCTGCCAGCAGGGGCAGGAGAGTTCGGGTGGAAGAGAGGAGAATGTAGCAGAGGCTGTGAAGCAGACCTCACCCGGGAGGGAGCTCCCAGTCTGGGGGGTGACCTTGGGGCCTGGAGACTTGGGTGCAGCCAGGAGTAAAGTTGATTCCTGGAGTAGCACAAGGAAGCAGGAGAGCAGCAGAGTTCTACATTCTGGAAGACTCTTTAAAGGATCCACCGGTGTCGGTGAGTGACAGACCCTGGGAGATGGATGAGAAGGCTGGAGCAGGCTGGGGAGGATAGGGAACAGTCTTTTGCAGTCAAGTCCATCTGTATTTGCTAGTCCATATAACACCTTGCCCCCTCCCCGAGATTTGCAATGCTGTTACCAGGGGTGTCTCCGTTGCTCCTCCATTCAGAGTGGAGAATAAAGGGAAACAAGAAGTCTAAAAAATAGAAAATTATTGCAGCCACCACACTTAGGGATTGGTAAGCTGCAATACATTACATTTTTGTTTGTGGGTTTAATACTGCTTTAAGTAGCACATGAAAACATAATCTGCAGCAAAAGCAGCATGAATGTGAAAAGTAAATGTGATTTCTACATTATGTGACAGAGCTAAGCCCCACCACTGGGTGAGTATAGGGAAAAGCGACATAGGAATTGCACTAATGCAGAGTGTGGGGCTCTGGAGTATTGTGTCTGACCGAAGAAGATTGGGAGTTTCAATTTTCTTCAGGTTTTGTAATACCGGATCAGGGTCCGGCTTCAAAGAGTCTTGTGTTAATACCTCGAGAGAAGGTAAGGTTTATGTAAACCCACATAGGGGTGCCTCATCCATGTTGAACATTGCAAAGAGATAAGGGTGAATCGGTCCACAGCCAATAACCAGAGAATTTTTTTTAAAAAAAGCTCATCTATCACGGCACCACTGAAGGAAAAAGTGGAACTACAAGGGTTTTCTAAAAAGATATATAACATGTTTTTTATTGATACGTCAAGATAAAAGTTTCCTGAGTGATTACAGACGTAGAAATTAACACATATTGTCACCGAAAAATATTTCTCCCCAATGGAGGGGGGATGCTATTGTGGTATCAGGCCATGGATATCGGTAGGCCTCTACATGTTTCGCGGAGTGATTTCCGCTTCCTCAGAAGAGATATCTGTGATAATGGAGACAAAAAATCAAGTAACAATAACACTAAATCAATGTACACAAGAGAACTATACATATATGGGGAATATGAGATGACTGACTTACCCATACCCCTTGTCCCACCAGGGGCACGGTGCAAAAAACAAAGTTCCCCTGTCGCCAGAGATGGGGGTTATGTATGGAGGTAGGTCAAAAAATTATATATATATATGAAATAAAATATATATATATATAGCACTGTGAATCTCATGTGCAACTGAAAGGAAAAGGGTAAAGAAAAAGAAGATAGGAAGAAAAAGGGGAGGGGGAAGAAAACGGGGAGGGGGAAGGAGAAGGGAAAAATGCAGAGGGGGGGGGGGGGGGGCGCTTTGTACATCTCCGGATGGCTATAGGTAC
>BLSH010311025.1:2546480-2558636 GCA_018402905.1 Glandirana rugosa
CCGGCGAGCACAGTTCACTTCCTGCATGTCAGTGTATACAACGAAGGGGGGGGGGGCAGGCACAAGATTCTGTGTACAAGTGTAAGCGCTCTGCTTGTACAGTAAACTCTTGTCAATACCTCCCCTCTCCGATGTATACACTGACATGCAGGAAGTGAACTGTGCTCGCCGGAGGGACATCCTGCGGACTTCACAGAGCCGCCAATCGCTCCCTCCCGCTCCACTCCACTGTGGCAGCCGGGGTACAGGGGGAGATGCCGGGTCTTGGGGCCCCCCCACAGTGGTGGAACGGCAGGGCCCAGTCGCAAGCACGACTGCTGCGACTCTGGTCGTTCTGCCACTGGCCCCAGACCATGACACTTCCACCACCATGCTTGACTGTAGGCAAGACACACTTGTCTTTGTACTCCTCAAATGGTTGCTGCCACACACGCTTGACACCATCTGAAGCAAAAAAAGTTTATCTTAGTCTCATCAGACCACAGAAAATTGTTCCAGTAATCCATGTCCTTAGTCTGCTTGACTTCAGCAAACTGTTTGCGTACTTTCCTGTGCATCATCTTTAGAATAGGCTTCCTTTTGGGATGACAGCCATGCAAACTAATTTGATGCAGTGTGCAGGGTATGGTCTGAGCACTGACAGGCTGACCCCCACCCCTTTAACCTCTGCAGCAATACTGGCAGCCCTCATATTTCCCAAAGACAACCTCTGGATATGACGCTAAGCACGTGAACTCAACCCCTTTGGTCGATCATGACGAGGCCTGTTCTGAGTGGAACCTGTCCTGTTAAACAGCTGTATGGTCTTGGCCACCATGCTGCAGCTCAGTTTCAGGGTCTTGGCAATCTTCTTATAGCCTAGGCCATCTTTATGTAGAGAAACAATTCTTTTTTTAAGATCCTCAGAGAGTTCTTTGCCATGAGGTGCCATGTTGAACTTCCAGTGACCAGTATGAGAGAGTGAGAGTAATAACACCAAATTCAACACACCTGCTCCCCATTCACACCTGAGACCTTGTAACACTAACAAGTCCCATGACATCGGGGAGGGAAAATGGCTAATTGGGCCCAATTTGGACCATTTTCACTTAGGGGTGTACTCACTTTTGTTGCCAGCAGTTTAGACATTAATGGCTGTGTGTTGAGTTATTTTGATGGGACAGCAAATTTACACTGTTATACAAGCTGTACACTCACTACTTTACATTGTAGCAAAGTGTCATTTCTTCAGTGTTATCACGTGAAAAGATATAATGGCATGCAATCCCGTATAATGTAATTGTATTGATATTTTATCATGAATAGAAATAAAAGGCTGTAGATTTTTTATTTTAAAAATTAAAATTTTCAATGTATTTGTAATTATTGGTGCTTTTAAAGCCCCATGTTATGATCAATACTGTTATAGTCAACTATGCCTAGCCTATGTCAACCTATGTGTACTTATTTGATCACTGTGGATGAAAGGATCAAGAGGTGGCATAGGGATGGATAAGAAGCTTGCAGCGTCAAGAGAAAACCTGTACACATTTAAGCAAGGTATCCATGCTATGTAATATTTTGCCCCTGCCGAATGTAAAACTTCATTGTTATAACATTTGAATGCAGATCTAACAAGCTTTAATTTATCGCCACCCTAGGGCCTCATTTACACTGCTGTGTCGCAGTCACACCCATTTTTGCTCGACAGTCGACACGCATAGGGCAACCCATTCTTTTGAAAGGGCTGCCCTGCATGTGACAAGCGGGCCAAACAAGCTCCTGCACCTTTTTTAGGCATAAAGTTTTGCGCATTTATCACATTTCTTGTGCATTGGTTTTATCACATTTGTTTTGCATTCTGCTGCTCAAAAAACACAAGTTTGCTGGCCATGTTTATGGCAGTATCAACATTTAATGGCATTGCAAGTGAGACGCACGTTTTTCACGTGTTCCAGGAACTCATATAGAATTGCTTGCTTCTGCACATTTCTAGAATGCACAGATGTGAACAGAGCTTAAGGCAAGGTTCACACTTGTAGAAAGAAGATATTAGCGCCACTTCACAACGGTATCCAATGCTTGAAAATATTTATTATAATTTTGCCAGAAGCACAGGGTAGGTTGACATGTTTCACTCAAGACACTCGAGCTTCCTCATAACAAAGATAATTGTGTGGATGCCTGCTACTTGAAGGTGAACTCAATCACCCTCACTCAGCTATCAGACATCCATACAATTAGAGCAGACATATATGCAAAATACAAAAGTAAAAAGGCTTACTAAAAAGAGGAAAATACATAATGTATCATACAACATGAAGAACACATAGAGAAAACAAAGATTGGTACATCTAATATATGACACAACCAATGCATTAAATCAGTAGTTTACCAAAAACTGCTAATATTTTCATTAATGCCTTAAGGAAATGAAATGACACATACAATTTTTATCCATCTTCTTGCCATACATAACCAACGAACGTGTAAAGATTTTATATTTTGCAGATCCTCCAGATTCATGTGACAGATGGGATGAGATCTCATTTCCACGCCCACTCTTACATCCACATGTGTCATGGTTCCCATAATAATAATGGAAATATCTGAGGCTGCATGAAACAAAAGATATATATATAAAATACATGCCAGGATAAAAATCCTCTTAATAGCAACTTTTGTATCCCAAAACAAAGACAATGTACATATACACAATAAATATGGTCAATAATGAATGGACTAAAAGATCAAAAAGAGATCTGGTGTACTGAAGACTTAAACCACCAAAATTATATTGACGGACACAAAGAAAAAATATCCCTCAGATAATGTCTGCAAACTTTACTAAGATCTCAGAAAACAGACATAACCTCAAACAAACAAGCAAGGAAGGATGATTTTCATGTGCCATGACCCTTATTATGGGAGGTTTGCATGTATTAACATTGACAACTAGAGCTATATTTTTGAGATATCGAACACACTGTATCATTATATTAAACCAAAGATGGCTTACTCATAAATGTGTGTCATATCCCACTCATAGTTCAAGCCTAGGGGTATGCGGGTTTTAAAATTGAATATCCAGTATACCTCTCTTTTACAGAGAAGTCAGAATACATCTCCCCCTCTCTTGGGTGTGTTTACTTTTTCCAAATCCTGCAACCCCACTGCTGAAAGGTCTCCATGTTGGCCCCTAAAGTGGTGTGCCACAGTGGTGGATTTATTTTTTGTAATACTGTAAAGGTGTTCATAGATCCTATCCCTTAACCTTCTTGTGGTGTGCCCTATATACTGCACATGACAGATCTTACATGTAATAATATACACCACATAACGGGTATTGCAATTACCCGTTATGCAATTGCATCTATCAAGCATCCACTGCGGGTATCCACTCTCAACAAATCGCCCATAAAGTGCTATGGCATGCTTCTCATATGTGTCCTGCAGATACAGTGAACAACTCTTTCATTGAGGAGTTTTTTCTACAGAAACGGGGGGCAGCGATGGGGGCTAAATTTTACCCATCACTGGCTAACCTTTTCATGGCCTGGTGGGAACGCACTTTCATCTATGGTCCTGCCAATCCTAATCCCAATGTATCAGATTGTTCTATCGATATATAGACAATCTGATATTTATTGTAGATAATGGCATTGGCTCACTAGATGCTTTTTAAAGCTATCTGAATAAGAATGATGTTAATTTGCATTTTACGGGTTGTTTAAATGGAAGTGAAATTGAATTCTTAGATGTGCACTTGAGTGCTGCGGGTGCGGTCATTGATACAGATCTCTACAGGAGAATATACTTTTGATGGCCAGTTCTGGCCACCCCCGACATACTATAAAAGGCATTCCTGTGGGACAATTGTTAAGAATTTGTCATATCTGCAGCAACCAGGACACATATGAGAAGCAAGTCATAGCTAATTGTGTGGATGTCTGACAGCTGAGTGAAGGTGTGCCCTGATTGAGTTCACCTTCAAGTAGCAGACATCCACACAGTTATCTTTGTTATGAGGAAGCTCAAGTGTCTTGAGTGAAACATGTCAACCTACCCTGTACTTCTGGCAAAATTATAATAAATATTTTCAAGCATTGGATATCGCTGTGGAGTGCCACTAATTTCTTCTTTCTACATTGTATCCACGGAGGCTTATCAAGGAGAGGACCTGTCAGCTATGCACCACATCCCTCGGCCTGAATGGTCTGCACCTTCATGTTTGTATCAAGGTTCACACCTGTGCATTTGCAGATTTGCAGAAACACACTGCAGTCCATTTAACATTAGTTCCTATGGGTCATGTTCACATCTATGCAGTTTCCACAGATGCATTTTTTGGAAAGGTACAGTGACTTTTTTTTTTTTACACGCAGCACTGTGTGTTTTTGGCTCCATAGAGCTGATCACAGATCGGGGTAGAGACGGTAATGGGCAAATCCACACGGGGACATGTACACTGATAATCAAAGCAAACAAATCATCAGTGTCCTGATTATCAGTACAGCTCCAACAGTGCCCATCAGTTCTGTCAATCAGTGCCCATCAGTGCTGCCTATCAGTGTCCTTCAGTGCAACCTATCAGGGCCACCTATCAGTGCCCATCAGTGCCACCTATTAGTGCCCATCATTGCCCCTATCAGTACCACATATCAGCGCATCTTCATCAGTGCCTCATCATCAGTGCCCATCAGTGCCGCCTTATCAGCGCACATCAGTGAAGGAGAAAATTTACTTATTTAGAAAATTTTATAACAGAAACTAAGAAAAACTCTTTTTTTCTCAAAGATTTTCAGTCATTTCTCATTTGTTTAGCAAAAAAATAAAAAACCCAGTGATGTTTAAATACCCCCAAAAGAAATTCTATCTGTCTCCAAAAAAATGCTAAAAATTTAGTTTGTGTGCAGTGTTGTATGACCACGCAATTGCCATTCAAAGTGTGACAGCGCTGAAAGATGAAAATTGGCCTGGGCAGGAAGGGGGTGAAAGTGCCCTGTGGGCAAATGGTTAAAAAGAAAAAAAATCCCCTGCAAGGCAATGGCATTGCATACTAGAACATTATGAAATACTTACTTTATAACGAAGCCCCCCAGTGGTACGTCTTCCTTCTGGGTTTGCAGGTTCCGGCAACTTGAATGGCCGAGCCACGATGTTATCACACTCAGGGGGCACAGCGCTCTGAAGCAACAGGACGGGTATGCCGTTCCTTGAGAGCACAAGCGCCGGTGATGTCACCGGCAGCCAAAAATGCAAACATCTCCTAAATGGTGCACATTTAGCAGATATTCATTATATGAATGTGAACTTTCAAAATATTCAGATACTTATAATATCACAAAGTGGACTACCGCTTTAACACATCCCAACAACACAAAACACATTAAAAACGTGCATGAAAAAATGCAAAAGGCACTAGAAAACGGGCTTCAAAAATGCATCAATGGCACATGCATAGATATGAACCCAGCCTTACAGAAACACAAGGTAATGAAAGGTTATCTATCCCTACAACTACAAGGCCCATAAGATGGCTATCTAGATAAAAATTTTATTATGTCAGCAAAATTGTAATCCATCATTCCCATAATAGTTACATGGAAATAAATGTGCTGCTGACCAACTACATGGCCATGGCGTGGGTCTGAATCTGCTGTGCGTCACGTTTGGTTCCCATGTGCAATGCTGCTGACTCTAGTAAGGGAATTTTTGGCATAGGTAATAGTTAGATAGAGCCTGCATATTTTCCTGGCTGGAGGACATCCAGCATCATCTAGCTTTTGCTCCCCAGTCCGACTTTCCTAAGCTTGCCCCTTTTATTTACTAGATTTCAGTTCTTTTAATCATGGAGGTTCAGCATCACATGGTGGTCTGCAACTGCAGCCTGTCTAGCAATGCCCACTCCACCAGACTGACAGGTATTCTTTAACAAATTTAGATAATTGCATAACCCCTTCCAGGAGTCAACGCACTACTTGCATTAGGGCTGAGGGCTCTTGATAGGGGTAATGAGGCAGGTCACTGTGATGCTTTCAGGGAGCGATGTAGAGCACCTCTCAGCAGCCATGACCTACCTGCATTGCATAGAGAAGCATAGAGACCTGGTGGTGATGTTACTGGGCCTAAAATAAGGTACAGTCAGTATGTATTGAAAACAGGATTTATTTGGAATGTTCCTTAGCTTGTCGAAGAGAGGGGAAAGGAGGAACAGATTAGACACCAGCTTTAAGTAGATACATTTAGGGCAGTGGCGGCCGCTCCATAAGGGGTGCAGGGGCACTGCCCCCCCATCCATGTGCCCAGCCCCTAATCTACATGCAGGGCCCCGGAAGCATGGATTCCAATGGGGTTTTTTCTTCTTTGAAGCACATGATTAGAACCAGAGGCTCTAATAGGCTTCAAAAAAGGGTGGACTATTGTCTTCCTCATTCTCCTCCCAGCCAATCAGGAAGACTCTATTGGCCAGGGAGTCTTAGGATTCCGCTCGTCTCCTGTGGGGGGTTGGCAGTCGATCGCTGCCATTCGTCTCTCCTGAATAGAGTTAGTATAGGTTAAAGCGGTAGAAACTCCTCTTTGTAATTTTTACTATAATAATATAATAAAGCTTACCTGAAAGTAAAATGAATATCCCCTAAACGTGCACTGTTTAGGAAATATTCGCTTGCCTGACAGCCGGCAATGTCACCGATGCATGCGCTCTGAAGGAACAGCATACTCATGCCATTCCTTCAGAGCTCTGTGCCATGACTGTAACTCCTGTGCACATGCGCAGGAGTGATGTCATCGCAGCTCAGCCATTCCCAATGGAGCCCAGAAGGAAGACAGCGTGCCGCTGGAGGGCTTAACTTCAAGGTAGGTCTTTCATAATGTGCTAGTATGTAACGCATACTAGCACATTATCATATGACCTTGCAGGAGGAACTTTTTTGTTTTTGTTTTTTTTTCCCACAAGTTTGCTACTGCTTTAAAGCATAACCAAAGACATAACTTTTTTCCCTTTTGGATAAATTAAAGAGGGATTAGAATAGCTGTCAGGCTTTTATTGTTGCCTGTACTCCACCCTATCTATACTGTATGTCCTGTTTACTGTTATCTGAAAGTGAAAGTTTTAAGTACCCTACACAGCTGTTTCTGTTTAACCACTTGCCGACCAGCCACCGTTGTTTAACAGCGGCAGGTCAACTCTCCTGCGCAAATCGCCGTAGCTGTACGGCGGTTTGTGCACGAGCGATAGGGGCCGTGCGCGCCCACTGCGCGCCGCAGGAGTGTGCCCGTGGGTCCGGCAGACTCAATGTCCGCCAGCGACCAGCGATCGCCTTGTACAGAGGCAGAATGGGGATCTGCCTACATAAACATACAGGGGACATGGCAGAGATCTACTGTTCCCTACTGTTCCCACAACAGCGCCACAACATATGGATCAAGTCGCCGTGATCCCGCTTGCATCTGGTGCATGTTGGGGTAGGGAGTAGTCCCATATTATGTAACCCGTGAGGGGTGTAGAACTCTCAGAAGGGTTTATAACTGTGTCAGTCTCTGAATCACATTTAAGGAACAGACAGTTACTGCCTGAAGGGCCTCCTCACACTGGTCCTTGTCAAGCGGGCCTACATCCTGTTCCCATTTCAGCTTTACTTTCAAGGGGTACTTTTTAAGGTACAGGTGGAGTAACGTATTATAGCTTTGGGATATAAAACCCTTGGAAGTATCTGCCACCTTAAGCAGCGCAAACAGAGATGCTGAGGTCACCGACCAGTCAGAGGTAGTACCCTGGGCTTTAATTGCATGTCTCAGTTGCATATAGTAAAAATGCATGAATAGTGGCAGATAGAACGCTTCTTGCAGGGCCTCAAAGGTAAGCAGTTTATCATTATGAAAAATTTGCCTCAAATAAACAATACCATATTTTTTCCACCTGGCTACATGTTGTAACTTAGCTAACTCAGGGTAAGTAGCGTTGGACCAAATAGGACTGAATTCAGTTATTCCCATCACACACAGGAGGGGCGGGATTGCCTTAAAAATGAATTGACAGAGTGTAATGGCCACAATGGGTAGGTGAGTTTCATATCTCACATTTTTCACACATGCGTACTCATTAGGTGGCACAATAGACTGCACTGATGTGCTGGCACTGATGAGATGAAACTGGTATGCACTGATGAGGTGGCACTGGTATGCACTGATGACGTGGCACTGGTAGACACTGATGTGCTGGCACTGGTATGCACTGATGAGGTGGCACTGATGGGCACTGATGAGGTGGCACTGATGAGATGGCACTGGTAGGCACTGATGAGATGGCACCTATGAGACGGCACTGGTAGGCACTGATGAGGTGGCACTGGTAGGCACTGACAAGGTGGCACTGGTAGGCACTGATGGTACTGATGAAGTGGCACTGATGAGGCAGTACTGATATGCACTGATGAGGTGGCACTGATAAGCACTGATGAGGTGGCACAAATTAGGTAGCACTGATGAGCACTGATGAAATAGCACTGATAGTCTGCATTGATGATGTGGCACTGATAGGCTGCATTAATGAGGTGGCACTGGTGGGCACTGATCAGTCTCTGACCATCAGCGGTATCATTTCTGCAGTATCTGACATCTGCTTTATCATGTTTGCAGTCTCTGACCATCTCCTGTATCATGTCTGCAGTCTCTGACCATCTCCTGTATCATGTCTGCAGTCTCTGACCATCAGCGGTATCATTTCTGCAGTATCTGACATCTGCTTTATCATGTTTGCAGTATATGACCATCTCCTGTATCATGTCTGCAGTCTCTGACCATCTCCTGTATCATGTCTGCAGTCTCTGACCATCAGCGGTATCATTTCTGCAGTCTCTGCCTATCTCTTGTATCATGTTTGCAGTCTCTGACCATCTCCGGTATCATTTCTGCAGTCTCTGACCATCAGCTGTATCATTGCTGCAGTCTCTGCCTATTTCTTGTATCATTTCTGCAGTCCCTGACCATCTACTTTATCATGTCTGCACTCTCTGACCATCTTCTGTATCATTTCTGCAGTCTGTGACCATCAGCTGTATCATTTCTGCAGTCTCTGACCATCTCCTGTATCATGTCTGCAGTCTCTGACCATCTCCTGTATCATGTCTGCAGTCTGACCATCTCCTGTACAATGTCTGCAGTCTCTGACCATCTCCTGTATCATGTCTGCAGTCCCTGACCATCTCCTGTATCATTTCTGCAGTCTCTGACCATCTCCTGTATCATTTCTGCAGTCTCTGACCATCTCCTGTACTATGTCTGCAGTCTCTGACCATTGTTTATTGTTAAGAGATTGTGGGAGGATATTGGGGTAACAGACTCCTTAGGGGAGCATCTCTGTGTTTAGGTCGCTGCCATGGAAACATTTGTAAAGGGGAGGAGTTAGCAAGATAACCATGCCCATGTGGGGGCGCCAGAAATATTTCTGCACCCAGGCGTCTGTGACCCTAGGATCGGCCCTGGTCTAGCGTTAGAATTATTGCTCTTGCTCTAATGTTCATGGTGATAAATCACATGTGTGATACGAACGCTATTTACATATGCATGCACGACTTACGTATGCGGTCTCTTCTGCGTGCAAACACAGCGGGATGGGGCGCTTTACTTTTTATTTAATTATTTTCTTTCTTTTTTTTTTTTTTTTTTACTCTGTCCCTTTAATTTTTTTTATCACTTTTATTCCTATTACAAAGAATGTAAACATCCCCATCTCTGTCGCCATCTACATCACTAACCTAGTCTCAAAATACCAACCAATTGGCGCGCACTGCCAGTATAATAACTGCTTGATAGATCAATTTTTATTACTGCTTAATGTTGCATCTTGGGTGGCGTTGCTACTGTTTATACTGACCTGGATGCTACATGTCATTTTATGCTTAGCCCTTATTGTTAGCCATCTCGTATGCTAAACTGCATTACCACAATTGCCAGTTTATGTGTATTTGTTTGGTTAAAAACCCTATTATGTGACAAAATATACCAAAAAAAAAAAAAAAAACAACCAAGTTGTTCTCTTTGTTCCTCCCAAGACCTCCTGCTCTCTAGCTCCCTCATCACCTCCTCCCATGCTCGCCTCCAGGACTTCTCCCGAGCCTCTCCCATCCATCCAACATCCCCTCCTGCCGATTCTGAAAGCGTTCGCTCATGAGCCGCTCTAAGCGCTTCCAAGAGAAAGCCAGCTGAAAAAAACAATACTGGGGTAATGGCTGATATGTTCAGCCATAATCCTGGTAAACCACTTTCAAACCTCACGGTATATATATGTATTGTGGTTGGCAAGTGGTTAACTTAAAAACCTTTGAAAAAAAGACATCATAAACAGGGATGATAAAATGGCCCCTTTCACACTAGCGGAGCCCGTTTATCCCCGCTGAGCCGGCAGATGACAGGACAGTCTGACCTGTCACAGCTCCATTCTCCTCTATGGAGGATCGGATGGACACAGACCGTCTGTCCGTGTTCATCCGATCCGATCCCCCAGGCGGATGGAAAATAGGGTTTCCATCCGTCTGTTTTTTTGGCGGATCGGGTGTCAGCCGACATGTCACCGCTGACATCCGTCGCTCCATAGAGAACAATGGAGCGTCGGTTCAGGTCCACCTGAAAAACTGACAGGCGGACTCGAACTATCCGCCCCTAAGGCTCCTTTCACACCAAGGCGTTGGAAAAAAGCCTGTAAAATCCTGTAAAATGCCATGATTTTAGTGTGTGTTTTTGCCGCGCTTTTGGAGCGCTAGCGCTCCTGTAATGGCGTTTTTTAAGCGCTTTTCAAGCATTTGTCTTTCAATCATGTAACCTTTCCACAGCCTCAGTACACATTTCATGCGCTTTTCAAGCGTTTTTCAATCACTTTTCAAGCGCTTAACCATTATTCTCAATGGACATGGGCGTTTTTGAAGCGATATTTTGAGAGCACAAAACAAGCTGAAAAGATGCCGCTTGCGGGACTTTTAGCAACGCCTAGCAAGCGCAACGCCTCGGTGTGAAAGCATCCATTGAGATGCATGAGGAGCGTTTTTGGTGCGCTTTTTATGTGCTAATTTTAGAGCAAAAACGCCTGAAAAACGCCTTGGTGTGAAAAGTCACATCTTACAATGATCCAATTGGACCAGCTACAAAATCAGATTTTAACACAGAGGTTTATTCTTTTTTTTCATTATAACAGTTTCACCTCAAAATTCATGGATACAGTACCAGGATGGTACAACTGAAGCCAAAATGTGTTTTGTTCATTTTGAGCGATTTATTCTTCTGTCCTTGTTAGGGAGATGCCTCCTCACTTCCGGCCCTAGTGACCCCACAGTGTGTATGGGGAATTTCTGCAGTGGAGGCACAGCAATAAAAACCTAACAAGTGTTTAACACTTCCCTACTCCTTTTGCACTTTTGAACATGGGACTGTAGTTGGAAATCTTAAGAAAAGCTTTATTATCTCAAAGCTTGCAACCAGAAGCAGTATTATATATAAAGGGCTAAAATAACCCAATGCATGAAAATTCTCAGAATGCTAATAAACTTGAAATACAAGTTGGCTTTTATGTAAGGGATATGAATAATGCTTACTCCCATATTTGAAAAATGTTGCATGAGCTTGTCATAACTGAATAATTGAGATAAACATACCAATTGACTAAAAAAATGAATTCCAAAGCCTATTTGAGTTTTAAAGAAAAATTCTGTTTTATTTTAGTAACTCGTAACTGATTAAGTATTTTCAACAAATGCAAATCAGTGTAAAATTGCTTCTTTAACCACTTCAGCCCCGGAAGGATTTCCAGCTTTAGGACCGGAGCCCTTTTTGCGATTCGGCGCTGCGTCGCTTTAACTGACAATTGCGCGGTCGTGCGACAATATAAAAAAAAAAACCTAAACATAAAATCCTTTTTCATTCTTTAAACCCAAAAAAACGTTTTAACAGCGAGAAGAAAACAAATATCGCCGCTAGTCTTTACTGCGTCGCCACTAGTTTATGGTGGTTTTCTTTCGAGATAAACACCCTTTTTTTCCTGCGTTTAAAGCAAACCCATGTTGCAGCGTGCTGGCGCGTTAACAGTCAATTTCGCTGCGTCGCGGCTTAGCGTTTTTCCCGAGGCCAGGATTTCGACCTTTAGGAAGGCCCCGACTTCACCAATTTCTTCGTTAAAATGTGACT
>BLSH010311025.1:2569709-2581731 GCA_018402905.1 Glandirana rugosa
GTACACACTGATAGGGGCACTGGTGGGCACTGATAGGGGCACTGGTGGGCATATACATTAATAGGGGCTCATTCCCTGGTGGTCTAGAGTGGCATCTGAAGGTGGCACTGAGTGAAGGTGGACCTGAGCACTTAGTCACTTACCTGGTGGCCTAGGGGGGTCTCCCTGGTGGTCCAGATCGGCTCCCTGGTGGTCCCTGGTCGGCTCCCTGGTGGTCCTGGGTGGGCACATCACTGGGCAGGCTCCCTGGTGGTCTAGGGTGGCGATCCGAGGGAGGGCTGTGCTGATAAATCATCAGCACAAACCCTCCCTGTCAGGGATGCAGCCGATTGGCTCTCCCCTCATCAGGTCTGCAGACCTGAGTACAGGAAAGCCGATAAACGGCTTTCCTGTATTACACTGTGACCAGCCGTGATTGGTCACGGCTGGTCACATGGTAAAGTTTACCGAGATCGGCATTGCGGGGGGTCAGATTGACCCCCCACACCACCGATCGCCGCGATGCGCGCCCCCCCGGGCGCGCGGCGGCTTGTTATCCTGAGGACGTCATATGACGTCCAGTCAGGATAACTCAGCCACGTCCCGGCCGTCATTCTGCATACGGCGGTCGGGAAGTGGTTAATAACTGTGTGGGGATGGCTTAACTGGAGGAAGAGCAGAAACACAAGATCTCCATCTTCCTCTCTGTCTATGTAAACAAGGCAGACCACCGTTCTGCCTCTCCTGTCAATGATCAGCGTGTCTCGGCAGACATCCCATCCACCGGACCTGCTGATTGGCTCCCGCTGTGTCCAATCACAGCGGGAGTGGGATTCCGGCAGTGCGCATGTGTGCCCCAGACCCCGAAGAAGCAACAACATACAGGTATGTAGTTTTGCGCAGATGGGCCACCCTGCCACAGTAAATGTGTGGTAGCCAGTCCGGAAGTGGTTGTAAAGACTGAAGGTTTTATACCTTCATGTGTTTCAGGTTTCTCCCTCCTGATTGGCTGAGATGCACCAGCAGGAGCCATTGGCTGACAGTGCCTTTATTGCCAAATAGCTGGCACCAAATTACACAGAAACATAGAAAAGTGACGGCAGAAAAAGACGAGTAGTCCATCAAGTCTGCCCAATTTTTTTATTCACTTACAAGTATTAAAAAAACAGTAGACGCATGCTTGCGTTAGCCATGAATGGGTTAAAAATATACTTGGCAAAGTGACCTTTGCATCAAATCCTGAATTCCTTTGGTGCACAGGATTTCTACAAGTCTCTTTCTATAATTCCTCTTGCTGGCCTCCTATGTTCCCCATATAAAGAGAACCCATTGTCTGAGTTCCGAAGTACTGGCTTTGCATATTAGTCAGCTTGCTTGAGAACGGTTGATGGGACAAGGGGTCAGAGTGTGAAATGCTTGCTTATTTCTCATGCAAATAGTTCTGGCAGAGGCATGAATGGCGATACTTAGCACGGAGTACACAGTGTTCTGCATCTAGGTTGCTGTGTGCAGGATACTCAGCCATATACAACAAGCCAAATTTAAAGCCAAAACGTATTTTTTCATGGGTACGTTAGGGAATAGTTAAAGCTCCTGATCGTTTTTTGCCATCTTTGTCGTATTCAGGAGATTTCCCTTCACTTCCTGTCCTGCAGACCCAACAGTTCTCTTCATCCTTCCTCTTCCCACATCTTCCCCTCTATTGGCCAATTCAGTTGTAATAAACTTCCTGTGCAGCCCTCTGAAAAATACTGGAGTCAAGCCATCAGACAGTTCCAAATCAGTGCTCATGCTATCAGACACATTTTTTTGGTTGGATATTGAACAAAGAAAAACTAGATGGTGCAATATATAACATGATGTAATATATAAAACAATGATTTCACAGTGACACATACATCGTCCTCTATAACATTTACAATATGGTATGATTTTACTGTTGAAATTTAAAGATACAGAGCGCCAAATACCCCCTCTATGACATCTTACAATATGGTCTGATTTTACTATGGAAATTTAAAGATATAGACACCCAAATATGAACCCATTGGCCCACAAAAAATTTTGCAATACTTTGAAATGGGTCAGAAACAAAGTCTCCCTTTGGACCCATAAGTTTACAATGCAGAGGTGTCATACGCACCCCCTCTATGATATCTTACAATATAGGATGATTTTACTGTGGAAATGTCAGGCCCTTCTAAACTGCTAGTAAAACATTGAGAGCTTTTGAAGAGCTTTTCATGCGCGTTTGAAGAGCTTTCCATTAATTTCAATGGAGAGGGGCATTTTTTCACCACCCCACCAGCGCATTGCCCCAGTGTCAAAGCATTCCTTGATTTTAATGGAAATAGGTTTTCGTGAGCTTTTCAGTTGCTTATTTTAGCGTGAAAGTGCCTGAAAAGTGCTTCATTGTGAAAGGGGTCTAAAGATACACCAACCCATTGGCTACAAACTGATATTTTCCCAATACTTCAAAATGGGTCAAAACAAAATCTCCCATTGGACTAATGCATTTACAATGATATCTTACAATATGGCATGATTTTACTGTGAAAATTTAAAGATACAGAGCCCCAAATACCAACCCATTGGTTACAAAGTGACATTTTTGCAATACTGTACTTCTAAATGGGTTAAAAATATGGCATTTACTGGCAACAGTGGGCAGGTGAAGCATGCACTGGTAGCAGACTGTAGAACAGCAGGATGTGCCAAGAAGCAGAGTCAGGCAAGCCGGGTCATATAGTGGCAGGACAGATCAGGTACAGAGGAGCAGGCAAGAGCATGGTCTGGGTACAAGCTGGGTCAGGAAACGGTGGAAGAGAAGCAAATGGAGCAAACAGAAGAGGAGGTCTAGGTCAAGCTGGGGTTGGTGCAGGTGGAGTTCAGAGAGTGGTCAGACAAGCCGGGCCAGCAACTGGAATCAGGATACAGAATCACAGGATACAAGGAGGGCTGAAGCAGCATTGATCCTGAGCACTGGCTGAGTTTAAATAGCCCGCTTGGCGCCAGCGTCTGTCACAGGTGCATGCGTGCGATGACGCGCGTGAGAATGTGCGACAGCACGTGTGCATGTATGCACATGCGCATATGCATTAGCCAGTGCCCAATTCTTGCAAGCACGAAGGGGAACATGTTTTAGCCTGTGCACAGAAGTCTGCCAGAGGAGTCATCTCATCTATTGGCAAGCCTTTCCCTACAGATCCCTGCCTGCTCCTTCCAGGATGTACACGCGTCACTTCCGGGTGTGCTGTGCGGGTTGACGTCACTTCCTTTTCTTAACATCCACCATGCCAGCACACCTCCTTCTCACATTAATTCTGTAGTACTTCCTTTTTTCAGCACTGACCCTCCTGCACCTATGTCTGCACCCACCTTTCTGTTGGCACCCAGAACTTTGCAACCCTTTTTTTTTTAATCATATTTCTCTCACCCCCTTTTGTGCCTGAGCCCTTTCCTTCGCATCCGTCTTTCCGCATTCACCACACCTGCAGCCCCCTTCTCTTATCACTCACCACTTTCACTGACCTTCCCTCAGTACTCAGCTTACCTGTAGCTCCCCTTCTTTCAGCACCCACTTAGCCGGCATCACCTTCTTTCGCCACACTCACTCCTCACCCTTCTTTCATCACTATCTATGCCGAAAACCCTCCTTTTTCTCACCATCCAACATGAATGCATTCCCTCTTCCACCACTGCTTGTATTCTCTTAACCACAAGGCTATTCTTATCTACATGCCCCCTCCCCAGCTTTCATCAATGGATCACCCCCAAACTCTCACCCAATGAGTGCATGCACCCCACATCCCTGATATGTACACGTATATGTATATACAGTATATATAATCTTTTGAAAATGATTTACGATTTATTATATAGATATTGCAGGCTTTCCCAAAAACCTTGGCATGGAAATCCTTTCACTCATATTATGCAACTATACATTCTCCACCTAAATCCATAATACAACAGCAGACAGCCGCCACCCAGCTAGTAGAAGGAATCTTTCCATAGAGCTATATATAGTAAGCATCACTCTCGATACTCAGTACAACATTCCAGCATCTGTTCTGTAAATCTTGCTAAATCATAACCTAAATCAATACCTACAGCTCGATATCTCATTTAGATGTTCACTACAAATGTAATAAAAATGACTTTATAAGAGCACATGTTCACAGTTTTCAAAAAGAAAAAGGACCAAGAATTCTGCTTTTAAAGTCATTAACCACGTCAGGACCGGAAGGATTTACCCCTTGATGACCAGGCCATTTTTTGCGATACAGCACTGCATCGATTTAACTGACAATTGTGCAGTCTCAATTTTGAAAAAAAGCAATGTTTTACTTTTTGCTATAATAAATATCCCCCCCAAAAAATAAATAAAGACATTTCTTCCTCAGTTTAGGCCAATATATATCCTTCTACATATTATTGGTTAAAAAAATCATAATAAGCGTATATTGATTGGTTTGCGCAAAAGTTACAGCGTCTACAAAATAGGGAATAGATTTATGGCATTTTTATTATTATTTTTATTTTACTAGTAATGGCGGCGATCTGCGATTTTTAGAGGGACTGCGACATTGCGGTGGACAGATCTGACACCTTACTGACATTTTTGACACTTTTATGGGAACCAGTGACATTATTACAGTAATTTATTGTACTAATATATATATATATATATATATATATATATATATAACCATACAATCCCATATACACAATCCTTCTCCCACAGTTGATCCAGAGGAAGGCAAAAAAAACCCAGCAAAGCATGATCCAGTTTGCTATAGCGGGGTAAAAATGTCCTTTCTGATCCCCCGAGAGGCAATCGGATATTCCCTGGACCAACTTTACCTATAAATGTTAGTAGCCAGTTAATGACACTGGCAGGGAAGGGGTTAACATCAGGGCGATCAAGGGGTTAAATGTGTTCCCTGTTTGTGTTTATAACTGTATGGGGGACTGTGTGACTGGGGAAACCCGCAGATCCGTATTTCCGCATAGCAGAAAGACAGGATCTGTTTGATCTCCCCTGTCAGAACGGAGATCTGCCTTGTTTACACAGGAAGATCCCCATTCTGTCACTGCGGGGAACGATCACAGGTGGCCGGCGGACATGGTTGCATCCCCCGCTGGCCAGTGGGTGTGCACACGCCCACAAAATTAAGTTCTTGAGCCAACGTACAATGACGGCGATTCGTGGGAACGAGCCAACCTGCCACCGTACAATACGGCGGCTGGTCGGCAAGTGGTTAAAGAGGAGCTTCACCTTAAAAATTACAACAGAGACACCTTTAAATATGTTTAATTGTGGCAAACTACAAACATATACTTTTAGATAATTGCAGGATTTTTATTCTTTGCATATCTTACAGTGGCGGCCCGTGCATTGAGAGCGCGCTGGCGCTGCTCTCCCTAACCCTGACACCGCCACCCCCTATCCATGCGCCCGGCCCCTTTCAGGAAGCCGGGTGCATGGATTCCTATGGCGAGGGGGGGCGGGGGTTTTTTATTTTAAGCACCTGATTAGAACCAGAGGCTCTAATAGGCTTCAAAAAAGGGTGGGCTCGATCCCACCAAATTGTGTGACCATAGCAAACAAATTTTCACTATTTTCACACTACAGTGCCTCCCCGCAAATCAGGAAGGCAGGTCGTGAGACCCGTTTCCCGATTGGCCAAAGCGCCAGCCGCCAGGAGATCCTATTGGATGCCTAGCGCTTTGGTGGAAGAGGAGACACAGAGCGGAGGCTGAGCTATATACCCTATCTGTAATGCTGACCTATATATCTTGATCTGTGAGGCTGAGCTATATACTCTATCTTGTAATGCTGAGCTGTATACTCTGTCCTGTGATGCTGGGGCTGTATACTCTGTCCTGTGATGCTGAGCTGTATACACTGTCCTGTGATGCTGGGGCTGTATACTCTGTCCTGTGATGCTGAGCTGTATACTCCTGACACTATGGGTGGAAGCAAGTGGAATACAGGGGACGGAGTGGGTGGATTCTATAAGGGGTGGAGCTAATGAGAAGTTGGAGGGGTCAAAAAGAAAGGGAATGGTCTGGCGCCCCCATCCTAAAACTTCACCAGACACCATTGATATCTTATTTTTCTTTTCCTCCCCTTTCTTGTAACGATGGCCATTTTCTCGAAGATGAATCAATCTCCCATTTATTCCTAGAATTCTGGGTCTGCCTCCATCCTGAAACATGTGACAGTGCACAACATCTGGGGGGAAGGCACTGGTGATGCATATGGAAGGCCCTTGCTTCATCACCAGTGCTTCACTCAATCAGAAAGAAAAAAGTAATTATACACAAAAGCAAAAAACTTTTCTTCAACTAATGAATGGAAGATGATTTCATATCAGCATGCCAAGCTTGGTGGTAGACTTTAGTAAAAGGGGGAAAGGTCAACTTGTAAGACATTAGAAAAAAGGAAAGCAACTAACAATCTTCTCTACAATTTCTTATTATAACCCAGTCAAGCAGATAGGGGACTATGTATTCAACCAGGTTAACACTGCTGCTCAAGGTAACTTGGTCAGGCCTAGGAAGGCAGCACCAGAGAGAGGGGGTAAAATAAGTAAAGATTACGTGTAAAGCAAAAGCACTCTGAAAGAATTTTTAGAACAGTGGTAAGGAACATGGGAGAAAAACAAAGTCTGGAACCACGGTATTAAGTAAGACATCATTCATTAAGAGAACTTCTCATGTAAAAGCAGGGAAAACACATATTTTGGCAGATGGGCCACTTCGGGTTTATTGTATATACAGTAAGCTAAAGGAAAAAACATTCTAATAATGAAGAAAATTCTAAAAAAAAAAGCAATGTGTTAGTAAAAAAAAAAATAAATAGTTTAACCTCCCTGGCGGTATGATTATGTCAGATTTTTGGTGCTGAAAGCGGTACGATTATTTTGCATGGAAATTTGGCGTTTTATATTGTAGGCCTGTAATTCTTAGGAATAACTCACTTAAATCTGTCCAAACAAGAATCTAGTAGACATCCTGGGTATGATAAAGTTTGAAAAATGAAATCATAAATTCTAATATAATAAATAACTAAAAATAATTATCAAAAATAATAACGTAATAGTAATACAATTTATTCAATAATGTAATCAAACCAAAAACACTGAAATTTGCTCAGTTGTAGAATTGTCGCTGTCGTCACTTTCAGTTTCTGATGATAAATTTCCCCAAAAATCAGTATCACTCAATTCTGCAAATGATTCTTATTTACTATCGGTGTTTTCTAGCTGGTCAAAAAACACGTAAAGGGACACTTTTTGGTTGCTATGGACATTCTCATGTTTCCAGGTAGAAAGAATGACATATATAATATAAAAGTGCATGCAGGGTTCTGGGCAAACCACTAGGGACAAAGGGGATGTGAAATGATTTCATACAGTAATGTAATCTATAAGATTACAGTGTACTGTATGTGCTGTGTGTGTTTCACTTTTTGAATTTCCTGCCGGTCTCCGTCCCCGTGTGACGCGACGCTCGCAGGGAATGGAGCTCGGCACACAGGAGTCATCTGGCGGTGGACACAGCCTGCAGACACGGTGGGGGACATCACTGGATCCAGGGGACAAGGTGAGTAGCGCTGCCTTGGATCCAGCAATGCAATCCCGAGTGTGGCTCGGGGTTACCGCTAATGGTACTGAAATTCCACTCCGAGCCACACACTCGGGATTACCGCCTGGGAGGTTAACCGGTTCCCGACCGGCTCGCGTACATTTACTGCTGCAGAGTGGCGCTGTTTCGCAAATTGCCGTTAATAAACGGCGGCTCACGCATGCACGGCGACGAGCCGTGAGTGCTGGCCACAGCTGAAAAACGGGGAACCGCCGATGTAAACACGGCGGTTCCCTGCGCTGTCAGGCAGCATCACAGAGATCTACTGATTCCTGTCACTGGGATCAGTTAGATCTCCTATGCTCCTGGCAGCCCAGCCCTCTCACAGTTAGAACACGCCCAGGGAACACAGTTAGCCCCTTTTAAATTTCCGATCGCTCAATAAATGTCATTGGTCCCAAAAAAAGTGTCAAAAATGTCTGACATGTCCGCCCCAATATCGCAGTCCTGATAAAAGTCGCAGAATACATTTGTTTTTTTATATATTTTTTTTGGATTTGTATTTTAGCAAAAAGTAAGAAATATTGTTTTTTTTTTTGCAAAATTGTTGCTCTTTTTTTGTTTATAGCGCAGAGGGGATCAAATACCACCAAAATAAAGTCTATTTGTGGGACAAAAGGACGCAAATTTCGTTTGGGTACAATGTCGCACGACCGCGCAGTTGTCAGTTAAAGCGACGCAGTGCCCAATCGCAAAAAGTGCTCTAGTCCTTACGTGGAAAATCCTTCCGGGGGTGAAGTGGTTAAGTAAAGCTATTGTAGAGCTTACCCCCACAGGAGCTACTGGTGATGATGAGTCCTCTCTTCTTTGTCAACTGTGTAAGTTGCAAAGGCAGAAGATTTTTTATCTTAACTCATTCTATGCATTAAGATAAAAACCTTCTGTGTGTACCACCCCCCCCCAGCACCCCCTAATTACTTACCTGAGCCCCTTCTCTCTCCAGCGATGTCCACGAATGTCTAAGTCATCTGGAACTCTCCTGATTGGCTGAGACACAGCAGCGGTGCCATGGGATCCCGCAGCTGGCAATCAAAGCTAATTGGGGAGAAAGGGGCAGGACCAGGTCAAGACTCCTTGTCTGAATGGATATATGGCTGAGGGGGCACTTGATAGGAGGAAGGGGACATGAGCAACAAAGAGAAACCCGAGAAGAGGAAGATCCGGGCTGTTCTGTGCAAAGCCACCTGCAGGAGCTGCGTATAACATGTTTGTTATGGAAAAAAACAAAAAAACAAGACTTTACAATCACTTTAAGTATTCTACCATTCTATAATAATGCACAGAAAGTGGACCACAAGCAACTTGAGAATTAATAAGATAAATGTATTATTGAAGGGTAGGTAAATGCAATGCATAGAACAAAAAAACACAACAACAGAATATATTAGGTTAATTGATGGGCAGGTTAACTTCACCTATGGCTATTAACCACATCAGTACCGGGCACGAAAACCCCCCTTCCTGTCCAGGCCATTTTTCAGCTTTGAGCGCTATCACAGTTTGAATGACAATTACTCAGTCATGCAACACTGTACCCATATGAAATTTGTGTCCTTTTTTTTCACACAAATAGAGCTTTCTTTTGGGGGTATTTAATTACTAGGTGGGTTTTTATTTTTGTGCTATAAATAAAAAAAGATTGAAAATTTTGTGAAAAAATGCCTTTTTCTTTGTTTCTGTCATAAAATTTTGCAAATTAGTAATTTTTCTTTGTAAATGCTGGCCAAAATTTATACTGCTACCTATCTTTGGTAAAAATAACCCAAATAAGTATATATTATTTGGTCCTTGTGTAAGTTATAGAGTCTACAAGCTATGGTGCCAATCATTGAAAATTGATCACACCTGATCACACCTGATGTACTGACCACCTATCTCATTTCTTGAGACCCTAACAAGCCAGGAAAGTACAAATACCCCCCAAATGACCCCTTTTTGGAAAGTAGACATTCCAAGGTATTTAGTAAGAGGCATGGTGAATTTTTTGAAGTTGTCATTTTTTCCCACAATCCTTTGAAATATTAAGATTTGTTTTTCTTTTTTTTTTTTTCACAAAATTGTCATTGTAACAGGTTATTTCTCACACCCAGCATATGCATACCACAAATTACACCCCAAAACACATTCTGATACTCCTCCTGAGTATGGCGATATCACGTCTGAGACTTTTACACAGCCTGGCCACATACAGAGGCCCAACATGCAGGGAGCGCCGTCAGGTATTCTAGGGACATAAATTACACATCTAATGTCATGACGACCTATCACATGTGTGAGACTTTTACATAGCCTGACCACATACAGAGGCCCAACATTGAAGTAGCACCTTCAGGCATTCTACAAGCATAAATTACACATCTCATTTCTCAACACCCTATTACACTTTTTAAGGTCCTGGAGCACCAGGACAATGGAATTGCCCACAAAATGACCCCATTTTGGAAAGCTAACACCCCAACGTATAATCTATGAGGCATAATGAGTCTTTTGAACATGTCATTTTTTTCCAGTAGTTTTTGGAAAATGTGGGAAAAAAATGAAAACGCTTTTATTTTTACACAAAGTTGTCCATTTGTATGATATTTCCAACACATAGCATGTACATAGCAAAAATTACACCCCAAAATACACTACTACTCCCCCCAAGTATGGCGATACCACATGTGTGAGACTTTTACAGGTGATGCTTACTCATGGGTGTGACGGTCACTGACAGGTGATTGGCGATGGTCACTGATGGGTGACTGGCGGTGGTCACTGATAGGTAACGGGTGACTGGCGGTGGTCACTGATGGGTGACGGGTGTCTGGCGGTGGTCACTGATGGGTGATGGGTGACTGAAGGTGGTCACTGATGGATGACGGGTGACTGGCAGTGGTCACTGATGGGTGACCGGTGACTGGCGGTGGTCACTGATATGTGATGGGTGACTGGCGGTGGTCACTGATAGGTGTCGGGTCTCTGGTGGTGGTCACTGATGGGTGACGGGTGACTGGTCTTGGTCACTGATGGGTGACTAGTGGTGGTCACTGATAGGTGATAGGCGACTGGTGGAGGTCACTGATGGGTGACTGGCGGTGCACACTGATGGGTGTTGGGTGTCTGGTGGTGGTCACTGATGGGTGAGGGGCGTCTGGTGGTGGTCACTGATGGATGACTGGTGGAGGTCACTGATGAGTGACAGGTGACTGGCGGTGCTCACTGATAGGTGATGGGTGACTGACGGTGGTCACTGATGGGTGCCGGGTGTCTGGTGGTGGTCATTGATGGGTGACGGGTGACTGGTGATGGTCACTGACGGGTGACTGGCGGTGATCACTGATGGGTGTCACGTGTCTGGCGGTAGTCACTGATGGGTGACGGGTGTCTGGAGGTGGTGACTGATGGGTGACCGGTGTCTGGTGGTGATCACTAATGCGTGACGGTGACTGGCGGTGGTCACAGATGCGTGACATGTGACAGGTGACTGGCGGTGGTCACTGATGGGTGACGGGCGACTGGCGGTGGTCACTGATGGGTGACGGGCGACTGGCGGTGATCACTGATGGGTGACTGGCGGCGGTCACTGATGGGTGACTGGCGGTGGTCAGTGATGGGTGACAGGTGACTGGCGGTGGTCACTGATGGGTGACGGGTGACAGGCCACGGTCGTTGATGGGTGATATGCCACGGTCACTGGTGGGTGTCGGGTGACTGGCAGTGGTCACTGATGGGTGACCGGTGACTGGCGGTGGTCACTGATAGGTGATGGGTGACTGGCGGTGGTCACTGATAGGTGTCGGGTCTCTGGTGGTGGTCACTGATGGGTGACGGGTTACTGGTGGTGGTCACTGATGGGTGACTGGTGGTGGTCACTGATAGGTGACAGGTGACTGGTGGAGGTCATTGATGGGTGACTGGCGGTGCACACTGATGGGTGTTGGGTGTCTGGTGGTGGTCACTGATGGGTGATGGGCGTCTGGTGGTGGCCACTGATGGGTGACTGGTGGAGGTCACTGATGAGTGACAGGTGACTGGCGGTGCTCACTGATAGGTGATGGGTGACTGACGGTGGTCACTGATGGGTGCCGGGTGTCTGGTGGTGGTCACTGATGGGTGACGGGTGACTGGTGGTGGTCACTGATGGGTGACTGGCAGTGATCACTGATGGGTGTCGCGTGTCTGGCGGTGGTCACTGATGGGTGACGGGTGTCTGGAGGTGGTCACTGATGGGTGACCGGTGTCTGGTGGGGATCACTAATGCGTGACGGTGACTGGCGGTGGTCACAGATGCGTGACGGGTGACAGGTGACTGGCGGTGGTCACTGATGGGTGATGGGCGACTGGCGGTGGTCACTCAGCGGGCAGTGGGTAGTCACTGGTGGCGGTCAGCGGGTAGTGGGTAGTC
>BLSH010311025.1:2581965-2611361 GCA_018402905.1 Glandirana rugosa
TCTGTGGATGCCTGACGACCTGGGAATCCGACCCACATGCCTGTATACCAGGTATTTCTGGTAAGAGTACCCTATTCATACATGGTGTTTTCATCTTGCACAAGTTGAAGATTTTTTCACGTTTTATTTACTTTTTAGTCGCTTCAGACACTTTTTGTTTCACGTTCAAGAGATAAACTTCTCCACTGGTGGATTAATATTATTGAACTTCACCTTACCATATTACAGTGTGGTTACATCTATATTTTGCAATATTCTTTTGTAGATTTCATGTCTGTGATTTACGTTTTTTTTCTCAATTTACTCTCAGTGCCTCGACCAGGGGGCTTATTTTCACGTTTATGCTCATGCGCTGCACATTTTTTATATCCACCTGGCAGTGGTCACTGATGGGTGACGGGTGACAGGCCACAGTCGCTGATGGGTGATGGGTGATATGCCACGGTCACTGACGGGTGACATACCATGGTCACTGACGGCTGACAGGTGCACTTTATGATGGCAGTCACGGCCGATCACATGGTAAACAGCCATAACCAATGGCTGTTCACCCCAGTCGGTGACGCGGTGTGTCTTGGGGACACGCCGACACCGACCGCAATTCTGGCTTAAAGGGGCGACGTCATATGACGTCCGCCTGCAACAATAGCCGTTCCGGCCCGCTGTCATTTGACGGTGGACGGACGGCAAGCGGTAAAGTAGAACTATAGGCAATTTTTTTTTCATTTTGGATAGAGCAAGGGAGGGTAGTAACCCCTGTCAGATTTATTTTTGCCATCTGTGTCCCATTGCGGAGATCTACCTTTACTTCCTGTCCCATAGCCAAACAGGAAGTGAAAGGAAATCCCTTCAAGTTAAGGTAATTCCTTGAGGACTCCCATGTCACCAGAACTAGTGTCCCCATTCGAATATTTCCCCTCTATTACTTTTCAGGGGACAACCCAAAATTTGGGTTTTTTCTTTTATTTTCACTTTCAATGATAATGGTAAATAGGACAAATAGAGGAGAGTAGCGCAGTGGCATCCACCATTAGTGCAGTGGCATCTACCAGAGTATCTCTGCAAGAAAAGCCAGGTACTAGTGTCATGTCAGCCCCAAAGGGTTACAACCCATGCCAGTTTACCATATGCCCTTTAAAACCTTCTATGGCTTCCTCCTAACTCAGGAGCAGCTAACATAGAAAATTTTGCCCCCATAGATTTTTTTCATTTAGTTTTCACGGATGACTTATTACATTTAATTGTGGACCAGTGCAACCTCTATGCCCAACAATTTATTGCCAACAATCCAACTTCATATTATACCTGTCCCAATGAATGGAAAGTATTAACAGTGGAGGAGTTCAAGATATCTTTGGGCCTCACATTTAATATTTTTTTTTCTCATCAGGGATGTCAAGAACAAGATATTTGATGATTATGCAGTTCCTCCATTACAACGATAACACCCAATGCCCTCCCCGAAATGGCCCAGCATATAATAAATTGTAAAAAATGTGGCCAATTTTCTATCAGGGGAAATTTGCAGAATTATTTATCCCGGACAAAAATATTTGCATGGATGAGTCGCTTGTTCACTTCACTGGCAAGCTGGACATCAAGCAATTCATCCCCAGCAGAAAGGCCTGCTATGGGGTGAAACTTTACAAGTTATTCGACAGAGCCACAGGGTACACCTATGCTTTTCGCTTGTACAAAGGAAAGGACACCCAGATGCATCCCCCTGAATGCCCAGACTATAATGGATCATGCGGAAAAGTCATTTTTCACACTCCTTGAAAAATCTCTATGTTGATAACTACTGTACCAGTTAGCCTCTTTTCCGCAATCTTCACTGGAAGAAAACTCTAGCATGTGGCACCATGAGGGCTAGTAGGCAGGATTTCCCTCAAAGGCTGGTTAATATGAAACTAAGAAGAAGGGAGTCGGCGAGTTTGCAGAACAAGGAAATAATGACTATGGAGTATAGGTATAAAAGACATATCTAAAAAAATATGTAGGGTGTGCTCCAGAGGAGGAGTTAGAAGAGACACCATTTATTATTGTCCTCAGTGTCCTTTCCAACCAGGCCTCTGCATAGGTGACTGTTTCAGCCTTTACCATACTTTTCTACAATATTAGTGAAGTATGATAAATGTAATTCTCAATTCCTGCTATTTACCTTCACACTCCTTTTGACTCTGCCTGGTCCTGAATAGATCCTAGACTGTTATTTGACCACGCCACTGCCTGCCACCTAAACTGACCATGCATCTGCCTGCTCCTGAACTGACCCTGGCCTGTTATTTGACCACGCCTCTGCCTAAACTGTCCATACCTCTTGTCAGGGAATTCCTGTGAGACGTCTGGCTAATAGAAATGCGCATGCACGCATAAATCTGCACAGGGTGGCAATCAGAAATACACATGTGTGCACAGTGTCTGTTGGCCCCAGATGGACTATTTAAAGATGCTCCTGCCTGGGCTCAAGTGCCGACTCATCTTCTGCTGTTCCTTGTGTCCTGCGTACTTCCAGTGTGTTCCCTTTGTTGCTGACCCAGCTTACTCCTGACCTGATCTCGGATCCTGCTTTTATCTTGTCGCTTGTTCCTGACTTTAGGTCTGCTCTTGATTTGGTACCTCGCTGCCCGCCTGTTGGTGACCCTGGCTAATCCTGTGACCATGCTTCTGACTCTGATCCTGGCTTCCCGACCCATACGAGTGTCTGCCTGGCTATCTGCTGTTGCAGTTCTGCATCCTGAGTGCTCCCACTGCAAGTCTACTCAGAGCTCTGACCAGCCACACTTCCCAACCCTGCAGGGCAAGTGAAGTGCATTTTTAACCTCAGCTGGACTACGGCGCTCGCTACTGTTCCTGACCTGATGGTTCTCCTGTTCCCTTGGAACCACATCTCCTGCTGTAAGTCCCTCGATCTACATCTGCAGGCACTTGTGTTCCTCCTGTCCCTCGGCACCCTCTATTTCACTTCCAGTGGGGCCTGGGCTGGAGATACAAAAGAGGCCGGCCTCGTCATTTCAGTCTCCTCCCAGGTACATGACACCTCTGCCTGCCCCTGAACTGACCCTGGCCTGTTATTCGACCATGCTTCTGCCTGCCGCCTAAACTGACCATACCTCTGCCTGCCCTGGAACTGACCCTGGCCTGTTTATTGACGATTCCTCTACTTGCCATCTGAACTTTTCTGCCTTCTACCTAAACTGACCTGGCCTGTTAATTGATCAAGTTTTTTGCCTGCCCCTTGGATTGATCTTTTACCCTGCTACTGTAGTAGTGGAATTCATGATAACACAGGGGTCTCACATATGCGAGGGGCTTCAGAACAGTTTTGTCTGGGTGAAGAAAATTAGTTTTTTGGTTTTCTCTTGGTTTTGTAATTCCCAGATTAGGATCTGGAGATTTGGGTGGGAGAAGCCTCTATCCCTGTACCCAGTTCTTACCGAACCGAGGCCCTAAGCCTGATATTTTTTGCCTGCTGCTGACTTACTGCCATCATGCCTCTGGCTGCCGTATAAACTCACCACACCTCTGCCTGCTACCTGTATATTGGACCATGTTCCTGCCTATTATCAGGACCAATATTTTGGTTGTGCTGACCATGTCTCTGTCTGGGCAATGCCTTTGGCTGTTGCTGACCACATCTCTGCCTGCTGCCCGGACCAATTCTTTAGCTGTGCTGACAATATCTCTGCCTGCTGCCTATACTGACTATGGACAATATTCCTGCCTGCTATCTGAACAATTCCGTTCGCTGTTCCTGACCATATCCCTGCCTGCTGCCTGGACCAATGCTCTCCTCTGTGTACAACTACACTACTAAAACCACAGGTAATCTTGTGTTTACCCTTTGCTCAGCAGAAAGTATTTTGGGGTGTAATTCTTGGTATGTACATGCTATGTGTTAGAAATATGAAGGGCCTTCAAAAATGATAGGTTGTCAGGAAATTAGATGTGTAATTTATGCCCCTAGAACACCTGAGGGTGCTCCTTGCATGTTGGGCCTCTCTATGTGGCTAGGCTGTGGAAAAGTCTCACGCATGTGGTATCACCAGGAGTGACAGAATGTATTGTGGAGTGTAATTTTTGGTATGTACATACTATGGGCTAGAGATGTCTTATAAATGAACAACTTTGTGTAAAAAAAAATGTGTTTTCATTTTCTTTCCAGTTTCCGAAAACTTGTGGAAAAAAATGACATGTTCAAAAGACTCATTATGCCTTATTGAATATATGTTGGGGTGTTTCCTTCTCAAAATTGGGGGTAATTCCATTGTCCTGGTGCTTCAGGCCCTTCAAAAGTGTAATACACAGTGAAGAAATTAGAAGTGTAATTTATGTCCCTAGAACACCTGGCCATGCTCCTTGCATGTTGGGACTCTCTGTGGCTAGGCTGTGAAAAAGTCTCACACATGTGGTATCGCCATACTCAGGAGGAGTAACAAAATGTGTTTTTGGGTGTAGTCACAAGTATGCATATGCACTGTGAGAGAAATAACCTGTTAATATGACAATTTTGTGAAAATAAAAAAAAAATCTTCATTTTCCAAAGAATTGAGGGAAAAAATTACAACTTCAAAAAACTCACCATGCCTCTTACTTAATACTATGGAATGCCTGCTTACCTAAAAGGGGTCATTTGTAGGGTATTTGTACTGACCTAGCTTGTTAGTGTCTCAAGAAATGAGATACAGTTGCCCTCTGCAAGTGCAGTTACTCCAGAACTTAGTAAATGTGCAAAAACTCTGCTTGCTTCCATCATCCAATCATGTGGAAGCAAAAATGCTGTTTTTTTTTCATTTTCCTTGCACATGATTGGGTATTCTTTGCAAAGTGAAGCCTTACCTCATTTACTAAGCTCTGGAGCAACTGCACTTGCACAGGGCAAATGCACTTTGCAAAGTGTACAGTCTTTTTCCCTTTAGTAAATCATCCCCCATAACTTGCACACAGACCAAATAACCTACACTGATTTGGGTTATTTTTACCAAAGCAATGTAGCGGCATCAATTTTGCCCAAAATAGTTGAAGAAAAATTACTTATTTGAAAAAAATGTGTTTTTTTTCAAAATTTTCGTTCTTTTTTAATTTATAGTGCAAAAAATAAAAAAAACTCAGTGGTGATTAAATACCACCAAAAGAAAGCTCTATTTGTGTGAAAAAAAAGTACAAAATGTCATATTGGTACAGTGTTGCATGACTGAGTAATTGTCATTCAAAGTGTGAGAGCCCTAAAAGCTGATAATTGGTCTGGGCAGGAAGGTGATATAAGTGCCCAGTAGGCAAGTGGTTAAACTCTACACATAAATAAAAATTATAGCTGACTACATCCTTTGTTAATTAATAAAATTCAGATACCATGTGTCCACTGGACACACGCTGTCATTTGTTCTCCTCACTCCAAGTAGGGATAGAGCTAGGGGTGTGCTCCTCTAGAGCTCTGAAAACATATAAATAACGGGGACAGATTCCCCAAGGCTTCGTCAACAAGGATTACATAAGTAAAAATCATAGCTGGCTACATCCTGCATTCAGCACAATTCCTAATTCAGAATAAGGGTAGAACTAGGGGTGTGCTCCTCTAGGGCAAACATATAAATAAAGTGGACAGATTCCCCAAGACTTTGTCAAAAAGGAGCTAACCAATCAGTTGCATAAGGATAAACCTTTATTACTTACAAATAAGTCAAATTTAGTTAACCTTCACCAACAAAGACTAATGATTAAAAAATGGCAACGTTGTCATAACCTCCCATGCACACTCGCAGACACGCATCCATCAGCATCCACACTATTGCACAAGCCCAATTCAAGTGTTAGTCCTAAGGACAGTCCACAATGCCTCCCCACAGTCCAGCCTAGAGCTCAACCAGGCAGTAGGGACACGGGGATAGCTAGAGGGGGGCCAAGGCAAAAAAAAGTGTAGCGTGCTGTTACTCCTAGCTCAGTCCCAGTATGAATCAGATAGGAAAATCACTTCAAAACAGTTAAAGCTGGCTCCATGCATTACTAAAATATTGTTGTCAATTTCAAATGAAAAGCAGTCATCAGGTTAGTATCAACCAGTTGTATGTAGTGCTTATAAAGGACAGCTCCGTGGAAGATGACTCACATACAGCCAAAGTTCAAAAAGCACTGCAAGCTGCACCAGATCCCAAATTACATGTTGATACTAATCAGAGGTTAGTCAAATGTCTATAGGGCATTCCCCCAGACGGGGTGATGATTGCACACAATCTCACCCATCCTCCAATTGTCTGTGTAAGGTGCTCTGTGCTGCTAATGGCGTTCCTCGGTTGTGATTCTCATAGGTATGCGATTCTCATTCATGAAGGAGCTGTTGTAGTCTCTTATGCTGCAGAGATGTTCAAAATGGAGCAGTGATGCCGTTCTGAGACCAGAACACACTGGTGCTAGGTGCCTGCGGTGAGCTGTCCGTGACTGTTCATCACAGACGTAATGATATCATGCTGACATGTTTCGTTTGGTAGACAAACTTCTGAGCTAAGAGCTGGGGCCGAAGCTGACCTTCTATTTATGCTATAAGGTACCAATTAGCCTAACAAGGATTTAGCACCATGCACCCCCAGCCACACAACATTCATCACAAAAATAAGGGTGGTTTAATAAATGTAAAAACTGTGACACACAAGAAAAGTGCTCATGGCAACGGACCTCAATTCTTTTAGTTGATCAATATAAGGGGTGTAACAGAATAGAGAAGAGATTCTAATATCCCGGGTACAGGGAACAAACATGTAGCACCCCCATAGAGTAGGTGCGCTTTCTAACAGGGTTTTGCTAGGTGAGGTAAAATTTAGCCAGGCCTGAGTGTAAAAGCAGGCCTGAATGTTTTGATCTGGGCTGGGAGGAGAGGCTCAGGGAGGATTGAGTGGACTTAACAGATGAGGTCACCAGAACCTCCCACGTCTTTCTAGAAACCCGGGGAAGTTTTCTGGGCAGAGAGCTGGGAGATAGGTGGAGCCATCTGGAGTATTCTAAGGAGCCCTGACCAATCCCCAAGCAGGATTGGCAGGGGGCAGGCCTCCTTAAATACTCTGAGCCAGCCCAATCTGGGAGAAGAGTTGGGTGGAAGTCTGGAGATGTAGCAGAGACGCTGTGGAGGCCTCTACCCGGGAGGTCGCCCCCATGGGGGGGGGTGATTTTGAGGCCTGGAGGTTCAGGTGCAGCCAGGAGTGGTGGTGATTCCTGGAGTCGCACAGGGGAACAGTAGAAGAGAGGAGGTGCTACAAGGAGAGAGACTTTAAAGTGATCCACCGGTTTGCAGAGTGACGGTCCCTGTGAGTTGGAGGAGGAAGTGCTGGAGCAGGCTGGGAGAGGTATAGTGGGCAGTCTGTGGAAGCCTTGGGAGCCAGTCAGGGAAAAGAGAGTCACTAAGGAAAAACAGGTTGGTGGGACCTGGAAGAGAGATGGGCTGGGAGTTGTAGTCCATCAAAGGCCCGGCTAGCACTCAAGTACTTTGCAACACATTCAGGGGCCCATGATCCCTGGCCTGTAATGGGTGTTCCTGAGGTCCTGCTAATACAGAGTAGGTCTCGCCATGTGTTAGCCGCGGTGAAGAGGAAGGAGTAAAGAAGCTTGATAAATTTCCTTTCAGGCTGGAAATGAATTGATGTGCTGGAGGGAAGTATGAGAGTGATAATCTGCAAGTTCTGTGATAGAAAGAGAGAACTGTAGAAGAAACAGTCAGCAAGTTGAGTGCTGGAGAGTTGTGAGGAGTAACAGTCTGCAGAGGGACGGTCTGCAGTGCAAGTGCGCATATACAGGACTGTATATGGAGTTCGTGTATCATAATTATTTGGGCATCCCACAGTCATCCCTTATCCCCATCCAAGTTATTTCCCCTAAATAAAACAACAAAACCAAGAGCCAGCCTGTTTAGTGTCTCCAGATGTTTAATATATGGTGTGATTGAGGGCAGCTATAAGATGAACCACTACTACCAGCCACTCTCAAGGGAGTACATGGCTACACACACATATCTCATTCCACTAAATAGCGGGTTCATATAGTCCCGTTTTAACAATCAAGAAAGGCAGATAAATTGCATTCAGTGTTCAAGCCATGTGGATATAAAGTACATAAACTATATATCCACATTATTTCTTTCTGGATAAGAATCCTGTCAAAATCCCCACGTCTGGCTGGCAAATTTAATTTATACATTCCCTTTATCCGGAGACCATTGGGATTCCCCTCATGATATTTTAGGAAATGCAAAGCCACTGGACACTCATCATCCTTCTGTTTAAATCTCTGGATATGTTTGCTGATTCTGATTTTCAATTTTATCTTGGTCTTTCCCACATATGCCAAACCACACGGACATCTGCCTTTCTTGATGTAAATGACACGTGTGGTGGCACAGTTGATAAAACATATCTTATATTGTTTGTGGTTGTCAGAATCAGCGAACATATTCGTGCGGTCCACATATTTGCATATAGAACATTTTCCACAAGGAAACATTCCTTTAAAAGGTGGAATATCAGTTAGCCAGTTTGCAATTTTGGATCTAGAATATTCTGAATGCATAAGGCTATCGCCTAATTTCTGGACCTGCGTACTGTCATCATAGGTCTTTCGCCCACTATTGTTTTTAGGGCCAGGGATCTGGTAAGGATGTGCCAGTGGTGTTGCAGAATTTTTTTTTTACCTGGTCCCATTGGGCTCCAAAACGTGTAATAATTCTAATAGACTCAGACTGTTCTGGGTTTTGGCTGGCCTACTATGTAAGAGATTTGATAGAGGCACTTCTAGTGCTCTCCTCTTGGCTTTTCTAAGGCATTGATGTGAATAGCCCCTTTCTCTAAATCTTCAATACATTGCCGTGGCTTCCGTATTGAAATCCTGATCCTGCGTACAATTCCGTTTTATTCTGAAAAACTGCCCCACCGGGATCCCCCGTAAGAGAGAATGGGGATGATGGCTAGTGGCTTGAAGCAGCGTATTTGCTGCTGTTTTTTTACAAAAAGTTTTGGTAACAATTTGGTCCCCACTTCTCCCTATCAAGAGATCAAAAAAGGGCAGCTCCCCATTGTGATGGGAATACGTCAATTTTATATTCCTGTCGTTGTTATTCAATTTCTCCATAAAGAGAAATAGTTGTAGAGTGGTGCCCCCCCCCCCCCAGATCATCAGGACATCATCGATGTATCTTATCCACAATCAACAATAGCCAAAGTACATTGAGGATCTGTAGACCAAATCATTCTCCCATAGATGGAGACAGGCATATTAGGGGGCCCATGAGGCTCCCATTGAGGTCCCCCTCAGTTGCTGATAATAAGCCCTAGAAACTGAATGCAGTTGTGCTTGAGCCTGAATTCTAATAAATCCACCACAAATTCATTGTGTGCTCCCAAGTCCGGAAATGCCTGTTCTAGAAAGAATCTTACTCCTAACAACCCCCGTTTGTGGGAGATTGATGTGTAGAGTGATTCCACGTTGATCCCCACACAAAATACTCCCTCAGGAATAGAAAAGTCACTAAGTCTCCTCCAGTCATCCCTGGTGTCTTGAACAAAGGAGGGTAGTTTTTTCACCAGATCCTTTATCAAGGCATCCACACATTTGCTCACCCTTTCCAGTGGGCCCCTAATGGCCGAGACTATAGGTCTACCTGGGGGGTTATCGACAGACTTCCGTAGGTGTAATCCGTAGGTGTATTGAAATCATTAACTCTAAGGAAGCCTAATTCTTTCTTGGTGATTAAACCCTCTTCCCTAGCAAAAGCCAATTGTTTTGTTTAGAGCCCCCACAATAGTAGTGAATGGATTAGATTTCAGTTTTTAGTAGGTGGTTAAAGCGGAGTTCCACTCGTTTTTTGTTTATTAAATGTCAGCAGCTACAAAAATTGTAGCTGCTGACTTTTACTAAACAGTAACTTACCTGTCTCCCGGTCCAGCTATGGCTGCTCCCGAAGCCTCGCTCATCTCCCCCTCCTCCCTGCGGCGCCGGCATTGCAAGTGTGGGCACGCTGCGCATTCCTAGTGGCCAGGCAATTTTCTGGGACCTGTGGCGTGTCCCAGAAGATTGCCAGAAGGGAGGGGCCGCCTAGGGGGAGAGTAGGAGTCGCCTAGGCGGCCCAGAAATGGAAGGCGGAAGAGGGACAGGAAGTCCCTCTGAAAACTGGGGACACATTCCCCCCCCCAAAAAAAATCACATGCCAAATGTGGCATGTAAGGGGGAGAAGAGTGCTTAAAGCGGAAGTTCCATTTTTGGGTGGAACTCCGCTTTAAGTCTGATAATTATCTTTTTACTTCCTGCTCATATTGCTGTTCCGAGAGGAGGACAATACTTTCTCCCTTGTCACTACCTTTAATTATCAAATTGGGGGCTTCCTCGAGTTCTTTCAATGCTTTTCTTTCCTCCTTACTTAGATTGTCGGGTCCCTTCCATTTCCAGTTTACTTTAGCCAAGTCCTTTTGGACCTCTTCTAAAAAGAGGTTTATCCATCTATGTTTCGAGAGAGGGGGCATTTTGTTAGATTTAATTTTAAGGTCAGAAGCACGTGCATAGCTGGAGGAGTTCCGTTGCTCTACATCTGGGGGGTACTCATTGTTCTCCTTCAGAACAGAAACAAGGGCATTAAGTGCCTCTTCCTTATCTTTGTACATTTGTAGTGGAGAAGGCTCCCCTGGTTGATTGCTATGCCAGTATTTCAAAATTACTTTGCGTAGAAATAAGCTGATATCCTTATATACTTCAAATTTGTTCATCGTCGAAGTTGGGGAGAATGAAAGACCTTTGCTTAATAGTGATACATGATGTTGGTTGAGGGGGGAATCTGAGAGATTAAGCACCCTCATGTCTGTCTGATCTAGATCACAACAGGGTGGGGGGAACGCCCTATAACCACCTGACTAACCTCTGACTAGTGTCTATATGTAATATGGGATCTGGTGCAGCTTGAAATGCCCCTTGAACTGGTTCGTTCTGAAGCCTTCGGCTGTATGTGAGTTGTCTTCCACGGAACTGTCTTTAATTAGCATTACATATAACTGGTCAACAATTACCTGATGACTTTTTTTCACTGAGGATTGACAACAATACCCTAGTAATCAGTCTTTACCATAAATCATGAATAGTAAAAAGCAGAGCTCAACCATACAATAAATTAACATATATGTATCATTAGACACCCAGTGAATAGATGTTGTGTCAAAACCATTAAACAGGAAAGATGCAAGTCCATAATAAAGTTCCAATTCAGATATCATATAGTGCTTTGATGTTGACAAGGAAAGAGCTTCAAACACGCAATGGTTCTCATACCTGGGAAACAGACTAGTCCTGTCTGGGAGAGCTGCTAAGGTGATGATACGAGTGGGCTGGGTGAGAGGCTTTCCCATCTTGTTGCTTGCAGCTGGGATATGGCTGATGCCTGCCTGTTTTTGAGGAAAGAGCTTCAAACACGCAATGGTTCTCATACCTGGGGAACAGACTAGTCCTGTCTGGGAGAGCTGCTAAGGTGGTGATACGAGTGGGCTGGGTGAGAGGCTTTCCCATCTTGTTGCTCGCAGCTGGGATATGGCTGATGCCTGCCTGTTTTTGAGGAAAGAGCTTCAAGCACGCAATGGTTTTAATACCTGGGGAACAGACTAGTCCTGTCTGGGAGAGCTGCTAAGGTGGTGATACGAGTGGGCTGGGTGAGAGGCTTTCCCATCTTGGTGCTCGCAGGTGGGATATGGCTGATGCCTGCCTGTTTTTGAACCATCGCGTGTTAACAATTTACTGTCTGTAAGTGCAATACTGAAGGGGGGGAGTTTTTTTTAGAACAAACTTGAGATCTGTTTGACAGTATTAAACTATGTGGCACTCTTCCTTCCTCCATTATATGTAACGATGCTGTGATATCCTGATGACCCGTTGCTGGATGTCCATTACTGAGACAAACTGCTTTTTTGCTGAGCATGAGAGTGCAAGGTATAGGGAGTCGGCGAGTGCACATCTATGTGGGGAAGGGTCTACAGGGCTACTATTCACTTGGTGTGGTGTGAAGGAGATCTTTTAAAGCTCTTTCCTTGTCAACATCAAAGCACTATATGATATTTGAATTGGAACTTTATTCAGGGACTTGTATCTTTCCTGTTTAATGGTTTTGACACATCTATTCACTGGGTGTCTAATGATACATAAATGTTAACTTATTGTACGTTTGAGCGCTGCTTTTTACTATTCATGATTTATGGTAAAGACTGATACACTATTTAACTTTATATAGCGGCTGCTGGATTAGGGTGTGTATAATCTATAATCTCTAATCTGTTTTTTGTATCTATTCTGTGGCGCAGTGTGGGTTAGGCATTTATGTGATCCTAGTTGGTGTGGTAATACCTTAGTAATGTATGGAGCCAATTTCCAACTGTTGGAAACAGCAGGGAGGAGGCCATCAGCATGGATAGGAAGAAGCAGTACTTCAAAAAGACTAGGGAGGTGAGCAGGACTTTACAGAGACTGGTAAAATGAGAAGGACTTCAACCTGTATAGCAAGGAGAAGAGAACTCAAGGGAAGACGGGAGGACTTTAGCATGGATAGGGTGGAGAGGAGGAATTCAGTAATACTAGGAGGGAGAGTGGGAATTTAGCATCGATAAGGAGGTAAGGAGGACATCGGTGTGGATATAAAGGAGAGAAGGATTTCAGAGAGGCTTGGAAAACAGGAAGACTTTAGCGTAGATTAGGGAAAAGAGGAGAACTTCAGCATGGAAATAAAGGAGAAAATAACTCCAGAGAGGCTACGGGAGAGGAGAACTTCTGCAAGACTAAGCAAGAGATTAGTTCTTGATCAAATGCTAGGGATGGGAGGAGGACTTCAGCATGGATAAGAACAAGAGAAGGACTTCAGAGAGGCTGGTAAAGCGAGGAGGACTTCAACCTGGATAGTGAGGAGAAAAGAACCTAAGGGGAGGACAGGAAGACTTTAGCATGGATAGTGTGAGGAAATTCAGTAATACTAGGAATAAGAACGGTTTCAGAGAGGCTAGGAAGATAAAGAGGACTTCAACTTGGATAGGGAGGAGAAGAGGACTTCAGAGAGGACAGGAGAAACAGGAACACTGTATCAATATTGTGTAAAAAAGAACATCTAATCTGCTATTAGATTACAAAACGTTGGTGCATGAACAATTCATAGTGATAATAAAGTGTTTTCTGAAAAATGTAAACTGTAACAATCTCCAGAACCCCAGTTTTTGCACTCCTCCACCAGGTGAAATCAGAACTCACCAAATCAGAGAGACCTGTCACTAGAAGGAAGACTCACAGGGGTTCATTTACTAAAACTGGAGAGTGCAAAATCTGGTGCAACTGTGCATGGCAGGCAACCACCTCTAACTTTAGCTTGATTAATTAAAATTTGACAAAAAAACTGGAAGCTGATGAGGTTTATATACAGAGCTGCACCAGATTTTGCACTCTCCAGTTTTAGTAAATCAACCCTACTGTTTGCATTTCTCAACAAGTGATCAAACAGTACTCTTCTCTCAAATTCTTCCCAATTAAAATGTCTCCATAAATGATGTATACCCTTAATTAAAGTAGAAGCTGTATAGTGTAACAACATTTTTTTACATTTCCCTAAAACAACTTGCAGGGAACTTGCATGAATTTTGTCAAAGCAGAAACCAGCCAGAACAAGAAAACACTCTAGTCAGCGTGCAGTGTGATCACATCACTACTCTGCTTGACGTGCTTCGCCTACCAAGGACTTTATCAAGAGCTTCTGTTTATTTGTCTTTTTTTATAATTTATACATTTATTTCTCCAGGTTGGTCCACTCCTCATAGCCTCTCATATCTCTCTAAAAGGGTGCCAGCCCAGCACGCAAACTGTGCACAGTAGTGCACAACAAATCTGGACAGCTGCACTCCTTTATCCACCTTTATTCTTCCATATAAAATCCAATCAACAGCAACAATGGGGGAAGGAGAAGGTTAAAATGCATTTCATGCTTTTATCATCGCTTACTCATAACCTCTCCTCATGGTCATGCGTAAGCACTAAGGAGAGCGTGAAACGCGTTAACCTTTTCCTCCCACCACTGTTACTGTTGATTGGATTTTATATGGATTAATAAAGGTGTATAAGGAAGCTTAATGTTCATCTGTTAATGCTGTCTAATGAAAGGATCTCATATGTCAAAAGTTTTACATTTTAAAGCAAACTTGCCATGATATACTGTATACAGTTAGGGCCACATATATTTGGACACAGGCACAATTTTCATACTTTTGGCTTTGGATCATTGTCCATCTATACTGTAAGGCTGGGTTCACACCAATGCGAATTGAAATCAGCTTACACCGCATTCAATTCACAGGACACTTGAAAACACATTGTTTTCACATAGGTGCGGTGCATTCACAGTCCGCATTGCACAGAAAACGTGTGCAGTGCGGTGTGAATTCCGAGCCCATTATGTTGAATGGGAATGCATCTGACACGCAGATGTGTTCTGCACTGAATGGGGATCTTTCCCCCTGCTTGCTGCACCTCCCTCCTCCCCGGGCAGTTGCTGCTCTGTGAGAACAGACAGGAGCCGCCGAATGGTCCCTCTCAAAGGCAAACAAGCTGTAATTCGCACTGTTATGGTATGAATCCAGCCTGAAGCACCATCCAATCAACTTTGCTGCATTTGGCTGAATCTGGGCTGACAGTAGATCTCTAAATACTGCAGAATTCATCCGGCTGCTTCTGTCTTATGTCACATCATCAATAAACACCAATGACCAAGTGCCAAGCACTGGAAGTGGAAGTCATGCATGCCCATGCCATCACACTGCCTCCACCATGTTTTACATATGACGTTGTGTGCTTTGGATCATGAGCGGTTCTAAGTCCTCCTGCGATCATCCACCACTGTTATCTTCCATGGACGTCAAGGCCTTTTTATGGTTCTGAGCTCACAAGTGCATTCTTCTTTCCTCAGAATGTACCAAACTGTTGATTTGGCCACTCCTAATGTTGCTGCCATTTCTCTGATGGATTTCTTTTTTTGAAGCCTTACAATGGCCTGTGTTACTTGCATGGACAGCTCCTTCGAACACATGCTGTAGGTTCACAGAAATAGATTACAAATGCAAATACCACACTTAGAATCAACCCCAGACCTTTTACCTGCTTAATTGGTGAAAAAATAATGAAGAAGTAGCCCACACCTGGCCATGAAATTGTCAGATTACTTTTGGTCCCTTGATAAAGAGGGGGGGGGGGTGGCTATTCTTAAGAGCTGTAATTCCTAAACACTTCCTCCGATTTGGATGTACATACCCTCAAATTAAACCTAAGAGTGTGCACTTTCAACCTATATCCATTATATAACTATAGCTTGAATATGTTTTGGTATATACCTGAAAAAACTAAAATTGTGCCTGTGTCCAAATATATATGGACCTAACTGTATATGGGCACCTCCACTGATGATGTTATTTTCTACATGCTCATTCTCTGTCTGGAACAATTATGCTTCACTACAATGCAAAGTAGAAGTACAAGTCAGAATTTTCGCATTACATGCTTGTTAGAGGTCATTAACTCACTATGTAGTGAAGCCATATGCTATCATGCTAGGTACACTTTAAGCTCTCTAATCTATCACTGAAATTGTAATGCTTTTGATAATAGCCTATACCATTTTCTTGTTTTTATTTCATAAACAGAATTTTCTGATCACAAAGTAGATTTAGCTGCTTGCCCATGGCATTGGTATTGCAGAGCTGTACCAAAGTGTGCAGGCAGCTGAAATCAAAGTACACCTGCCATTATGCTAATATGCAGAACTGTGTTTCTGGCTACAAATCCAATCCCCTTTCACCCAGTTGGCACTGGGATTAAGGCTGTCTGAGGCTAGAGGGTGACGTGGTTAAATGAAGAACAAAGAATAGTTGATATACTGACCATGAGGAATAAAAGTTCTCTGTAACTTAGTTAAAGTGGGACAATTATGATTTTTTACAAATAGTTCTATATATTTAATGTCATACTGGTCATCTGAAGACAGGTTGTTGGATGCTCCAAAGCTGCATAGGGTCTGTAATTCCTAATGCAGATGCTGTAATATATAGTACAGAGGGCTGCTGTTAGAAACCATGGGGCCCCATACAGACAACCTGACACTGGGCCCCATACAGCCAATGTTTCTGTTATGAATGAATACAGCAAGTGATCGGTGCCCTTCATTCCTGTGTTCATTCAGGAAAGGAAGGGGCTGGTAAATATGGCATATTTACCTAACGCTTCCCCACTATCAATCTTGAAGGATCCTAATTGTGTGCTTGCAACTGCCGACGGGAAGAAGGGGAAGGAAGCCAGCAGCATTGCAGGAGTAGGGGGGCAGTAGAGGGAGCACACAGGGGGGAACCAGTCCTTTGTATGGCTCTCTCTGCAGTAGCTTAAAGTCAACGGAGGGGGGGGGGGGAGACGCCAGTGTTTAGCTGCTGCAGAGAGAGCCATACAGGGGATTGTTTCCAGTAATTGCCTCCGTGCCACACAAATCACTCTTCCTGCCCACATCCAAATCACTCTGTTGCCTGTGCCCCCCTGCTGGCCAAGGCCCCATGCAGGAGGACTGGTGGTACCCCCTTATCTACGGCCCTGATAGTACAGTACATGTGTATATTAGTTATTGAGTGTCGGTCAATACAATGTGGTTTTATATATTGACTTAATATATTTTATATATTAAAAAATATTTTTGCCAGCGTATTGAATATATTAGTTACAAATGTTGTATGATTCATAAACAGGGTCATGCCCAGGTATATAGAGATGTTTATAGTGACATATACTCAAAGTAGATCTCAAAGTAGATCCACTGCAAATGCCAACTTATGAGATTTAGCTAAAGAACTGTATAACATAAAATTGACTTTTTTTCTTTCTTTTATGTATTTATGAATACTATTTTCACCTTTTAAATTGTCATTACTGCAGCTACTTCACCACCTACCTACATGCACTCTAGCGTTAGCTGCACTTCATTGCTCAGTCAGGACAGCTTGCCTGTGCATTGAGTGTTGATATAGTCTTCACCAAAAGTGCACGTGACAGTATGGCTGGCCATACATTGTACAATTTTCCTTTAGATTTGACAAAACCATATAATATGAGGTCAAACCTAAACACTTTAAATTTGTATGCAATCAGGCAGGCCCTTGTACTATATAATGTAAGTTGTATAATGTAAGACCAGCTTAAGACAATGCAGAAGAGCAAATAGGAGAAAGGGACAGAGTGTTATCACTCCATAGCAGGCCTTTATAGCAGGACGACTAGGTATTATTTCAATGGAAACTGCAGATATAAAAATATTGAAAAGTGCCTTTGAAATTCCATAGCCATGGTGAAGTATATCCACATCCAAAAACAATAAATATATATATATTAGCTTCTCATACCATAGATGTGAAGGTCGCATTCATTTCCTTTTTATAGCTTTTTTATCTTTAGTTTTACCTAGTAATCCTGCCAGTGATACCCGTGATAATACTTACTCAATGTACCGTTATTACCCTAAGCAGCTGTCCTGATTTGGACTACAAACCTCTTGTGACAGACTCACCCAGGACAGAGGCTTTTGGAGGGAATTGCAGGCTAGCCTCTTGCCTACTGACTGTGGGCCCTGGCTTTTAAGGGAACACTACTCTTTGTAAAGTGTATGCCTAGGGGATCCTTGGAGTAATGTTACTTTGGATTCAAGTCCATGTCTCCCCAAGACACACAGACTCTGGGACTCTAGGCCCGGTGTCCCTGTATAGGGCCTAGCTGCCTCATTACCACTAGTGACTGCTTCACACTGTGCGACTCAAAGCAGGTGGTGATGTCATCAACTCAAGCCACCTGTTTGGGGTCCCCTGCTATAATGTGTTTATTGTAAGTAGGTTTAGTGTGCCTCCTAAGGGTCTTTCACCTATTATTAATTGTGTTAATTAACACACCTATTGTCTGCTAGCAAACTACTGTGGGGATGTGTTTATACTTGTAATAATGTGCATTGTACTTTGTGAGCTCGATGGCAGCCAGTCTGACCTGAAGTAGGAATATCTGATTAGTCACAACATTGTCCAGGTGGCTAGTTGTTAAATTAACGTAATGTTTATAGTATATGTTGATTGTTGTAATTATATTCCTGTGTACAGTTTGTATTGTTAGGGTAATATGATCAGGAGGGGGATGTCCTCCTCTAGGGTATATAGTATGTGGATGAGTTTCAATAAAAGTCTTTTCTTTTTGGATTTGTCTGTGTGTGATGCTTGGGGTACAAAGGGCTGGTATTAGCTCTCAATCTGCTCAGAATGGTTTAGAGGGCAAGAAGCGCTGGTTGGCGGAAGGCAGCATCTAGTCAGGGTGCCCAAGCAGTTCCTTCACACCTCTACCCCAACTTCATTTCCATTACATAGGGCAGTGGTGGTCAACTTTTTTATTGTAGTGGGCTTCAAGTACATTCTCTGAAATCACCAAAGGGCTGCACATAATAGTCAATGAACATAATGCTACAGAAAGCTGTCAGAGATTGCAGTCATGCAACTGGAGAATGGTCAAAGACTACAGGCATGCTGCATGAGATTACCAGAGAGTGCAGACATGGTACAGGAGATGGTCAGAGACTGTAAACGGGCTATAGGAAGTGTTGGGAGAGAAAGCTCCCACTTCCGGTCAGCTCAGATTTAAGCTGTAGATAGCCCTGCTGATACCACCTGACTTGACAAACTTCAATTGAGAAATCAAAAGAGCCAGGTGGAAACTTGTTAGCAGAATAGCGACTACGTTCTATCACATGTATTTACTGTTCAGATGTTCTGAGAGCCACGGGTGCCGGTTGTCAGAATATGATAGCCAGCAGCAGGAGATTCGTCCATCCATTCTTCTTAGGGTGGATGGGGAATCTATAGGCTGAATGAGAGAAATCTTTGCATGTATAGCCAACTTTAGCTTGGGCACCAGGAACATAGGAGAGTAGTGGTTGTGTGCTTCACAGAAGACATTAAACATTTGGATGGAATTATTCAGCATGCATTTATATCATCTCCTTTAACAGAGATAACATGTCTAGATGTCTAGGCATGACCATATTTCAATCCTTGATGCCTGTAGGCAGTGGCACGCAACCTTTGGCACCAAAGTTAAAACCCATTCGCCAAGATAACTTATTTTATGCAGAGCATTTCCTTTTTCATTGGTCCTAACCTGGCTTTGAATATTTTGACAGTTTGTAAAGAATCTTACAAAGGACAACTGTATTTCTACTGATGATGGGAAAAAATGAGTGCCTGATAATTAACACAGAGAACAGCAGTTTCCATGCCTCTATTGCATATTGGCACAGACCTACTCTAGTGCCAAGGCTTTTCAATATGTGACCAGCACCAGTGAGGGTAAGGAGCTGCATTGTGGTTCTTCTTATTCTTCATTATTTATTTATTACTGCAAGACTATTAAAATGGCAATGAGATTTGAATGTAGGTCCATTTCAAATGTGTTGCCTTGTTGTTTAGTTAATATTTGATACCCGATCTCACTGTTCTATCTAGAAGTATTCTATACAAAAATCTTCACATACAAGCCACACGGGTACTTTTTCTTACCAGTTGGAGAATGTTTTTTGCTCTTCTATTCAGAGCATCACTTCTAAGAAGTAAAATGGGCATCAGCAATTACAGTTCTTTGCAGATTTCCCCTGTAAAATGTCTCAATCTGCAGCTGATCATTTTTATTCTGGGCACCTTATCTTTCAGTTAAAGTTTGTTCTGCAACGAAGAGGCCAAAGAGCACTACAACAAGGCCAACTCTCTATAAGTGAGATGTTCCATCTGTAGTTCAAATAGTGCTGGCAGTGTCACTCTGACCCTTCAGATATTCTCAAGACTTTTTATCAGCAAACTGTTTATTAGCTGTAAAGTTTATAGTGAAGCTGTGCAAGTAAAAAGCTTACCCTAACAGCAGGTACCACAAGGTACTGCCATTACCAGTGTGTGAAATAATATAGCACTCCTGTGTGTTTGTGATCCTCTCAAACCAAGGTAGACATTTTTAGAAATCCTCCAACTTTGACTTGAAATTCTCACATCTGTGGGATAAAATAGTATTTTTACTGAACATATGGTCTTATAGACTGTCCAGTTTGCTGGAAAATGGGTCCTCAAAGCTGCCTGGTCAGGTCAGGTAGCCTGACCATGGCCTTCTTGGTTGGTGGTAGCATTGCTGACTGAAGAAGCATCACCACAGAGGGGGTAGGGTTTGGCGCTGTCTAGTTTAAAAGGACAGGATTTCACAGCAGGCACGGGAGCCGGTTTTGCTCTGAAGAAGGGGACACATCCCCTAAAATGCGTCAGCTGGTGTTATCATCCATTTGAACAAGAGTTTTACTGATGGGCTGGCTTTTGGTTCATGGGTTATTTACAATGCTGTGATTCACAATTCTTTTGTGAGTATATTTTATATACCTTTACCTTTTAATAAAGTTCTGTAGCTAATGCACTAGACATTTGCACCCCTTGTTTCATTTTGTTTGTATGGGAGGCTGGAACTGTGTTCTGATGAATGCATAAAGCTGGTAAGTGCACAGAGCCCCATACCCAAAATTAAAATCACATATGATTTGAGGACTCTCCTGGAAACACTGTTATGGTATGTGTTGATGGACTTTGGGGTTGGGTCATTATTTTGACATCAGTTGAAGACACTTCTGAGATCTTTCAGAGTTTAATGACAGGTGCATTTGACCTGCAGTTGTCACCTTCTGACCTGCATTTGACCTGCTTCAAACAGATTTTGCATTCCTATAGACTTGTATGGGAATGCAAAACCCATCTGATGTGAACAACAACCCGTCCACACAAGCCCTAATGCAATTAAGTGTTAAGGGTTGCTAGCCATGGCATATAACTTTAGGTAACATAAGTGGGCTGTCCATGCCCTTAAAAGATTTCAGTACAGGGAATGCCTTTGCCAGTTGCTGCCCTAGTTGCCTTTGCCCTTTCATTCTTAAAGTGCAAGTTCACCTTTAGCAACTTTTTACAAAAAGACCCCTATGCAATGGGACAGCAAACAGCAGTTTTTTGATAATAAGACATGACACACCTTTTGTTTGGCATAAAATATGGCCACAGCCTTTATTGTTGTTGGCTTTAACAATTAAATTAATTATTTAATTAAATTTATAACATGTGTAACAGCTCAGCCACTACGGCTCAAGCTGCATCAACCAATAAAACGGGGAATCTCCCCAACACATCACTGAATATATATAGCGAAAAACAAAACATTTAATCAAAACATTGTAACAAACTCATAACCATAGAAGGTGAAGAAAAAACTGTCCCCATTAAATAAGGTGACACCGCCACACAACATTTAGCCGCGACTACCAATTTTTATTTTTTTTGGGGGGAGGGAGGGAGGGAACACCACAACTTGAATGCTAGAAAGGCCAGTGGAAATTGGGGGAGAGCCCTCTTTTATTTCAAATTTGACCACCAAATCCCCAAAACTGCCTAACTAAAGGGGTCACCTGACCCATCTTCCCTAATGGGGGACCAATGGGGACTATTCCCGCACTTTCCCACCTCAGGGGAGCTAGAAACTCCGCTGTTGCTATCCCATAGGAAAAGGGGGGGGGGCTTGAAACCGTTTCTCCCCCCTTTTCCTCTCATCCCAGATTGCCTGAATAGTTTATACCAGCACTCTTGATTTTCAAATACTGCTCCTGCTTTCTATTACATATGGAGCCATGTGGCGGGCCAGTAGATTATTACCCAAGTTGAAGGAGAGACATATAAAAAACAGAACAAGGCTGAACAATTGTATTTAGGCATTGCAGGTAGAGCAGAAAATGAGGTAAATGGCACGTAAGGGTAAGATCAGAGTTGTGGTAGGCAGATGATGTCTCCTCCATATGTTCCCCATTAACTCATTGGGAGTCAAGTGCGGGTCACACAGGAGGCCTGTGTTCTTCGGGGCTACGCCAGGTGGCAAGTATGGTCAGTTGTTATAGCACAGGGATTACAGTGGGGAAAATAATTATTTGATCCCCTGCAGATTATGTAAGTTTGCCCACTTCCAAAGAAACAAAGGGTCTATAATTTCTACCATAGATGTATTTTAAATGATAGAGACTGGGGGGTTGATTTAGTAAAGCTTGAAAATGCAAAATTTGGTGCAGCTCCACACAGAAACCAATCAGCTTCAAGGTTTTGTTGTCAAAGCTTGATTGAACAAGCTGAGGTTAGAAGCTGATTGGCTAGCATGCACAGCTGCACTGGTTTTTGCACTCTCCAGCTTTAGTAAATCAACCCCTGAATATCAACCAAAAATCCAGAAAAAAACACATAATACAAATGTTATAAATGGAGTTGAAGTTCAGTGAGTAAAATAATTATTTGATCCCCAAGCAAAACATGACTTAGTACTTGGTGGAGAAACCCTTGTTGGCAAACACAGAGGTAAGACATTTTTTGTAGTTGGTTTCCAGGTTTGCACACATATAAGGAGGGATTTTGGTCCACTCTTCTTTACAGATCTTCTCTAAATCCTAAAGGTTTCTTGGCTGTCGCTTAGCAACTCAAAGTATTAGCTCCCTCCATACATTTTCTACAGGATTAAGGTCTGGAGACTGGCTAGGCCACTCCATGACCTTAATGTACTTCTTCTTGAGACACTCCTTTGTTGCCTTGCCGATGTGTTTTGGGTCATTGTCATGCTGGAAGACCCATCCACAACCCATCTTTAGTGTTCTGGCTGAGGGAAGAAGGTTCTCATCCAAGATTTTACAATGCATACAGTATCTCACAAAAGTCAGTACACTCCTCACATTTTTGTAAATATCTTATTATATCTTTTCATGTGACAACACTGAAGAAATGTCACTTTGCTACAATGTAAATTAGGGAGTGTACAGCTTGTATAACAGTGTTCTTAGGGTCATAGTCAGCATGTTTCTTCCTTCAAACACGGCGAGTCAAGTTAATGCCAAAAGCTCACTTTTGGTCTCATCTGACCACATAACTTTCTCCCAATCCTTCTCTAAATCATTTAGATGTTCATTGGCAAACTTCAGACGGGCCTGTGCATGTACCTTCTTGAGGAGGGGGACCTTGTGGGCACTGCAGGATTTCAATCCATGGCAGCGTATTGTGTTACCAATGGTTTGTTTGGTGACTGTGGTCCCACAAGCTCCTCCCATGTAGTTCTGGGCTGATCCCTCATTTTTCTCATGACCATCCTTACCCCATGAGGCAAAATTGTGCATGGAGCTCCAGACCAAGGGCGATTGATGGTTATTTTCTATTTCTTCCATTTGCGAATAATCGCTCCAACAGTTGTCTCCTTCTCGCGAAGCTTCTTGCTGATGGTCTTGTAACCCATTCCAGCCTTGTGCAGGTCTACAATCTTGTCCCTGACGTCCTTTGACAGCTCTTTGGTCTTGCCCATGATGGTGAGGTTTGAATGGAAGAAAGAGATTCTGTGAACAGGTGTCTTTTATACACATAACGAGTTGTTGTTAGGAGCACCTTCTTAAATTGACAGGACTAATCTGTGTACCACATGAGTATTTACTGTAGCCAGTCTGTGGGAGCCAGAATTATTGTTGGTTGGCAGGGGATCAAATACTTATTTTACTCACTGAACTGCAACTCAATTTATAAAATGTGTGGATTTTGGTTAATATTCTGTCTCTATCATTTAAAATACATGTATGATAAAAAATTATATACCCTTCATTTCTTTGTAAGTGGGCAAACTTACAAAATCTGTAGGGGATCAAATCATTATTTTCACCACTGTACACCTTGGGCGAAGGCGTGCTCATCAATGCCGGGACCAGACAAGGAGCACGGTCATGTGAAAGTCAAGCATTAAGACAGTCCCCCAACCCAGAGATTAGCCACTTGTGTGCAGTGTGTATGTTTGTCCCTCCAAAGATGGCGTACCGTATACTACACACTTCAACAGATACCTGTGTTGCATTACGGAGGGACACACAGAACCTATGCGTACTCTACCAGTCAGCTCACCTCTGCCACCTCACTCCCAGTAACAAAATGGGATCCCACTGAGCACACAGCGCGGATCCCATACGTGCTCACTTAACGCGTGTTCCTCCATACCCAATGATCAGCCCATAACTCTCCGTAACGCTAGTCCAATGGACCAACGGAGATGGACCATTAGGGACAGCTGTAACACTGGACCACCTCGCTAACGAAGAACCTGTCACCTTACCAGGTACCATGCCACTGACTGGTTGCAGTTTAACCCTTTGTTGCTGTGATGTTACTAGAACCTTTTGTGTGCTGTAGTAGACTCAGACCCTTGTATGTGCGCCAGGACCCATATGCACCCCCTTGAGTAACTTTAAATCAGGCTTTTATGCAGTTAAACAATGTTTACTAAAAGTGCGGCATGATAAGCAAAACATGGCAAAACATTCTTTCCATAACTAATTCTAACAGGGGCTTCCCCAGAGAAACTGCATAGGTAAAGTCCTTATGGGTGAAGTCCATAGCTGGCACAACTCGACTGGAGAAGTTCATGGCTTGGGTGTATTCCAAAGGCCGGTGCTTTGTAGATGAACTACAAGTCTCAGCATGTCCTGCAAGTTTCCTGTTCTTCTCCCACTAACTCTCCTGCGCTCTCTTGAGACCCAAACCTCTGCCTTTTTATATATCACAGGATACAGGCCGGACCCCAAAAGCCTGCGAACGTGAGCAGGGAATGCAAAGTAGAGTTAACCCCTTCCCCTCTTAATCTAGACAGCCACACTAGTCTGGCTAGCATGAACACAGTACAGGCAGTCTGTAATCATTAGCACTAGTAATATGGTTGTAGTAAATGCAGCAGAACACTTGAGTAACAGTTCCAAACACTCAGATAACAGCAAACTCAGTAACATAGGCTGTTCCAGTATGGTCACTCTGACAGTGGCAGTCATAGTATCACAGGTGTAAAAGTATATCTTCACCACCACTGATAGATCACAGGCATTGCCTACATTACTGGGGTGGCATTTGCGAGCGGAGGTGGCTCAGTAGCGGGTGGCAGAACAAGCAGCTCCTGAAGCAGCTATATCAAAACTATGCAGGGATTCCAGAGATCTGGCAGCAGCAAAGCAGATAGCTATGTCCCTAACCTCTCCCTCCTCAAACAGGAGCCTCTCCCTACCGCTAAGTCACTGTCCCTGACAAGTGGGGATCCTCTCCCTACCCAAGCCTTTTGTGAAATGTGTGCCAAATGCAATCCAGCTCCACAGGGTACCTCTCCTGGCTGAGAAACCTTCTCTGTTGAAGTCTTCTTCTTTTGTACCAGGCTATTGTACACTGCATGTAGGGCATACTCGCTGGTGAAGAACCACATCTGGAGGTCACAGGAGTTATCAGTCGTTTCAACAGACCTGTGTTTGTCCCCACAATTAAAAAAATTCTTGTGGACCCTGGTGGCTAAGAACACACAATGACAAGTCTACTGATGGTCCCTAGTTGTCCTAAAGGATCAAACCATTGCTTGATTTGCTATTAACCTCAGGGGTACTTCTCTGCTTCAACCACTTCTCTCCACTGATGTATTCCAACATGATAACGACCCCAAACACACTTCCAAGGTGACCACTGCCTTGCTAAAGAAGCTGAGGATTAATGTAATGGACTGGCCAAGCATGTCTTCAGACCTAAACCCTATTGAGCATCTGTGGGGCATCCTGAAACGGAAGGAGGAGGAGCACAAGGTCTCTAACATCCACCAGCTCCGTGATGTCGTCATGGAGGAGTGGAAGTGGCAGCCTGTGAAGCTCTGGTGAACTCCATGCCCAAGAGGGTTAAGGCAGTGCTGCAAAATGATGGTGGCCACACAAAATCTTGACACTTTGGGCCCAATTTGGACATTTTCACTTAGGGGTGTACTCACTTTTGATGCCAGTGGTTTAGACATTAATGGCTGTGTGTTGAGTTATTTTGAGGGGACAGCAAATTTACACTGTTAGGGCCGGTTCACACGGAGGCGATCCTAGGCGATCTGCGATCCGACTTGTGTCGCCCCAATTCGCCTCAAATCGCCTGACATCAGAAATCCAATTGGAATGAATGGAGCCATCTTAATATGCGCTACTCAAGTCCAAAGCAATTCCAAAAAAGGTTCCTGTACTATTTTCAAGCGGCTTCTAGGCAAATTGAGCCCATAGGAGTCAATGGAAGTTCGCTTCCAAGTCAGATCACCGTCTATGAAGAAGCGACTTTCCAGGAAGAAGAACATAATTTTGGCAGAAGACACATCTCTCATGTCCCAGGTACTCATGTTGAAATCGCCTGAAATCACCTAAAATCACCTGATATCGCGCAGAAGTCGCGCCGCGTTGCCTTTTCAAATCGCCTAGCAAAGTCGCCCCAAAGTTGGATCGCCTCAGTGTGAACCGGCCCTTATACAAGCTGTACACACACTACTTTACAGCAAAGTGTCATTTCTTCAGTGTTGTCACATGAAAAGACAGAATAAAATATTTACAAAAATGTGAGGGGTGTACTCACTTTTGTGAGATGCTGTATATGTGATGCTGAGTTTAATTTAAGACGACTTTGGGCATGTTGGAGTAGTAACACTGATGTTGATTTAGAAAAACTGGAGAGTGCAAAATCTGGTGCAGTTGTTCATTGTAGCCAATCAGCTTCTAACTTCAGCTCATTCAATTAACCTCTTTGCGCTGATTGCCTGCGGGCCCTTTAAGAGTTCTAAAAGCCGGGAGGCGGAGGCAGGTATTCGGGTCATGTGAGCGCTGTGATTGGCTGTCACATGATAGGAAAGCTCCTGATGCATACTTGCGATTGGGAGCTGGTTACCGTGCTGGAAGCTCACTATTAGCATGGTAAGTTGTAAACACAGGGCATATATGCGGCCCCTCGGCATCAAGGCCCACCCACCAAAAGGCTGCATATATGGCTGGTGCCAAGGGGTTAAGCTTTGACAAATAAAATCTGGAAGCTGATTGGCTTCTATGCAGAGCTGCACCAGGTTTTGCACTCTCCAGTTTTAGTAAATCACCCCCAGTGTTAGGGTTTATATGATTATCCATGTACTGTACTATGTTTTCACAAAATGCTAAAAAAGTTACTTTATATGGGTTGTCTGAGCTTGGCCTCCAACCACACCCAGAACACCTTTTGTTGCTCTCTCCTAGAGTTGCTAGCTTTTCTTCAAGCCAAACCAGAACAATTTAGTGGCACAGTGCAATTTTTTTCATAGTATACACTATAAGTTTATAAAAGACCTGGGACACCTTTGGGTGCCCCAAGAAGGGTAGTAATGCAGCGCACATAGCATGCTGCAGGGAACACTAGGTGTGACCAAACTACTCTTTCTGTCGTCTTTGCCCAGCCCCCCAGTGATGCCGAACCTGCCCCCAAACAGCCGCCCACAGCTCCCGGATGGCAACAGATCAGGGCCGGCTCTACCACTAGGCGGAGTAGGCGGCCGCCTAGGGCATACTGCCGCCCAGGGTGCCCAGCCCCTGTCCACATACTACCCCAGCCTGTCCATACACTACCCCAGCCTGTCCATATACTACTCCAGCTTGTCCATATACTACCCCAGCCTGGCCATATACTACCCCAGCTGGTCCATTTACTACTGTAGCCTGTCCATATACCTGCAAACCAAGGCTGGCATGAGGAAGCACGCCGGTGCCACCATTATTTGTCTTTAGGCCGGGTCCAGAGGCACAGGTAAGGGCCTGTGGACCGTGGCTAAAGAAATAGGTAGAGAGGCGCTGCAAAAATCTCCACCTCCGCCACCTCCATCGCATGCATGGACAGGGCAAAGGGGGTGGGGTCCAGGGCGGAGCCAAGGGGGAGCGGCAGAATGAGGTTTCGCCTAGGGCGTCAAAAATCCTTGCACCAGCCCTGCAACAGATTTGGGTGTTTCAGTTACTTGGGGAGCCACAGCCCAGTGATTCAAAACCTGGACTGTCCAGGTGAATTCTGGACAGGCGGCAACCCTACTCTCCACGAAGGACTAAATTGCAGAAAAGTAAGGAGGTATTGTTACGTATTTGGCTCGCCAAAACATAGAGTCCTCCTGTCTGGCGAGTCCTACAGTCATCTTTTCACAAAGTACTATTGTTCCACATTGATCGTTCAATAACATCTTAGTGTTGGCTTCTGAACTTGCTGAGTCCTTTAATCATATTAAATAATGGAAATCATCTTGGTTCTAATGGTCTTCAATGAGTCAACTTGAAGTTGGCTGGATATATCAATAATTTACATCTACCTAATGTATTCACTGCTAAAAATCATTTTTAAGGATCTGGAAGCTGGAATGACACTGCCTGAAGCTACCTCCACACACCTGCTATGACAGGTGCTAAATGTTTTCTTACTGTGTGATCTGCGACCAGCCAGTGTTTTCTCTCGTCTATGAAAAGGAACACCGCACAGCACTGTACAGCAGATGGGCTCGTCAACCGTAACTTCCGACAGTTGTCTTACTGAGCCATGCAGCTGCCTACACTTTGTGCCAACCACAGATGAGGTTCAGGTTTGCCATTACCATAGGTTTTCGGCAAATCCCCAGGATTTGTGAGTTTCGAGAATTGCAAACCTTTGGCTGTAAACTTTGCAAGTTTACAACCAGAAAGAAGGCACAAGCTACAATGCAGTGCCCTGGTCAGCTGAGTCGCCAACCAATAATTTGCAGGAATAGATAAGTAGCCCCCTTTCTACAAGGCCTCATACACCCGGGCCTATGTAAAAAAATAAGTAAAACGTCAGACCCGACGTCAGGGAAAAATCTGAGGCCTTTTTCAGCACTTTGCATCGGCGTTAATGAGCATTAATGCACGTTAGTGAGCGTCTGCGTCAATAGGCTTTTTTTTTAAAAAAAACATTCCTCTGCCATTTTTTAACCTAAAAACGTTGTCCTCAAAAACGCCGGTTAACGACCGAACAGCGTTAGTGAGCGTTTTGCAGCGTCGGCGTCAAAAACGCCGAAATGTTACAGCCTTGGAACGCGCTGGCCGTGGGTTCTACTTTCAGCTCACTAACGCCGACGCCCTCTACAGCTCAAAAACGTCTGCATTTTTATGGGGCCATTGACTAACATGGAGAGCTGCAAAAAACTTCAAAAAACGCCCGTGTGTATGAGGCCTAAATGTTTGGGCTCGCAGCAGCCATATTGTCAGCATAAGTGGCAGCCTTTGCTTAGAACTAACAATTCTGTGTAGAGAAAGATACTTTTTATTTTTCTTATAAATTTCTAATATTTTGGCATTGGTACCCCCGTGGCAATGCTCAGCTTCCCATGCCTTTTGTTTGACAATAAGTTCATTATTAGCCACACAAATGGCCAGAATTGAATAACAAGTTTCAATCCACCAACCCCTCCACCCCATAGACTTC
>BLSH010311025.1:2632601-2644663 GCA_018402905.1 Glandirana rugosa
GGTTGCCACCTGTCCGGGATTCACCTGGACAGTTCGGGTTTTGAATAATGTGTCCGGGTTTCAGTCCACCTGAAACCCGGACACATTATTCAGACATGATTGTAGTGCAGAACAGGGCCTTACAGGAGGGTGAGGGGGCACTATGTGTGCTGCATTACTATTCTCTTTGGAGCAACCAAAGGTGTTCCAAGTCTGTTATCCTATAGTGTATACTGAAAAATAAAAAATTGCTGTGCGTCGCTAAAGTGTTCGGGTTTGGCTTGAAGAAAAAGTGGCAACCCTAGTTGTAGACGGATGTTATGCAGCAGTATGTCCTCCAACCTGAAGCTGTGTGGCTTCTTCAGGCTGGCAGGAACACAATGGGGACTAAGTTGTCCCCTGTTATGAGTTTGCTTCCCCTTGGAAGCCTAGGGTTAAGACAGTCCTGGTGGAGCTGGAATTGGATGAGCCTGCAACCAAGCCAGAAAAGATCCATTGCAGTTTTCAGATTTGTTTTATTTATTGCTTTACTCCTGTGATGTCATAATCTTTGCACAGGGGGAATGCTGGAGGCTTAATCTTGGCAGAAGCATGTGCCATAGTTAAGAGAGCGGAAAATGTAGGCAAATGTAATGTTGCAGTATGCCCTCTGACCTGAAGAGGGCACTGTGTCACTTCTTTAGTTTGGCAGCAACTCACACTAAGTTGTCACCTGTTATGGGCTCCAGTCGTCCATTTTGGGAAAGCCAGTGGGGACCGTGATTAACGCTGAAATCCCTCAATATCTGGTCAGCCATTTTGGCACATATATATATACTGTATATTGACCATCATTTTATTAGGAGCCCTGCATGGTAGGTGGAAGGGGCAACAGACACCATGTAGCTGGTACTATAGGCTGCCCTGTCCAGGAATGGCTTTGCTTCCTAAAATTGAAAAATCAGCAGGAAGAGCTGTTAGTAGGTTGCACTCCCCTCTGGGGAGACGTAGTTAGTCCACAGGCCTGGAAAAGTGTATGGCAGGATCAAGAGATGCAGAGCTGTTTAAGTGCTGTTCACCAAAGTTCACAAAAGCCACTGCAATGCCTCTTTACTGATTATGAATGGAGTTATGTTATGTTAATAAAAGAGTTATGTGCCTTTAGGAGGTGGCATGCACAGCTGAGTTAATGGCGAGTAATGCGTAGGGCGGTAAAGCTAATTTATTATGTACACCCTATACCAGGGGAATGTATTAGAAGTATCAAGAGTTGCAGACATACCTCACATGTGTGGTTTGTACACCATTTACATATGCAGGCGCTACTTACGTATGTGTTCGTTTCTGCATGCGAGCACAGAGTGACGGTGCGCTTTAAAAAAAAAACAATTATTATTATTTATTTAACTTTTTATTTATTATTTTTTCACTGTCCCTTTATTTTTTTTATTTTTTATCACTTTTATTCCTATTACAAGGAATGTAAACTTCCCTCGTAATAGAAATAATTCTATGCATTAAGATAAAGCCTTCTGTGTGCAGTACCCTTCCTAATACTTACCTGAGCCCCATCTCAATCCAGCGATGTTGCATGAGAGACTCGGCTGTTAGGGACTCTCCGTCCTCATTGGCTGAGACATCAGCGAAGTGCCATTGGCTCCCGCTGTTGTCAATCAAGGTCAGTCAGCCAATTGGGGGGGTGCCCCCCCCAGGCTGTGGCTCTGTGTCTGAATGGTCACAGGGAGCTGCGGCACGGCTTGGGTGCCCCCATAGCAAGCTGCTTACTGTGGGGCACTCAACAGGAGGGAGGGGCCAGGAGCACCAAAGAGGGACCCGAGAAGAGGAGGATCTGGGCTGCTCTGTGCAAAACCAACTGCACAGAGGAGGTAAGTATAACACGTTTGTTATTTTTAACAAAAAACAAATGAGACTTCACTATCACTTTAAAAGCAAAAAAAAAAGTAATTTTGCCTTTAAGGGAAAAAAAAAATCATCCCTTTAAGGCCAAGAGGTGGAAGTGACGTCAAAGGGCGCTCCAGTCCTCCAAGGGCATAGAGCCAAGTGGGGGGCTATCTTGCCCTCACTCGGCTTCCTGCCCAGGCATCCGACGGATCGGATCGGCTTCCGGGCTTACTGACAGTTTCGGTAAGCTCAGAGACGACTAGGAAGCGGCAGGAGAGGGGGCGCCTTGATACTTCTAATACATTCCCCTGGTATAGGGTGTACATAATAAATTAGCTTTACCGCCTGATCCTGTGGCAACTTTGCTGCTGGGAAAACTTTTGTCACATGCAGAATTGACAACAGTACAAAATAATGCCGGGGTTATGGTAGCTAGCGGCTGCCATAACAATGGTATTTAACGTCAAAGTAATGACGTAAATGTACTGTGGGCGGTCGTCAAGTGATTAGAAAATACAATCAAAGCTCACTTCTTGTGAAAGGCAAATTAAAATAAAAAAAAGTATTTTTTTTTTTCTTGAACATGATTGGATGATGGAAGGCAGCAGCGATTTTTTTGGGGAGTTTTTCCGTTCGTAGAGCATTCAATCGAATGGGCTACCCTACACGTGACAAATGTCCCAAAGGAGCCCCCAAATATTTTTTTATTTTGGCGTTTTTTCATTGGCGTGTTTGACATGTGAAAAAACATGCGAAAAAACTTTGGGGTGTTATCATTAAAAAATTGTGTTTGCAGCGCGTTTCTGAAGAGTGCGTTTTCTGTGGCTTTGTCGTGTATTCCAGGAACGTTCAGGCGTAAATGCGGCCTATGCGCATGGGGAGATTTCCATGAACAGCCTATTTGCCTTTAGTAAATCAATCCCCGCATCCTCCAGAGACATGAGCCTGCACTGTGCCCATTGCTTTTCACCTAAGTCAATAAAGGCTTGGGAGATTGTATTGTACTTCACTGAGAATAGGTGTGATCAGATTTCAGTATGCCAGCACTATGTCTGCCTACCCTATGGCATTGTGTGTCTGCATCTGATTGCACCATTGTATTACAATGACACACCAGGGCCTATGACGCATGTCTCCTGTATGCATACTTGTAGGTTTCTAGTCCTAGGGATCTGTGTGGTCTGCTTCTGTTATATCGCAGAGTACTAATCGTGGGCCTTAAGCATATAAAAAAATTAGGAACAGTGCCATAAAGGGTTTCCGAGGGCAGTCTCGTCTGTTACAGACAGCTGGTCATGTCTGCCTACAGGCAGGGAGGGCAGGAGGGTCCAAGTAAAGCAGCGCTCTGATTGGAGGAGGGCCTTCTGCTGAGGCTCATTGAGAACAAGGGATGCAGAGAAATGCAGAGACGAGGTTACTGCAGTTCACAGCAGTGCAGGCAACTGGAGGTCAGGCGCAGTCAAGGAAACCATTAATGAGGAGGAATAGAGTTGAGCAGATAATATCCAATATCAATTGCACACCTACATACTATGACATAAAAAAATATATATATATATATACAGCTGCATCTCATAAAATGAGACTATCATCAAAAAGTTCATTTATTTCAGTAATTCGGTTCAAAAAGTGAAACTCATATTTTATATAGATACATTACACACAGAGTGATATATTTCAAGCATTCCTTTCTTTTAATTTCGATGGTTATGGCTTAAGCCTCGTACACACGGGATGACGATCGTACTTACGATCGTCTCAAATCGTATGTTGGATAATGTAAATTGCATACTGACTGCACTACACGATCGTACGACCACAGAAAGAACGATCAGGTGCATGTAATTAGCATCCAGCCGTTCCTGACTTCTGAGCATGCGTGTTTTGCACAATACAACTTGTTGTACCAACTGCTCTGTACACACGATACAACGGTCGTATGACCGCTTGTTGGTACGACCAAGTTTTCTAGTTTGCTCATACAACTCCCGTTGTACGACCGTCGTATGTTGGCTGTTCTAATCGCGCATACGAACGATCAATTTCACATACAACGGTCCTTATTACGACCTGTTGTATACGATCGTCGCCCCATGTGTACGAGGCTTTACAGTTAGTAAAAACCCAACACTTAGAAAATTAGAATATTACATAAGAGCAATAAAAAAGAAATAGGATTTTTAGTACAGAAATGTTGGTGTAGTGAAAAGTATGTCCATGTACAGTATAGCATGCACTCAATAGTTGGTTCTTTTTGCATGAATTACTGCATCAATGCGGCATGGCATGGAGGCGATCAGCCTGTGGCACTGCTGAGGTGTTGTGGAAGCCCAGGTTGCTTTGATATTGACCTTCAGCTCATCTGCATTGTTGGGTCTGGTGTCTCTCATCTTCCTCTTGACAATACCCCACAGATTCCCTATGGGGTTTAGATCAGGCAAGTTTGCTGGCCAATCAAGCACAGTGATACCCTGATCATTAAACCAGGTATTGGTACTTTTGGCAGTGTGGGTCGGTGGCAAGCCCTGCTGGAAAATTAAATCGGCATCTCCATAAAGCTGGTCAGCAGAGGGCAGCATGAAGTGCTCTAGAATTTCCTGGTACAGGGGCTGCGCTGACTTTGGACTTGATAAAACACAGTGGACCAACACCAGCAGAAGACATGGCTCCACAAATCATCACTGGACCTCATGCAACTTGGATTCGGTGCCTCTCCACTCTTCCTCCACACTCTGGGACCTTGATTTCCAAATGAGATGCAAAATTCTCCACAGTCTGTGAGGATTTGGGGTGTGTTACTGGCCAGATTACCAAGTGAAAACAGGGGAAAAATCCTTAAAAAGGAAAACTAATGCAGCCACCACATCTAATGAATGGCAATTTTAACATAGTTACATTGTTCCAGCTTAGACCAATGTAAGTACAATATGTATGTGCCATACTTGTGGGATTCTCATGGAATCTGCTGATCACTGTAGCAGGCACTGCTACTGCAGTGATTGCTGCTAGCCCCCAGGTCCCATGCAGAGCAGGTGCCCTGCTGCTTACTAAACACAGGAGGTCGCTCGCTCAGCACCATTGAGAAAACAGTTAGCATTTTCTGAATGAATGCAAAGTGTTCTCTGAATGGATGATGTGGAGATCCAATCAGAGAATGCTCCAATTCAGCAGAGGATCTGTCACAGATCTCATGCTGATTGAAATGGATGCAAGGTGTCCCCACTGAAAGCTCTAAAAATGCTGTCCATGCATGCTGCCATCTTGTTTGCTACGTCAGGGGTCACAGCAGCCATGAACTCGATGCTATGGCAGGATCTCCTGCACACGCAGTACAATCTCTGCTGGATGCATGCTTATAGTGCCTTTGGCTGACAAAGTGCTCAGTGCTGTGCTGGGAACAACAAGAGTTAGCAGTGACTAGGGTGAGTGACAGTGGCGGCCTGTCCATACGGGGTCCAGGGGCGCTGCCACCCTAATACATGCGCCCAGCCCCTAATTTACATGCAGGTCGCCAGACGCATTGATTCCAATGGGGTTTTTTTTTCAAAGCACATGATTAGAGCTGGAGGCTCTAATTGGCTTCAGAAAAGGGTGGGCTCGGGGCGCAGAGCACTGCACCCCAAGCCCACCCACTTGTGTGACAATAGCAACTTAATATTCGCTATGGTCTTCCCGATTCTCCTCCTGGCCAATCAGGAAGGCTTCCATTCTCCTTCCTCCCATGTCGCCTGACATTTGGGCTCGGCTCCCCTGGTCTCTGATCCCGCTTCCCGCAGGGGTAAGTGTGGGGCGGGTGGGGCAGATGGACAAGCGATCGCTGGGGGGGTTAGGATTTGGTGAGGGACCGACCAACTGGGGGTGTGTGGCGGGTGATTTGTTTGCTCCCCCCCCCCAAAATGGAGCAGCAGCCACCAATGGTGGGTTAGAAAAAGGTCCACTTTCCCTGTATATCAATTAACATCTGCCAACTATGGAAATCAATACAACCTTGTATGACTAACAACTTGAATATGTATGATTTCATGATGGCCCTTTTCAAGTTTCATTGATAACCATTTTGTCATGTATACCTGGATTTCATGTCTATCCTTTTATTTGTACAAGCAACAAATGCCTTACAAACCAGTATTTAATGACAAGAAATGACCTATTAATTGTTTTTTTCACACAGGAAGCTTTCCATGCATTTCATCCAGATCTGAATTTTGTGAGGAAATTTCTCAAGCCGCTGTATATTGGTGAACTGGACGAGAATGAGCCCAGCCAGGACCGTGGAAAAAATGTAAGTCTATCACATTGCTGTGTAAAGGTTGCGTAAACATTTTTGGATTTCCTCCCAATTTCTAAGTATCTAAGTACCTTTCTCCTAATCAATATACAGCTGTCACATGACCCAGCTCTTTCCCAGCCTGGCTGAAGGGAAACATAAGCAGGAGGACCTTCTAGTTCTCCGCTGCTAGTCACATGTTTAAAAAAAAAAAACAGCCTTTGGGATACAAAATAAAAATAAATAATTAATATAAATCAATAAACTGTTTTCATACAAATATATATATTTGAAATCAAATCTTTATTATTTTTTAACAATAGCATGGTGTGTGTGGATTTCTGCCAGTCACAGGCTATGTCACACCCCTCCAGCCTCTGTCTTAGAATAACAGGGAGGTGAATCCTCCATCAATCTACACATCTCGCCAACATTGTGTGTAGCTGGTTAGTGGGCATGGAGGAGGAGGAAGGGAGTGGGCTGCCATTTACCACTGCGTATACGCCCATATGTGTGACTCTATAGTCACATTGGCGCTCCGATGTGATAGGGAGGAAACTCATTGAAAACTGTGCATGTGCAGAGCTGCCAACACTGCTCTGCAAAATCTCCAACTGCATGGGGGACATGATCAAAAGGGGGAGATAGAGAGCAAAAAATGAACCAAGTTTATTGCAGAATGCAGAAAACAAATCTCTTAGTGACGGAGTGAGCATGAACAGCATGGAATACACCATTTATTGATAGTTTTTATGATGTGGGATTGGTGACACTTTAATACAATAACCAGAGCAAGCAAGCAGAAAAAAAGCTTCTGGCTTTTTTACGACTGCCAATTGGCATACTTTCAGTAGTTCAGAAAGTATTGGAGTCAGTATAATAGGCAGGTAACAAGTGTTTTCAGAGTTCAGCGGTGGCAGCCTTCATGATAGGTTTGCTGTTAAAGGTTTAGTTCACCAAAACACTGCCTGTGCAGATAAGAGGGTACCTGTAGATAAAAACAAACTGTGCAGCTTTGAACAAAGTTGAATAATGCTCTTGCTATAGGTGTATGCCATTTACATACCTCCTGAAACCTGGATGAAAGACTGCCAGGGATGGCATCATCCCATCCTGCCTTGCTGCTAGGACGTTGCTAAGACACTCCCAGCTGTTACTGCTCACCCCACCATCACAGAAGTGAACTCTTTCAGCAATTCAAACCTCCTTGCATGCGCTCTCTCTCCACTTTATTTTTTAAACCCAGTGGTGTGTGATACACACTCAGCCTAACACCCGGTGCAAAACGTGCACACACAAAAAGTGAGAACACAAAAAAGTGCACACACAAAAAGTGAGAACACAAAAAAGTGCCCACACAAAAAGTGAGAACACAAAAAAGTGCACACACAAAAAGTGAGAGCACAAAAAAGTGCACACACAAAAAGTGAGAGCACAAAAGAGTGCACACACAAAAAGTGAGAACACAAAAAAGTGCCCACACAAAAAGTGAGAACACAAAAAAGTGCACGCACAAAAAGTGAGAACACAGAAAAGTGCACAGGGTGTACACATGGACCTCCTCCCAAGAGGAAGGGCCCTTACCCTGATCCCCCGGGGCACAAGGCTCTTGACAGGGACTGAAGTACTCACTGGTCCACCTAGCCGAAACCAGGCAGACCCTGTTCCCTGGCAAGTCTGCCGAAACAGACCAAACCCAAGTACTAGGTGGGGCTCCCCCGAAGGGAGACCCCATGAGAGAGGGCGAACTAAGCCAGAAGGCTATATCCACCCCCTCCCAAGACTTTCAAGGCAGGCCTGAGGACCTACACCCTACTTATCAAACTGTGATGAAGTGTACCGTGCAACAAAAAAAAAAGACAAACGTGACAAAACACACAAATAAAAGTGGGGAAAGGGAAGTGGAGAAGTGCCATCGTGCAATACCATGGCAGGCCCAAGTTTACCCGTAGCTATGTTATTCCAGATAAATTTTCCTTGGGCTTTATAAAAGTGTGCATCATCATTTTTTCTTCTAAAGTACCCCTGTAAATGCAGGGCTTTGTGTTATACAAATACTGACTTCAAGTAGAAAGTCAGCTCTTGTCCTGCCCCCTGCAGCCTCTTGTACAACCAATAACAAGAGGGCAGGAAGAGGCAGACCAACTTCCTAGCTCATGTTGGTATTTTCATAACACATTTCCTGTTATATACAATTATCTCTAAACTTTTACAGATTGGGGAAAAAAGTGTTAATTAACGCAGTATTAAACCCAAAACCATAAATGTAATATATTGCATCTTACCAATCCTTAAATGCGGTGGCTGCATTCATTTTCTTTTTTTAGGCTTTTTGTCCCTCTGTTTTCACCTGGTGATCTGGCCAGTAACTCATCTCCTGCATTAGAGTGCCCTCACTCTGGATCAAGGAGCACGGGGGGGGGGGGGGCAGCAGCCTTGTCAGTCTGGGGGGAGGGGTGTATTAGCAAATTTAGATACAATGACAATTTGAAGCTGAACTCCAGCTAATATGTTATAAGCAGTTACAGCAACATTTTTTTCCTTTTGGCATAAAGGTTTTAAATAAATAAATAAAAGCTGATGATTGTAAGCACCCCTGTCAGTGGAAAATGGTTTGTCTCACCCCTGTAACCGATACATTTAGAAGAGAGCTTGTTCTTTTGAAAAACAACAGACTTACTGGCAGGATCACCAGGTGAAAATAGAAAAATGAAAGTCTAAAAAAAAAACCGAATGCAGCGATCATATCTAAGAGTTGGTAAGCTGCAATATAAAACATAATTTTGGGTTTAATACCACTTTAAAAGTGTTCATTTGTTTCCTGATTTCAGTGGCTTCTCATTTTAATTACACTGTTGTTTTTCCTTACTTACTCCAAATGAGTTCATTCTGAATAAGAAAGGGTGAATTGTACAAAGCTAGTTGTGCACGTTACTTCAGCCAATATTAAAAAAGAGATTTTGAGCACAATCTATAAATAGGGCTGCAAGCATGAAGTGATTAAACACCTAAACTGATGAATAAAGTATGCTGCGCTAATATAATCAACTCTGTGCTGTATTGTGCTATTTATCATATATATATTCACCACTGTAATGTGATAATCAATACAATGTGTCATAAACAGGTGGAGACATTGAAATATAAATGTTGAACAATTCTAAGTGTTAAATTTATACAAACACCCACAAATAATGAAAAACTTCCACAAGTTAAAAATTCTTCTGTTCTGTGTTCAGGTGTAATAACACCACCACCTCATATGAGTACGCTCTTACCTTATCTTATTGACCTCCAAAGTAAAAGATCTAATGCACATATCTCTTTTAGAACTTGGACAGGGCTGTCACTCCACCGATGTTTCCAGATCTTATCAAGGATCAATCGTCTCAGAGAGATACAAAAGGAAATACCATAGTGCTCTCCGCCCAACATATTTACCATAGTGCTCTCCGCCCAACATATTTTGTCCTCATAACGTCATCAGGGGCTCCCCAGCATGTGTGATTTAAAGTGCAAGTGATCTGTCGTCATGTAAGCGCATTTTTATTCATTAATGCCGTAAATATTTAGATTTGCGGAGGGCTCTATGGTGTTACCTTTTGCATATCTCTGAGCCGGTTATATGGATTGATCCTTAATGTTTGATAAGATCTGGAAACATTGGTGAAGTGACAGCTCTGTCCAGGCTCTAAAAGGGATATGTGTATTGGACCTTTAATTTAGAGGTCGAAAAGATAAGGTGAGAGCGTGCCTATAAGAGGTGGTGGTGGAGTTACAACTGAACACAAAACAGAAGAATTTTTCACTTGTGGAAGTTTTTCATTATTTGTTGGAGGACTTTTATTTCTGGACACTTTTGTTTTTTAACACAATTGTTCAAAACGGACGACGTCAACTTATGATGAAACACGTAGGAGGGAACGACGTTCTGACATCACTGCGATCCTTGAATCCCGGAAAGGACGGGTTGCTGCTAGCTCTTGTTTGCTTTTAAGGCGAATATATATTTCCTTTGATGTAAGTGCAAAACTTAGATTAAAGTTTTAAGGATTTTATGCTATGGTGAGCCTTATATTTTGGGGATCTAATGCGATAACAAATCCTGGATGGTTGCTCTACAGGTTCCTTGGACGGTGTAAAGGCCCTGGCTGGGTTTAAAGTCACAAGTGTCACTGACCTTCTGTGATAGGAGGCCTGTGCAAGCTGGTAAGCGAGCACTTTGTTTATGGTGAAGGTGATAATTCAAGGATCACACACTACAAGGTGGTGGATGGTGCAGATACTGTTAAAGAATATTTAATCACATTTGGACTTCACCGGTGTTGCACAATTAATCGTATTAAAATCGCGATCTCCACCGCCCCCCCCCCCCCACGCGATCTCCATCAAGCATTACCGCGATTTTTAGTGCAGTTACTGGAGTCCGACTAAAAGTCAATGCAAGTGGCCTGAAGTCTTTTCTAAGTCGGAGTGACCTGAGTCTCTGGGGAGACTGCCAAGTCTGGGCAGAGTGCCCAGTTCTGAAGTCACGCAGATAAAAGAAGCTAGAAAGACACAATGTTAATTACTTTAAAGGAATGAACTCCCGTGTATAGAAGATGTTTGGTTTAACCATTGAGGCTGGATTCACACCATTGCGGTGCGAATTCCAGCCTCTCTGCTGCCGGGAAGGGACGGAGCCGCCATTCGGCGGCTCCTGTCCGTTCCCACAGCGCAGCAGCTGCGGGGGGAGAGATGGAGGAGGAGCCGCGAGCAGGGGAAAATATCCCCGTTCAGTGCGGAGTGCATCTCCGTGTTAGATGCGCTCCCACTGGACTCAACGGGCTGGGAATTCGCACCGCATTGCACAAAAAACGTGTGCGTTTTTTGTGCAATGCGGAGTGTGAATGCACCGCACATATGTGAACTGGACACATTGAAAACAATGTGTTTTCAAGTGTCCTGCGAATTGGATGCGGTTTAAGCTGCATCCAATTCACATAGGTGTGAACCCAGCCTTAAAGACTAAATCTTTTCTGATTTTCTGCTTACAAAGAAAAATCCAGTATTTTTTGCTAGAAAATGACTTAGAACCCCCAAACATATATTTTTTTAGCAGAAACCCTAGAGAATAAGATGACGGTTGTTGCAATATTTTATGTCACACGGTATTTGCGCAGCGGTCTTTAAAACGCAATTTTTTGGGAAAAACTACCCTTTCAAAAAACGAAACAGTCTTTATTCTAAGCAAAAAAATTGTGATTCTCATTTTGGCCAGAATCGTGCAGCTCTAGTTAATAGCATATGTGGCCATGATTATCATATGAAAGTGGTGCATATGTATGATAAATAGCACTTGTGATTTGTTGGCACAATTCAGCACAGAGTTGATTATATTAGCGCAGCATACTTTATTTATTTGTGCATGTCATTTTCTGAGTAATATAATCTAGTTTCTCTATTATTCATGCATGCTTATTGTTCTGGGTTCCTGTATTATTAACAATATTCTCAAGCTATCTCAGTCCCTGACCTCTTCAGAAACATTCGTACGTACTTATTATCTCTTTGATCTAATATAATGAGTCTTTTACTGTACGTGTTTATTTATTTCATACGACGCGATTATATTAGTTGAGACACGACTTAACACGGTTGTTTAGTGTTCACGATAAATAGTATGTATACGTGGTGAAAGTATACTATTAGTACCGGTGTATACGATAATTGATCTCGACGTGCTAAGACCGGTTTTACTCTTAGTGTTAAAAAAACGAATCTTATTTCTGACAAAGCAAAAAACTTTCCCATCAAAAAGGGTTTTTTAACGCAAAATTTCTGGCGACGCGTTTATGGCACACTGTATTTTATAACGTTGTTGGCAGTAGAATAAGAGATCCCAAAGACGATTTTTTTATATACAAACCCCCAAGATTCAGTAAAAGATCGTTTT
>BLSH010311025.1:2644673-2663311 GCA_018402905.1 Glandirana rugosa
GCTACTCTCGTGGTCGACGGTGACTAAGGGTATCTGTGTGAGGATTTGGAATACATGTTGAAAGGGTCTTCTCAACTTCGACAATATCGACGTCTCCCACCCGGTTGAGTTATAACTTGGGATGCCTGATTATCTGACTCTACGGTAATTTCAAGTACACACACATTTCCGTCTGCGGGGTTATGAAAACCATTATCTCCCATACGGTACTGGCAGTGTATGAAACATGTGGTACATAGTGGTACCCCAACACTGTTACTTTATGATAATGGTGTATATATACATGGTTATTGAGCCCTTTACAGACATACCCTCTATTACCAAAAGTATTGGGGCGTCTGCCTTTACACACACATGAACTTTAATGGCATCTCAGTCTATTAGTCCGTAGGGTTCAATATTGAGTTGGCCCACCCTCTGCAGCTATAACAGCTTCAACTCTTCTGGGAAAGTTGTACATAAGGTTTAGGAGTGTGTCTATGGGAATCAGTGGCAGCTGGTGCTCTCATCGGTCGGGGGGGCGGCAGACAGGCCTGACCACAGACCCCCTCCCTCGTTGCTAGAGCCCGCCACCCCACATTGACCCCCCGTCACTCGTGCCCGCCACCACACACCATTGACAACATCGCCCACCCCCCCCCCGGCACTGGCTCCCATCTCACCTGCCAGGCCCCTGTCAGCCCCACACTTTCCCCATTCAGGTCACACAGGGTAAGTGCGGGGCTGTGTAGAGGTGCACTCCCCAGTTTTGGTAAATCGACCCCACAATGTCCTGCAGGAACCTGCATTCATTATTACCGGGAACAGACGGATATCAAAATCAGTGCATGGCCACTTTCACACAGACGTTCCATTCAGGTCTGCCTGTCAGTTTTTTTCAGGTGGACCTGAACGGAGCCTCCATGCAGCCCTATGGAGTGACGGATGTCAGCGGAGACATGTCCGCTGACACATGTCGCTCTCTGATCCACTCCGCTTCCGTAAAGTGTGATGGAGGAAAACCCAATTTTTCCATCCGTCTGCGGATCGGATGACAACAGACAGGCGGATCCATTGTCATCCGATTTCCCATAGGGGAGAGTGGGGGCTTTGACGGAGCCATCTCTGCACAGAGTGCAGAGATGGCTCCATCATCCGTCGGCTCAGCAGGGGTCAGCGGAGCGATCCCCACTGAGCAAACGGAGTCCGTTTACGGACACGGCCACGTGAAGCCGGCATATGACTGCAGGTGTGAAGATCATGGACCTTCATGTCTCCTTTATGGAGACCTAACTTAACTTTGCACTTAGCCTTATAGGGGTTCATTTACTAAAGGCAAATAGGCTGTTCACTTTGCAAGAGAATTTCCCCAAAGCTTAGTGAATGTGGTAAAATTTCTCGATGTAAAGAATACCCAGTCACGTGCAAGAAAAAAACAACATTTTTGCTTGCAGATGATTGGATGGTTTGTGTAGCCTTCTAGAAACAAAGTGGAGTATCCAAGGGGTGTTCCTTCCTGCAATCTCCAGCTCTTCCTGGACCACTCCCCTGCCCAGATCAAAACATTCAGGCCTGCACTTGTTGTCAGGCATGACTAAATTTGCCTCTCCTAGCAAAAATCTACTGCAAAAAAGCACCTATTGCTATGGGGGTACTACACTTGGATGATGGAAGTCAACAGAGCTTCACTTCATACACTAAGGTCTGGGAAAAATTCCCTTGCAAAGTGAACAGTTTTCTTGGCTGACATTAGCGCTATTGTATCTGCCCTGACAGGAATAAGTAGCAGTGGCGGCTGGGGAAATTTTAGGATGGGGGGGCGCCAGACCCCGCCCTTCCTTTTTGACCCCTCCCAGTTCTCATAAGCCCCCCCCTTATAGTTTCCACCCCTTGTGTCAGGAGTATATAGCCCATCATCACCAGATAGGGTATACAGCATCACAGATAGGGGTATACAGAGTCACCAGATAGGGGTATACAGAGCCACCATATAGCAGTATACAGAGTCACCATATAGCAGTATACAGAGTTATCATATAGCAGTATACAGAGTCACCATATAGCAGTAAACAGAGCCCCAGATAGCAGTATACAGAATCACCATATAGCAGTATACAGCGTCACCATATAGCAGTATACAGAGCCCCAGATAGGGTATACAGTCACCAGATAGGGTATACAGGGTCCCAGATAGGGTATACAGAGCCCCAGATAGGGTATACAGGGTCCCAGATATGGTATACAGAGCTTCAAATAGGGGTATACAGGGTCTCAGACAGGGTATACAGTCACCAAATAGGGGTATATACAGTCGAAGATAGGGTATATAGTCACCAGATAGGGGTATATACGGTCCCAGATAGGGTATACAGTCACCAGATAGGGGTATACAGGGTCCCGGATAGGGTATACAGTCACCAGATAGGGGTATATACGGTCCCAGATAGGGTATACATGGTCCTAGATTGGCGCCCCCCCCCACGAAGTCGGGACAAGTCCCGCACTTACCCCATCTGATAGGCAGGCAGGTGTGTGCAGAGATCGGCCTGTGGAGAGCATGCTGGAGCCTGGAGTGGATGGTGATCGGTGTGGGAGTCAAGACTGAAACCCGGCGGAGTTCTGCAGCTGCGTGAGTAATCACACAGCCAGCACGTCACAGTCCCGTCCCCACCCACAGCATCCAATGCCAGTCAGTCACTGGCTCAGGCAGCCAATCAGACTATGTGTGTGCGCCTGTTCAGCGCACACACATAGTCTTTAATGACTGACAAATTGGCTCACTACTTGCTGTCAGCTGACAGCAAGGAGCCAAGAAAAAAAAAAGTCAATATACCGGAGCATCCTGTAGGGGGCCGGGCTGAATTTTTTTTTTTAAATTGTCAGCGGCGGGGAGGCGGCGCCCAAGCGCCCCTTATACAACAGCTGATAAGTAGGCCGAATTCTAATCTGTGAACTCTCAGATTGTTTTTAATGTTTTATTAAAGTTCTAAACCCTTACCCAGTGAAGTGACTGGCCTCAGATGATATATAGAGATGACACAAATCCTCCTGTGTAAGTTGTACCTGTTTATCTGCAGTCTTCTTTTCTCTACATCTGTTCAAATTGCTGAATTATAAAGCTTGTCTGAGAGTTCATAAAAAAGGGGACGAAGAGCTGAAGTTACACTCTGAAGAGCTCAGTGAGGAGAGGTCTGAGAGCGGATTGGAGGGAAGAGACACCCCCTTCCACACAGCACACAGGAACAGAGCTGAGGTTGTCAATCAGCTGGAGGTCCCTCCCCTGTCACCATTTTTCTTTTGGTGTCAGTGAAACTTGTCAAGGTGATTCATTCTGATAGCAGAGGAACGAAGCAGCAGAGAAAAATGTCACTTTAGTGCTCTTGAGTCAAATACAATACAGGGTTATGCTTTGTTAATGTTTCATGTGAGAGGTTTACAACCTCTTTAACAGCAAATAAAATTCAAGTACTGTATATGAAGGTTACATAAGAAAGCATACCCACACCTTGTGGGAAAGAACTGTCAACTTTTGTTTTGTTTGGAGTCACCATGAAGAAATGGCTACGATACATGTTCATTTAAAGAATCATTCGGATTTTATTGCAGCGTTAAGCTTTCCTAATGCAATACTGTTTTCATACAGATGGAGCAAGTGGAAGACTTTCAGAAATTACGCAAAACAGCAGAAGACATGGGACTTTTCAGAAGCAGTGTGGTGTTTTTCGGTCTTTACCTATCACACATCCTAGTCCTAGAGGTTCTCGCCTGGGCTACCCTCTACTACCTTGGCACTGGATGGATACCAACCATAATCACCATTCTGCTCCTCGCAATTTCTCAGGTCAGTTCAATTCATCGTAAATCAATGGCCTGGTGAATTAGTTAAAAGAGACCTAATGGAATCGGTGTATAAAATATAAGGAAACTAAAACATGAATATGTTGCCAATAAAATTATTGGTAAAATTTGCTAAAATGGACAGGAAAATTACAGCTGAAATCTGATTGGGTGCTATAAACATCATCACTTTCCAGTTTCTCTAGTTTTATACATCACTCCAGCGGTTAACAGATATCCGTTTTGTACTGTTAATTTCAGCACCCTGGATGTATATATTCATGGTACATGTATTTTTCTGCAGGCCCAGGCTGGTTGGCTGCAACATGACTTTGGACACTTATCTGTCTTCAAGAGATCAAAATGGAATCATATCGGCCATAAATTTGTCATTGGCCATCTGAAGGTGCTGTCACGGGGGGATTAGTTGTATAATGGAAATATGATTCAGAGCTGTAGAATAGACATAGATAATGAGAATATAAACAGATTATATTTACATTTTCTCTACCAAAAGGTAGAAAGAGAGTATATTGGTATTTTATGAAAATCATATTCAGTGTGGATAATGTTATGAGTTTAAGGGCTAATGCTCTGAAGTAGATGAGTATAACCAACCTGAGTCAGTTCCTTTCTGTGTGGGTTCAGCACAGCATTGGAATTAGTGGTTTTCTGATGTTCTTTTTTTTCAGACTCATATAAGTAATTATTTGGGGAAAGTTCTGAAACCAGGGGGGAATAAAAAAGAGATCCTTGCTGGTGCCAAAAGTGAATCTAGATGATTTGTGCTTTGGAAAACATTTTTTTTTCATTTAATCTTTATTTATGCAAAACAAAGTAAAATGTCGCATTAAGCATTTCCACAAGTGTAACAATAGAAGATCCAAAAGACATGTATAATATATGCAAGCACATAAAATACATCAACACACTATTAATGCACACTCCGTTAGGTAGGAGGTAGCAGCAACCTTAAGGACATATACATAGACCCAGAACATGAAAAAATAACTTAACAGGTAGGTTCTGGAGCCACTCCTGGACTGTCAGAGACAGTTAGAGAGCTAATTTGACAACAATGTGGCCCATTTGGCCCTGACGTTGAGGGAGGGAAGCCAAATTGCCTTCATCAGACTTCCCCAAATAAGCCACCACCACAAGGGCTGGAAAACACATATAAGGAGTCCCCTTTTACTCATTTTGCCCATGTTCCCTCGTGGCTCCTTCTTCCATCACAGCAGATGACACTATCCTGCAGTTCCAGCTATGGTAAGGTATGTCACCTGCCCTCCTGTGACAGTGTTCAGGTGTGGCAGCCAATCTTTAGGCTTGAACACCCTCAACATGACTGAGGGAGTGACATCACCTCACCTTTGGGCTGCAGTCGTGGACACAGATAATTGCAATGCTTGCTGGGCATCAGAAGGGGTGGTGAGGTAGCAGAAGCAAGGTGAGTATAGAGACAGAGCTCTGTCACTTTGCCCTGCAGGGGCAAGGTGACAGTGTCTCTTCAAAGGGAATCTATGTTCTAAGTTTATCTACGTTTTGATCAATCTAATCTAAGTTTTGATCAATCTAATCTAAGTTTTGATCAATTTTATTTAATGTTAGCATGTTTATAAACTATTCTTTTTTTTATATATCTTTGATATATTTTCCCCATACGTTTAAAATTGCTATATCACAAATATGTATTTAATACAGTTATGTCAGAGAATGCTGGACTTTCTAATAAGAAAGCCCAGCACTAGCTCTGCACTTTGTTGACTACTCCCTGCTAATTGAAGTTTTGGCTCTGTGTGATTTGCCCTAAACATAAAACATAAATGAAGAACATGTATACAAAGGCATTATAGATTCCCTTTAAAGGTTCTTGCCAGATGGTTGGTCGTGCATTTTCTGTATTTCCCAACGCAAGGAAACTGCATGGATGTGAGTAACTCTATGGGGTTCCATAGGATCTGTTTCCACCAATGTGTTGCCTTGTGTTTAAGGATAAAAATGTTGCAAGGTATATTTTTTGTGTGTGTTTGAATGGCATTTTTCCATCTGTGCCAGTTTAAGAGGGGTCTTTCAAAGAAATCACACGTACAGCACTTGCACAATGCAATGTTTATTGGTGCACAAAATTGTTATGAAATATACTTTTATTTTTTTAATAAATTGGATAACATTTCAGTAAACTCTCAGACCCCAGCCAAATCATCTATTGCTGAAAAAGGGCTCATATGCTCCAGGTGCTTTATCAACTCAGAAGCACGATATAGAACAGATGAGCCCACTTCAATTACTCTTCAATTAAAGGGTTCCCCACTTTTTTCAAAAGATTGTTTATTGATATTCTATTCACTATTACAAGCACAATGAAATGGTCTGCAGCAGATCTTGGTATATATTTGGTGATAGAAAACAAGTCTTTCACAAATATGGGTTACATCTAGTGAGCTGTGGGAGTTGTAGAGCTGTGTGTTGATATTTAATCTTGCTGCATAGCTTACTTGAGCCCATCTGCCATCAGGGAGCTTCAGCCAACTGGTGGAACCATCGGCATTTTCAGCACCATGCCAAGCCTAACATATTCAGCAAGGATCCAGATGTGAACATGGTCCACATTTTTGTGTTGGGTGACACCCAGCCTGTGGAGGTATGTGCCACATATTACTGTGCAATTTGTCATATAATCATTTACTAGCAAATGTGTGACTGTTCATTACTGGGGTAATTTTTGGAATGGGTACAGTTTGTTAATTGTCATAATTGTGTGCTTGTGTAATGTTTCATATAAGGTATTTAAGTTTTATTTTGTGTATGTACTATATCTGTTAAGGAATAAATGTTGCCTGCCACTGGCAGGGTCTTAACACAATCTAAAAATACCCACTGTAGGGATAATGCTGATAGCCTGAATAATGCTCACTGAGGGGTTATTGCACATAATCTTGAGACTTGCCATCGACAATTGAATGCATACTTTGGAGACTTGTCATTGATGGGTAATCACACATACCCTGCTGGTATAAAAACTGGTTGATGAGCGCTGTGTACTGGAGGGACTCTCAATATTGGCATAGATTCTGGGAAGGGAGCTGTGTGAGGGCAGGATACAGAAGAAAGCCCACTATGTATGTGCTGGGGGAAGGATTTTAATGGCCTGCTCCGTTAAAATGAGGACTGGAGCCAGAATCACCCTTGGAGAAACAGGACATGGCTATCCAGCTTTAACTCTAAATAGAGCTAGCATTTTAATAGAAGCAATTTATCTCAGGCCTTTTAGGCATACTGTAATTATAGGTGCATGTGAAGAGCAAAAAACTAACTTCGATCAGCTTAATCAGATTTAAAGCTTGTGTAAAGCACTTTGATGCGGTTATAGTGCAAGAAATTATCTGGTCTAAAAAGGACCAATTCTGTCCACATAAGCTTGTTTTATACCAACCGTGCTCAAGAATAATTATAACAAATTTCACAGAGATATTAGAAATACATGTCTTCCTACTGGAATCCTCAATCCTTGGAGCCAATCGTATGGTCTCTACCAAAGAGGAGGAGCAGAGTTCAACCAAAGCTTCTTCAAGAAGGATCAAGTAAACAATAGTTCCAAACTGGTGACTTGACCTACAAAGGTGGGGAGAAAAATTTGTAGGACTCCAGAAGAAAGGATGATATACCTGATATATGTTTATTATTTTTAGGGTTTATATACACTATATTACCAAAAGTATTGGGACGCCTGCCTTTACACTCACATGAACTTTAATGGCATTCCAGTCTTATTCCGCAGGGTTCAATATTGAGTTGGCCCACCCTTTGCAGCTATAACAGTTTAAATTCTCCTGGGAAGGCTGTCCACAAGGTTTAGGAGTGTGTCTATGGGAATGTTTGACCATTGTTCCAGAAGCGCATTTGTAAGGTCAGGCACTGATGTGAATGAGAAGGCCTGACTCAGAGTCTCCGCTCTAATTCATCCCAAAGGTGTTCTATCGGGATGAGGGCAGGCCAGTCAAGTTCCTACACCCCAAACTTGCTAATCACATGTCTTTATGGACCTTGCTCTGTGCAATGGTGCGCAGTCATGTTGGAACAGTAGGGGCCATCCCCAAATTATTCCCACAAAGTTGGGAGCATGAAATTGTCCAAAATGTCCTGGTATGCTGATGCCTTAAGAGTTCCCTTTACTGGAACTAAGGGGCCAAGCCCAACCCCTGAAAAACAACCCCGCACCATAATCCCCCTCACCAAATGATTTGGACCAGTGCACAAAGCAAGGATGGATGAGCGAGTTTGGGGTGGAGGAAATTGACTGGCCTGCACACAGTCCTGACCTCATCCCAACAGAACACCTTAGGGATGAATTAGATTGGAGACTGCAAGCCAGGCCATCTTATCCAACATCCATGCCTGACCTCACAAATGGGCTTCTGGAAGAATGGTCAAAGATTCCCATAGGCACACTCCTAAACCTTGTGGACAGCCTTCCCAGAAGAGTTGAAGCTGTTATAGCTGTTATAGCTGCAAAGGGTGGGCCAACTCAATATTGAACCCTACAGACTAAGATCGGGATGCCATTAAGGTTTGTGTGTTTGTAAAGACAGGGGTCCCAATACTTTTGGTAATATAGTGTAAGTTTATTTGGACACTATAGATTAGCCTTCAACTCATTTTTGTACTGCTTGTACTACTTTACATCAAATAAGTGGTACGTGAACCAGTACATAAGGAATACTACAACTGATATTGATCTATTTTCTCAGTCTTGAGTTTGTATGTGAACAATTTTCATGTATTTCATTTTGGAATGATATTTGACCTCTGTCTGGTTAGTCTTCTTACATGGCTTTCTAACGTGGAACCATTCGGCAAGGTCAATCTGCAGCACTAAGACTTTCTGATAATTACAGTTTATGAAAAAGTTGATTATGTCATTTATTCATATTGTATTTATCTAACATAATAACAAACTTGGTGCTGTGGATGACATCCAACAATGATTTGCAATTAATTATGTTTTCCCATCTCCTCACAGTATGGGAAGAAGAAGTTAAAGTACCTGCCGTATAATCACCAACATCAGTATTTTTTCCTGAGTGAGTAAATACACTATAATTAAATTGCTTAACCATTTTGAGGCATCACCAGAGAGGCTATACCAGTGGTTCTCAACTCCGGTCCTCGGGACCCACCAACAGGCCAGATTTTAAGTATTACCTTGGGGAGATGCAGACTAGAACACTGCAATCACTGAGCAGCAAATGATATCACCTGTGATGTATTTCAGTTATGCTGCAAACCTGGCCTGTTGGGGGGTCCCGAGGACCGGAGTTGAGAACCACTAGGCTATACCAACAATGGTCATGATGTTACTTAAGAATGGATGCATCTGGTGGGGATTCATCAGGGTGGAGAAGGGGGTTCATGCTTAATTCCGAAATGTTAAAACTATGGAAAGTCGGCCAAACACTGTGTACCCTTAAAAAAAAGAAAATAACAACCAGCATTTTAGAACAGAACACTAACAGGAAACGTGATCTGTAGAGACTATAATTTTCAAATAAGTATTGTTATTTATGTTTTCTGCAGTTGGCCCCCCACTTCTGATCCCAGTGTATTTCACAGTCCAAATTATGAAGACTATGATAACCCGCAAGGATTGGGTGGTAAGTGATTTCTACTACCCCCTCTCACATAACAATGTACTGTGTACCCAATAAAACATTTGAGCATGAGAATTTGCACTCAACGAGAAGAACACCCATAGCTGCCTGATGAAGGGGACCTTGCATGATCCCAAACTTTCACATATCTTTTATGTGCCTAAAAATATGTTTGAAATGATATCTTAGTGTGTGACAACATTCTAACTTGCACAAACACACATCATTTTTAGTAATTTGTTAGGACTGTCTGGATTTTAGTCACAGGAGATAAAAGAATGATATACAAATGCTAAATATAAAAAATATATGAAGCTTTTATCTATTCACTCACCTTCATAATGACCCATGTCTTAGATACACTTCTTAAGTAGCTGCAATAATAAAATCTACAACCACAAGGTGCATGCCAAAAGTGCTATTTATTTCTGTCTGGTTGAAGTGTCTTATAGGAAATCTGTACTGGGAGAAATATTGAGGCTTGACCTCTTTCTGAAATTGCTTGTTGGCTATATATGGCCTCAATACCTTGAGTTCCAGACTTATAACATGTATACAGTAGGTAAAGGTACTGAAAAATCGGAACCTCTGGTCTGACTATGTGGTTTGTGACTTAGAAATGAATTAGTTAGTCAGTATTACAGTCGGAGAGAAAGCATTTTAAGAAGATTTTAACAATGGCCTCCATATTTCTTAATACAGATTTCCTTTAATTCTGAACAACTACAGTATATGAGATAAATATTTGTATATAAAAAAAAGAAGTTCTAAGGGCTCGTATTGATTGGCATTTGTTCTCTTCAGGTGGGTTTTGCATTCTTGTACAAGCCTATAGGAGAGCAAGATCCACTTGAAGCAGGTCAACAGCTGGTCAAATGCAGCTTTCAATGAATTCTGAATGCCCAAAGCCCGTTGAGACAGGCCCTAAGGATAATACTTTTAGAATATTTCACAACAGGAAGGTCTGGGTGTCGTTTTGGTGGAAGGTTATGCCTTGTCTTGTCTTTTTAGAAGATTGCGCCAGAGAAAATGAAGTACTGTCCGTGATACTTTTCTTATTTGCATTAATATACAATTTTTCAGGACAAGTTTTCGGGGTATGTTCCCTTCTTCAAGGTCCAAGCAGTACTGATTCACAAAAGTTTTAGCAGAATGTTAAAAAAAAATCTCTGAGGGAAAGGAAAAAAAGAGGAAAAACAAACAAACACACACAACCCAATGTATAGGGTGATGGTAATAAAGCTAGCAGTAGGGTCACTGAGATAAGACAGAAGGAGAGCTAAGATTTAGCTCTCCCTCTGTCTTATCTCAGTGACCCTGCTGCTAGCTTTATTGCCCTACCACATACATTGGGTTGTGTGTGTGTGTTTGTTTGTTTTTCCTTTTTGTTTCCTTTCCCTCTGAGATTTTTTTTTAACATTCTGCTAAAACTTTTGTGAATCAGTACTGTTTGGACCTTGAAGAAGGGGACATACCCTGAAAGATTGTCCTGAAAAATTGTGTTTGTGCAAATAAAAAAGGTATTAAATTTTCTCTGGCACATTTGCACTAATACGGCTACAATCACCTCTAGAAGATTGCGCTAATTCACAAGTGTATTGATCTTATGGTATGTAACACCTCTTTGCATTATACTATTTTATATTCCTATTTTTATGTTTTACAGGATCTGGCTTGGTCTCTCTCTTACTATACTCGTTTTCTCTTCACATTTGTTCCTTACTTTGGAGTGTTTGGATCTATTGCTTTGCTCACCACGGTCAGGTATGTAGCTCTGACTGACTGTCAATTTATTATATATATTGCTTGTATTTATTATTGAAGTTTGTTCAGCTTTTCCTGGTACATGGTAGCAAAATGTCATGCAGGTCAGGAAATTACCAATATAAAATAGTTAGACACTACCTGAGGAGATGACGAGAGTGGCATTTACTCACGCCCTCTTTCAGGCCCGTAAGCTGCTTCCACTCCACTGGAAATCCTCTGATCCTCCTTCTCACATGTTATGGTTGACTCATACGGGTAAAACTTTTACTTTTGATAGATTTATATACCAACACCAGGGATGCCCAGGACAATTTGAAAGGCGTTGGGCTCCTTGGCTTGATACACTTGGTCTGAAACCTGGGGAACTTGTCCAATGGGACTACTGCAATGTCATGTTGATGCATAATCACTGCTGCTTGTCATTTAATGCCCCTACTGCATTGTATGTCTATGTGCCTTTCTCTGGTATTTGATGCTTGATCTCTGAGAAGAACGTCTTTGTTTGGTGATGTACAATGGATGGCTGTCAAAATGTTGATAGTGCTGTGAAATTTTCTGTATTAGCACCAGATTGTTATTGTTTCCCTTGGTTCGATAAAACCTTTCTGATATAAAAAAAATAATTTCACGACACAAAAAAGAACTATAAAATGTATTACTTAAAGTGGATCTTTCCCTGAATTTCACATCAGCATTCATCTCTTCATACTGATGTGAAATTGCCTAACACTTTTTTTTATTTTTTCTTGCCTTATCTTTTTTCTCTTCTACTGATTGATTTCCCCGAAGGCAGTGTTGATGTAGTCCTGGCTGCACAAAGACAACATCTCCATTGCCTTCAGGGAAATCCCATACCTAAACTGCAAGATCTTGCAGTATTGTCATACTGCACATGCATGAGATGAAGCACATGATGTAACACACTTCATTTTGCAAATGTGCAGTGTGAAATGACATTCATTTGCTGGAGAAAAAAAGCTTCTCCCTGAGATCTTGTGATTTGTTTTTTCCAACAAAGGCATTGTATGGCACATGCGCAAGATTATGTGATGTGCTTTATTTTGCGCATGTGCAGTATCAGGTACATTTCCAAAATGGTGGAGTGGGAATGAGAACCCAGGCAGCTCAGAGGCAATAATAGTTAAAGGGTAACTCCACTTTCGCGGGGGAAAAAATAGCAAATAAAGAAAAAATAATAAAGCGCATATAATTGCAACACTAATCATATTGTATTTGAATGTCATTAAAAATTATCTTTCCTTTTCAATCTGCAGCTACTGTAATTTCCTGAGAATACATTGCAATATGGCTAACTGGAGTTGTTCTGTACACAGAATGTGTACTGACCACTCCCCAGAAACATAATTTCCTGCTTGTGTGATTGGCTCACCAGTTTTCCCAGAAGTCTGAGATACAAGTTAGATTTCAGGCATCCCCTGCAACAAAAATGTCATTTTTGGAGAGATACTTTCAATAGGAACACGTCTAAAGGGATGCAGGCCCAGCAGATTTCCTCATTAGAGCCCTGCAGGTGCACACCTGACAGTTAATTATGAAACCACTCCCATTAGACCCACTCAGAACAGAGGCACAGACAAACACACAGGGATTTCTTCAGAATAACAAAAGGTAGGAATCTGCAACAAAGTTTGTTATAACCCTTGCAATTTACATAGACCACCCAGAGGGGAATGTTTTTTTCTCAACAAAAGTGGAATTACACTTTAAATACGAAGAAGAAGTCACAGGGATATAGGTAACTATATAGGTAACTATTATTGTGTATTCCCCACTATTCATTATTGACAGGTTTATAGAGCAGGGATGGGGGCGCATGGGGGAGAATCTCGCTGGGCTTCTTTAATTAAATAATTAATTATGGAATAATAAATGATGCGTCTACATATTGCCATATTTATTTCAGCACAGGATGGCCTCCCTTGAGGCTTATAGTAATACAAACATTTATCTTACATTATGTACTAAATGCTCCCACATGTCCCAGCAAGTACACACCCAGACAATAAATATAAAAATGGCATCTTGCATAAGGCAATTATTTTGTCAGTGAGCTCATCATAAAGCTTCAGGCCACCATTGGAATGCTAATATCCTAATTTTATAACGAGCGTGTTACATGTTTGGTGGTGGAGTAAACATTGTTTTCTTAAGTAGGGTACACCTTCAGTTTTTTTTTTTTCCGTTCAACCCTGCTTTAGTGCCTGGTTCAGTGTTGATGTTGATTCCTTTAAATAGACTCTCTCTCCCTTGATACCTAATCTAAGGGCTTGTTACTTCCTTATAGCTGTTCCCATGTCATCTTCCTTTCTGAGAATTGTCCCCTATGCATTGCAGGTTCATTGAATCACACTGGTTTGTGTGGGTCACACAGATGAATCATATCCCCATGGAGATTGACCATGAAAAATACAGAGACTGGCTGGGAAGTCAGGTAGGAGGCCAACACCATTGCAGGTCACTAACTGACGATGACAGGTGAACTGTAATCCCTAGAAAGGTTTGTGAATGGGCACATGGTCACCCAGTCTGTCATTAGCTCCATCCATATTTGATTTAATATCTCCTCCTAGCAGCAGAGATACACCAAGCCTCTATGCTACTGCTGCGTTATGTCATTACCTTCATGACCATCATATGTCACACATGTTAGGGAACAATAGATAATATGACCTGCTGTGTTCATTTGTTGTTATAAAATTGGCCCACAATAAAGTGTATTTAAAGTGGTTGTAAACCTCTAAAATGAAAAATGAACAAAGTATTTCCGTCTATAATGTGTACTTACCTTGATCCAAAGCACCTAGTGTGATTTATGTCCACTCATGTGCTATCTGCATTAGTCACTTCTGATGGTCTATGCTGACACCAAGCAGTCCCGAAAGATGGCCTCACCCCTCTCCACTGTCTCCAGCACTTAGCAGGTAATTGACAGTCTCAGCTGTGCATGTTTCCCTATGAGACTGTGGGTGGGTGTCAATTCCCTCCACTCAGGTCTCAGATTACACTCAACTCTGTGCTCTATGTTGTGCGGTGTGTGACATCAGGTGCCTGCCCCCTCTCTTCTGAACTTTAGAAATGCTGAGTAAAATGTGTGCTTATGGGGGCTGCAGATAAAAAGGTACAACTTATATAGGAGGATTTGTGTCATCTCTGTGTATCATCTGAGGCTAGTGACTTCACAGTGTATATGTAAGGGTTTAATGGTTTTTGGTACAACAGGTAAGGATTAGAATTTGTTAGAATTTTTTGGGCAGTCTGTGTTGCCTTGGAGAAATATCACCTAATTTCCTGCCAAGGAGATACAACCAGAAAGTGGGAGAAATCTCTCAAAATTGAGGGGAAATCTCCTCCTAGACAGCTGTCACTGGAACAGATCTCCCAGTTGGAAGATTTCCCCTTACCTCCTCTTCCAGTGTGCTGCAGGCCCTCATGGAGGCCACAACGTATCCAGGATTGGAGTAACACCTAGTGTACTCCAGGAATATCATTTACCAGGAGACTTCCATTTTCACTAAACAGGCTCACACATGCATGACTCCGTCTATTAGGCCTCAGTGTTTCTTGGTTTCCTATGTTAAGAGGAGCACTTGACTATGCTCCCCTAGAATACTCGCTCTTTTACCCAGTCCATAATATATAGCTACTGCAGTGGGGGCGAAAAAAGCAAGAACTCCTTGAGACCGTGTTTTCTTTTAATTAAACATGGAATGTTCACATGTACACTACTGGAGCAACTATAACTGAAATCTCCCCTACCCCTGATGAAGGAGGTGCAAAAAACTCTAAAACGCGTCGGGTAGAGGATATCACTCTGTATCATTGTTCAATCTTCAATTGGCGTACTTTTAGTTGCATAGGCCATGTACATTCTATGTTATTTGTTTTTATGGATTAAGCAATAATACAATTATTTTTTTATCCACTTAATTGTAACACAAATCAAGTGGCTATAAAGTCCCAACAAAGAGGATTATTTGTTTATCTCCTGTTCCAGTTGCATCTGTAAAGTATTGGTTTTCTCATCACTTCCTGTCCCTAAGAAAATGGTCACCAGGAATAAAATAATGGTCAGCAGGAATAAAATAATGGTCAGCAGCAATGCATACATGGGAGAATTTCTAACTATTCCATGCTCTATCCAAAAAGAAAAAGAAAAAAAACCTTTTGCAAATTTAGACACGGATTAAAGCTGACCTCCAGCATAAGGAACCATTGTTTAAATGCAAGAGGCATGTGTACTCTTATTTGAACCAAGGTGTGCTTTGTGTATTTCTTCCAGATCTGTGCTATAATCCAGCATGGAACTTTTAATTTGTGCTGCAGCTTCCTGTAATAAAGACCGGTCACTGCTGCTCTCTCTCCCTGTACAGAATGAGTGGTCTTGTCCATGCCCCCCTCCTGTAGTTTTCTGCAGGCATCCTGTAGTGTAGGGACCTGTTGAGTCCCACCCACAGCTTTGCCCCTTGCACAGGCTATGTGCAGCAGAGTGACAATGTCACTGCATTTTTTTGCACAGCAATATGAGAGTTTTTAATGGCATTTGGTGCATGCAAAGTGGATTTATAGTGGTTATTGGGGATTATTTTAAAATTAAAGTTTAAATCAAAGTGTTTGAGATGTAAACTATGGCCACAAGCAATACAGTAGCGCATTCACTTTCCATACCAGGTAAACAGCTGCTCTGCAATACTTATTTGGTTTACATTACATGAAAAGGAGTGAAGATTTTTTTTCTCTGTAACTAACTTGTACATTTGTCATTTTCACAGTTGGCAGCAACATGCAATATAGAACAATCCTTCTTCAATGACTGGTTCAGTGGACATCTCAACTTTCAGATTGAACACCAGTGAGTATATATTTAATATAATATAATTAAATTGATATAAAATACATTAAATATCATTTAATTATCAGTCGCTGCAGTCATAAATGAATAAATACATAATAAGGCTCAGATTCAGTTGATGTATTATGCTACTACACAAATTTGTGCTTTTACTAATGAAAATACAACATGCAGGCCCACATTACATAGTTACACCGTATACAATGTTGAACTTCATCCTACAGTATGCGTGTGTGATTTTTATTCTCTAACAATTCCCATAGGAAGAAATCTAAAACTCTTTTGAAGTTGTTAATACTATCAGATAGTACCACTTCCCGGGGAAGGAAGTAACAAATTGTACCACTTTAACAGCAAAGAACACTTTCTGCACAAGTTAAACCTCCTTTTCTTTTAAGCTCTTTCTTTACAGTTACTGAAGTCACCTTTAAGAAAAGAGAGTCAAACACTCCCAGTGCTTAGTGGTCCTCACCAGAGGGACAGCAAACCAATATCATATCCCATACAGGGTCAAAATGCCCAGTGGATGCAGCCCTCCTTGGATGGGGATATCCACTGTGGAACTACAAAAAAACAATGAAGGGGAAGGCGCAAACCCCTTGTGCATTATCCGAGTAAAAAAGAGAATTTATTAATATAAAAAGCAACCAATGAAATGCATACTTACAAAGGTGCACAATTAAACAGCATATACATGGAAGGATGACATGAGGTGAAACAGCCAAGTGATTCTGCGACCTCATATACACACACTAACGTGTTTCGGGGGCGCACCCCCTTCTTCAGAGCTGTACTAAAAAAACTGAAGTCACCTTTGCTATATTTGTACATTGTAACCAGACCACCTCTTTAGCACCTCTTCTCCAGAGTGAATAACTGTGATGTATGTAATTGATCCTCATAATTGAGGTCCTCCACCCCTCTATTCATTTTGTTTCTGAGCTCTTTCTAATTCAACGACTTTCCCGAGGAATGCTCATCAAAACTAAACTTTAATGCTAATCTACACTTTTGCCAGTTTTCCTCAAGTTCCATTAACTTTTTCTCCCCATAACCCCTGCTTGTCCCTCCTCTAGTGTCAGGGGTACTTTACTTTAGAAAGTAGCCAGAGGCAAAGTAGAAAAGCCTGTCCCCTTCCAGCTTCTTGCAGTAAGGGATTATTTTATGTGCAGAAACAGTTGTCACTCTGTAGAGGTCCAACATCCCCCCTGCGGAGTCTGACCTATAGCTCTGTAATCAGCAAAACTTGGCCAACTCCCTGATGGTTGCAGAGCTCTAGTTCTGACTCAGCACAAGATCCTATGCACAGAGTCAACAAAGAAAGCAAGGATCCTTCTCTACAGCATGATGGCAGTGGACAGACTTTTCTACTCTGGCTGTGGCTGCTTTCATAAGAAAATGAACTGTAAATCCTCGTACACATGGGTGCAATGGTTGTACAAACGAACGTCCAGCTTTGGACCAAGTTGGATGTTGGCTGTTGTGTCTCGCGTACTGACATAAACTAAGCGATTGTACAACCAAGCCTAACGTAGTGATGTGCTACGAGCGTATAATGAGGTAGTTCAGGTACATGTGATTTGTGAATTAGGAACGTAGGTTTACATGAATGGACAATCCTGGGCATTCTTGACTTCTGAGCATGCGTGTTTTGCACGTACAACTTTGTTGGACCAACTTCTCTGTACGTTCGGAACAACGGTCGCACAACCGCTTGTTGTACAACCAAAGTTTTCTAGTTGTCGTACAACTGTTGGACCGTGTGTACAGGGCTTAAGATATTGTGCAGCATTTGTTTAGCTAGTTTAAACTAACAGGTCAATTGGGCTAAAAGGCCAATTTTTACACTACCCTATGGTTGCCCAAACCTGTTAATGTTGTGGATGTAGTATGAGGGTTTGGAAGCATGTGGTCACTTTTGGCGTGGAATGAATTGTCCATATTTTTTTATGTAGCATTGCCCTAACGCTAGCAGTTGTGCAGCACACACAACACATCTGGTGGTCATAGAAGTGCCACTGTGTCTAAGCTCACATATACAGTACATTGTATTCACAGGGCATATTGTTATCATATTGGAGAAAGGCAAAGGCACTTTACTTGTGTGTCATGCGGTAAAACAGTGAACTTACCTCATATTTTCTCTCTCCTTTCTATAGTCTATTCCCTACTATGCCTCGTCACAACTATTACAAGATTGCTCCCTTCGTGCGTTCTTTGTGTAAAAAGTATGATGTACTCTATGAATCTCTTTTATACTCCATTCAAGTGACAAAATGGCGTACTGTGTGTTCATTTCACGGAAACGGAAAGAGGTTATACTATTGTTATACGGGACACTTATGTTACATGACATATACACTCGAATCTGTGTCACCGTGAAGATACTGGTGGTCTACACAACACACACGACGTGTTGACGATCGCAATCCCGTTACGATGTATTTTTTTATACCTGTTAAGTAAGGTGCGGTTTTCACTGGTGTACGAAGGTTTGGGAGTATGATGTAGGTGTTGTAATTGTCCAAACCCGT
>BLSH010311025.1:2677989-2688007 GCA_018402905.1 Glandirana rugosa
AGTGTCCATAGACCTCAAGGACGCTTATTTCCATGTACCAGTGGCAACAGATTTTCAGCAGTTTCTCCGCTTTGCCGTAGGGGGCCTCCACTGTCAGTTCACCTGCCTACCCTTCGGGCTTTCAACGTCTCCTCGAGTCTTCTCGAAGGTCCTGTTGGCCGTGGTGGCCCTGCTAAGAACCAGAGGTATCCGGCTCTATCACTATCTGGACGATCTGCTCCTGTTGGCTCAGAGCAAGTCCCAAGTAATAGTACATTGGGATCAAGTCATCACCACTCTTCGGGAGTTCGGATGGCTTCTCAACCTGGAGAAAAGCCACTTGGAGCCTTCACAGTCTCTTGTATACTTAGGCGCCCTTTTCGACACGACGCGGGGCACCATTGCCTTACCCGAGGAGAAAATAGTGACAGTCCAGAGCAGGATACGAGTAGCCCTTTCAGTATCAAACCTTCAGGCCAGCAAGTGCTTAAGGATCATTGGGATGATGGCTTCAACTATTCCCATGGTGAAGTGGGCACAATGGAGAATGCGGCCCTTTCAGAGAGGGTTCCTTCGGCAGTGGCAGTCAGGAGACAAGTCTCAACGCATCTTTATCTCACCAGCCATGAGGGGGACCCTTCTCTGGTGGCTTCGTCGGAAGAATCTATGCAATTGCCACTGTTTTCTTCCCACTCCATGGGTAACCATCACGTCAGACGCCAGCAACAGAGGCTGGGGTGCACATTGTCTAGCAGAGGTGGCTCAGGGGGTTTGGAACTTCCCCTCACGGGGGGTGGTTTCAAACATCCTGGAGTTGCGAGCGGCTTTCAAAGCTCTGGGGGCCTTTTGCCATCTGACAGCGGGTTCTGCTGTGTCACTTCGGCTGGACAATACCACAGCAGTATCCTACATAAGAAGGCAAGGGGGGACCCGGAGTCAGAGTCTATTGCAGGAGTTGGAGCCAATCATGCTATGGGCACAGAAAAATCTGAGCAACATTACAGCAACCTATGTTCCCGGAGTCCTCAACGTCCAGGCGGACTTCCTCTCTCGAGTCCGCCTGGACAACAACGAATGGTCACTCCATGGGGAAGTATTTGCGTGGATCCTATCTCTGGGGGGGTCTCCAGAGGTAGACCTGTTTGCCTCACCATGCAACAAGATGCTGGCGAGATATTACTCGAGGTTCCGAGACCCCCAGGCCTTCGGGGTCGATGCTCTCACGGAGCAGTGGAAGTTTCGCCGAGCGTATGCTTTTCCCCCGATTCCAATAATACTCCAGTTTCTGCGGAGGCTCAGGACGGAGGACGTGGAGGTGGTCGCGGTAATTCCTTACTGGCCCAACAGGCCCTGGTTTCCCCTTCTGTCACTCCTCAGTTACAGGGACCCGGTGGCATTACCACCCAGACCAGACCTACTGTCCCAGGGGGCGTCCTTGCACCCATGCCCAGGCCGCCTGCACCTGAGGGTGTGGTTTTTGAAAGGGAAAGGTTGGAGGCACTAGGGTGCCCGAAAGAAGCAATTCCGACTCTCCTAAGTGCTAGACGGACGAGTACCAATCGAGTCTATGAGAGGATCTGGACCAGGTTTGCAAGCCACATGTCGTCTCAACCCAATTCCTGCGGTTCCCCTTCAGTTAATGATATCCTGAGTTTTCTGCAGTCAGGTCTGGACTTGGAACTAGCTGTGAGTTCCCTACGGGTGCAAGTCTCAGCAATCTCTGCCTTTACCGGTATATCGTGGGCCCGGCACGACTTAGTTCAGAGATTCTTCAGGGGAGCGGTCAGATTGAGACCACAGAGGAAACCGCGATTCCCTAAGTGGGATCTACCACTGGTCCTTGATTTCTTCTCTGGACTGCACAGAAATCTCTCGGTCAGTGAGCTTTCTTGCAAAACCGCTTTCCTTGTGGCTATCACTTCGGCGAGGAGAATCTCGGAGATCCAGGCCTTGGGTGCCAGAGAACCCTTCCTTACCTTCTTCCTGGATAGGGTGGTCCTGATACCAATGTTCGGATCAAATCCCAAGGTCACCTCCATTTTTCACGAAAACCAGGAGATAGTGCTACCCTCCTTCCAGACGGGGGATGGCTCGGGGCTGCACCCTCTGGACGTGGGAGTCACCCTAAAGCTATATCTTGAGGCTACGGCTTCCTTTCGTCAAACGGATCATCTTTTCGTCTTACTCAGAGGGGAGAAGAAGGGACGGCGAGCTTCTGTCAGATCCATTGCTGCATGGATTGTCCAGGCAATCCAGTGGGCTTATAGGGAAAAGGGCTTGGCCCCTCCACAGGCGGTGACAGCGCACTCAACTAGAGGCGTCTCGACCTCATGGGCAGCTTCGCGACATGTCGCTCCAGAGATGATCTGCAGGGCGGCTTCCTGGTCTTCGATCCATACCTTCATGTCTCATTATTGTGTGGAGCCGGCCGCTCTGTCTTCTGTTTCCTTCGGCCGTCAAGTTCTGTCAGTGGACGGTGTTAAATAAATCTTCTTTGTGTTCAGCATTTTGCCCACCCGGGTGTGTTAGTGAGTTATTTCCCACACGTAGGCTGCCATGGAGTCTGTCAGGAAAACTGAAAATTCCCTACCAAATACTTACCGTAATTTTCCTTTCCTGATGGACTCCATGGCAGCCGGAGGCCCTCCCAAATGGCTGCAGTAGGCTATTTACGGAACACGGGAGCTGGCTCGGAGCAAAGATTTATGGGAGGGGTGTCCTATGGGGTATTAGAGGCGGGGCTTAACCCACACGTAGGCTGCCATGGAGTCCATCAGGAAAGGAAAATTACGGTAAGTATTTGGTAGGGAATTTTCCGTTTTCTTTTGGTGGTATTTGATCACCTCTGCGTCATTACTGATTGCCGCTATAAACAAACAAAGAGCAACATTTCTGAAAAAAGAACAATATTTTTTACTTTTTTCTATAATACAAATTCAAAAAAAAAATAATTATAAAAAATAATGATTCCAATTTATATTCTTCTACATATTTCTGGTAAAAAAAAAAAACGCAATCAGCGTATATTGATTGGTTTGTGCTAAAGTTATCGCGTCTACAAACTATGGGAATTGATTTATGGCGTTTTTATGATTTATTTATTTTTTACTAGTAATGGCGGTGATCTGCGATTTTTATCGGGACTGCGATGTTGCGGCGTACATGTCGGACATTTTTGACACTTTTTTGGGACCAATGACATTTATACAGCGATCAGAAATTGAAACAGCCACTGATTACTGTATAAATGTCATTGGCAGGGAAGGGGTTAACCTGCAGGGGGCAGTGAAGGGGTTAACTGTGTTCCCTAGGCGTGTTCTAACTGTGGGGGGGCGGGGCTGGCCGGGACAGAACAGATCTAACTGATCCCAGTGACAGGGATCAGTAGATCTGTCATGCCCCCTGTCACAGAATGGAGAACCGCCGTGTTTGCATCAGCGGTTCCCCGTTCTGCAGCTCTGACAGGCGTTCGCGGGTCTCAGGCGGACATTGAGTCCGGTCGACCTGCAGGCACACCCACGGAGCGTGCGGCGGCCACGCGTGCACTGCCTGTGAGCACGCGCCAGGAGCGCGCACAAGGGCAGGATGTCCATGGACCTCCACCCGGAAATTCAGATTTGAAGCGCAGATCTGAAGGGGTTAAAACATGAGAGAGGCTCTAAGCCCTTGCCCTTTCACCCAAACCCCTAGGGCAGTGATGGCGAACCTTGGCACCCCAGATGTTCTGGAACTACATTTCCCATGATGCTCATGCACTCTGCAGTGTGGTTGAGCATCATAAGAAATGTAGTTTCAAAACATCTGGGGTGCCAAGGTTCGCCATCACTGCCCTAGGGCGAGCATATAAAGTTGAACTCCAGGCAACAAAAAAGTTATCCCTTGCAATGGGGCTTTGCTCGCACCACAAGGGTTGCTTTCCAGTTTATGTCTAGAAGAAAGATAAAAGGAGATATAGTTACCCAATCCTCCCCGAACAAGAGCGACACTATGGGGGTACAGAGGACTACAGTGGGGGGGGGGGGTGCAGGGGACAGAGGACACTGCTTTGGGGGGGCACAGAAAACTGCTATGGGGGGGGGGAGAAGGGCAGAGGTCACTATGGGAGTGATGTGAAGGAGACAGAGGAAACTGCTATGGGATGCAGAGGACACGCAATAGGGAGGGACTCTATTAGGGACCCCATCACCCCTTGGCACAGGGACCCCTTCTCACCTGGGAACAGGGACCCCTTCTCCCCTGGGCACAGAGACCCCTTCTCACTTGGGGACAGGGACATTTTCCCCCTGGGGACAGGGACCCTTTCTCACCTGGGGACAGGGACCCCTTCTCACCTGTGGACTGGGATCCCATCTCCCTTGGGGACAGTGACCCCATCACACCTGGGGACAGAGACTCAATCTCCATTGGGGACAGGAACTCCTTCTCACTTGGGGACAGGGACCCCATCACCCCTGGGGATAGGGACCCCATCTCCCCTGGGGACAGGAACCCCATCTCCCCTGGGGACAGGAACCCCATTTTCCCTAGGGAGAGGAACCCCATCTCCAGACCATGCTGGCTGGCACCCTTGGGTGCAAGGATGGGGGAGGGGGCAGTAAAATCTGAATCCCCAGCCACATGCTCCCTCAGGGTAAACTGGCTTTGTATTAGTGAAGCACCTTAAAGTGAGGTAAACCTGTACTGTTAGGATTATTATCATCTTCATTTATTCGCAGGTGAATGGGGCCCGTAAGTGGAAAAAGGTTGCTGGCCCTGATGTAAGCTCTAAAGTGAGCCTTTAGCTGTCCTTCACAACACGTAACATTTAAGTAGCTCAGAAAACCTAAAATTAATCTAAGCCTAGATGCTAAAACTGGCCATAGACAGATTGAAATTCTGCCGGTTCATCATGGATAAATCCATCTATGGCTGTTCCCGTTCGCACATGCTAGCCAATCAGCTGCAGCGCTGTTCAGTGTGACAGTGGAGGAGTCCCCGCTGTCAGATTGCAATGACACAGCGGGGAGGATTCCTCCATCCACCTTGATTGTGTGAATGGGGGAGTCCATTTGTTTTTGTATTTTTCAGCAAGCCGGATCATCTATGGCGCGTTTTACTGAGACCTAACTCTAATTAACCCCTTCATTCTGCACTAAGCCATACACCGCTAATCTCCCCAGCAGCTGAAGCAACTGAACCTTCGTCTCAAACAGTACTTTCAGGTTAATTCTCTTGATAATAAAGTCAATGTAAACCCAGCCACAAAGACTATATAATGCCTTTAAATCAACATAATTTTAAAAGTCACTTTTTCATATTTTTAATTATAACCGGGAAGAGGGCCATTTTTTAGACACTTCTAGTGTATCCTTGTTTCCGAATTGATGTCCTGCTTTGTCACCCTGTCGCAAATGCTTCCAGTGGAGAGTATAAGTGGCCATGCCAAGAGACATTACACAGGCATGGTCCCCCATTGGCACTGTAAGGAAGCTGCTGCAGAGCAATGAGAGTTATTTTGAGGGGACAGCAAATTGACATTGTTATACAAGCTGTACACTCACTACTTTACATTGTAGCAAAGTGTAATTTCTTCAGTGTTGTCACATGAAAAGATCTAATAAAATATATACAAAAATGTGAGGGGTGTACTCACTTTTGTGAGATACTGTATGTACCTCCTGAAGCCTGGCTGAAAAACGCCCAGAGATGGTGTCCCTCTGTGCTAGCACATTGTTAAGAGGCTCCCAGTCGTTACTTACCCCATCATCACAGGAACTCTCTGTTTATAAATTGAATGCTTGTGTGATTTGCTATCTCCTATGAGAGCATTGTGTAACAAAACAAAACAAAGTCATAACTTTAACCTATACCAACCAATCAAAAATATCTTTCACTTTTATGACTGCAGTGAAAATAAGCCTAACTGACCACAGTAGTTTATTGAACTTTGCCTTGCCTTTAAAGCGATGTTCCGCCTGGGGAAAAAAAAAATACTGCAGCTGCTGACTTTTAATATATGGACACTTACCTGTCGAGGAAGCCCGCAATGTCAGCACCCCAGCCAGGTGCTGCCGCCGCCATTCATAGCCAGTTCCCTAGTGCGCATGCACAAAGCCCACTGCACTTTGTAACTAGGCCGGTGGCAGAGGAAGGAGTAGGGGGGCCAAACTTCCGAGGCACTGTGCCGCGGTGAAATCTCCCAGAAATGGGGAAGGGTACCTGTCAAAAACATGTACCCATTTCCCCCTCCCCTCTAAAAGGTGCCAAATGTGGCACCGGAGGGGGATAGGAAGCAGATCAATGGAGGTTCCACTTTTGGGTGGAACTTCACCTTAACATGATTTATATAATACTTTGAAGTTGCATATGTAATTCTTTGCAATACATGTGTTGTGTGATTAATACACTACATTACCAAAAGTATTGGGACACCTGCCTTTACACACACATGAACTTTAATGGCATCCCATTCTTAGTCCATAGAGTTTAATATTGAGTTGTCCTTCCCTTTGCAGCTATAACAGCTTCAACTTTTCTGGGAAGGCTGTCCACAAGGTTTAGGAGTGTCTATGGGATTGTTTGACCATTCTTCCAGAAGCGTATTTGTGAGGTCAGGCACTGATGTGGACGAGAAGGCCTGGCTCGCAGTCTCCACTCTAATTCATCCCAAAGGTGTTCTATCAGGGTTGAAGTCAGGACTCTGTACAGGCCATTCAAGTTCCTCCACCCCAAACATGTTCATCCATGTCTTTATGGACCTTGCTTTGGGGGCCAACTCAATATTGAACCTTACGGACTGGGATGCCATTAAAGTTCATGTGTGTGTAAAGGCAGGCGTCCCAATACTCTTTGTAATATAATGTATATAAATGCATGCATAAAAACTGAATAATATATACTTGCAATGAGATCTTTCTTATGGAGGAAATTCATTTGAAACCCTAAATAAAAAATCAGGGAGATCCTCACTTATAGAGGCTAATTACAAAGTTTTGTCTTACTGGTATATGGTGCCACTGATAATCGCAAAGATCTTTCCTAATGCTTCCCCTATATGTTTCCAAGGTTCTGAAGCAATCTTCTATGACCCGTTCCTCTTTTCTTTTCTCCTAACTCAGCTTTTAAAGTGGTTGTCAACTTGTGGTGCCCTGCATATCTCCCAAACCTGCACGGTTCAGGAGATATGCAGTGCTGAAGCTGTGCCGACGTCATGTCGGCACATGCGCAGTGAAGGATCAGCCTGCGTGCCGTTCCTCCACTGTGGCCGTCCCGTGACTGGCGGCTCCTGCGCGCATGCGCGGGCGTGACGTCATGCGACTCCAGCCAGTCACAGCGCCGGAGTCGTGGCCCCGGAAGGAAGAGGGGCAGAAGATGGGCCGCTGCCAGCACAGGGGACAGCGCTGGACATTGCAGGCGTCATTTGCAGGTAAGTGACACATAATGGGCTACTATGCAATGTATAGTAGCTCATTATGCTTCTACATTACAGGGGGATATAGAGGAAAGTAAACCCCATCTGGGTTTACTTTCTCTTTAATAGTTTTTTTTTTTTTTTTTTTTTTTATTTCTTTCCCCCTTTTCCTTTCCTATTCATCTTTTTTTTCACCCCTTACATGGTAAGTTGACTTCATATTTTCAAGGATCAACGCTTAAATTCTGTGGATCTCAGGCACTTCTCATCGTTGTAGACAGTTTATCAGTTGTGTTACAATGGTCTACTGTGGTGGATCCTGCTTCAGTCTGTTGATCTTGCTCCTCATTTGTACCTTCCTTTTATTTTAAAATATAGTAAATATAAAAAGAATATTATTATAAATGAAAATAAATTATAAATAAATGTTTAAAAAATAAAATAATAAAGATTGAAACAGAAGTACTAAATAAAAAATCAGTTCTTTTCCTCTTAGTAACCATATCTTTTGTAACTGCCTTGCCTCCTGAAGTCAGGGGAGGCCAGTGTATCTTCTGCTAAATCTCTAGGGGTTCAGTAAGCCAAAACAGCCCACTCCCTTGTCAGAGCTGTCTGTAGGAGCACATGGAGCCGCTTCATCGCCAGCCGTCGCCATGGAAACAGGATAAAGCACAGACCTAGAAATGGCAAGGATGCTAAATATGGTTTGTGATGCATTGCATGATTGTTACATTAGCGTGAGGGCCAGCCTTTTATTCTATTTATAGCTTGATCAGGCATAAGGATTACAAATTAAGATATTTTAGTTAAATACTACAGTTTAAGCAATAAAATAAAGATTTTATGAAAAGAAAAGAGCCTTATATTACCAAATTGCATTTACCAAGGTATCTACAAGCATTTTTCAATAAAATTAAAATAAAATAGAATGATTTGGGTTGTCCATAAATATGCGGAAAAGTATTATTTTTTTGTTTTCTTGAATTAGAGTATTAGTCAGTTATGAAGTCTTTCCTAAGGCAGTCTGTTTTTAGCCATGTGACCGTAATTCTCACATTTCATTGGACTCAACTAAAAATACCTGTCACTTAGATATAATATTAGAGATCAAAATAAAAATACTTATCCTGGTGTGATTGCTTTATAAATTGAGCCTCATGCTTCATCCAAACTCCATTACCAGCTAAAAATGTGTTTGATGAATGGTAATATGCCAAATAGCGAGGTGCTCCTTAAATATTATACAGTGTGATGGTAACCCACCCAGGTCTTGTCACGCATAATAGTGATATCATTAATATTATATTACTTATAAAGAACTGGGGGCTCTATTCAGTAAAGGATATCGCATGTGGTATTTGGATCACATGACTCATTTGATCCAAATATCGTATGCGATATTGAAAAAGTTAATTCATTATCAGCTTATGCGGCATTTACCGCAAAAATAGCATACGCACGATAAATACCACATGAGACATTAAGTCAATTCACAAAAATAAATAAATGTATTTGTTAAACAAGTAGTGGCCTAGCCACATGTTGGAATATATGAAAGTAATAGCTGGTTGTTAATAAACCAGCACCTACTGGCATCCCAACAACCATGACTCATCCCTGCTCTCAGCGGGGGATTCCCTGCTGACAGCAGAATGTAAACAAAAGAGGCAACATTAAAGAAAAAAAGTGTGAGGTCCCCCCCAAAATCCCTACCAGTCCCTTATCCGGGCTTGCAGCCAAATAGGCCAAGAAAGGAGGGGGGCAAGCGTACGTTCCCTCTCCTCCTGAATGATACCAGGCCACATGCCCTCAACATGGGGGCCACCCTGGCAAACCACCTTGTCCCCATGCTGATGAGGGCAAGGTCCTCTTTTCAAAAACCCTTTTATGGATTTTGGGGAGGACCTCACCAAAAATAAAAATAAAAATGGCTTGGGGTCCCCCCCAAAATCCATACCAGACCCAAAGGGCCTGGTATGGATTGGGGGGGAATTGCACGCTTTTAAAGAAAATGTATTGTCAGCTCTTTTTTTTACATTGTACAGTTGTGTTCAAAATTATTCAACCCCCACTGAAATTGATTGTTTTGGTCGGTTTGACATTGATTATGATCATTCAGTCATCCTGCTTACAATTAAATCAAAGAGGCACGTGTAGGTCAGACAAATATAACATAACATTTATAATGAAATAACCACAAATGTCTTTTCTGAGCTCACATTATCAGTTTTATTAAACCCCCAAGTGACATTCAATCTTAGTACTTAGTACAACATCCTTTTACAGTTATAACAGCTTTTAAACGTGAAGCATAGCTTGACACAAGTGTTTTCGACAATATTGACATTTTCCTACAACATGATTCATGATTCTAACTTACAGTGAACCCCCAAATTATTTTGACTATTACACTCGAGTCTTTTCTGTAAACACCAATAAAGTAATATTTACAATACAATATAAACAGACTGGATGTGCACGGAGAAACTAAATTAACATTCGTCCTACTGACTTACTAGTATTAGTTACAGTTTGGCTGGTTTTGTTAGTTAAAGTCACCCCCAACTTATTAAAACTTGTGTTGACATGTTACATTTTTTTTCTCGACTGTTATGTAAAAGAAATTTTCGCACGTTAAGGGGGGGTTAG